>ML682302.1:73595-179338 GCA_007922195.1 Podocnemis expansa | reverse complement strand
TGTATCCTTTTAGTGTTATCTTGGAAGGTGGCCTTCTTCATGGCCATGACTTCAGCTAGGAAAGTGTCTGAACTGAAAGCTCCCTTCTCGGAACTGCCACATATGAGGTTCTTCACAGATAAGGTGTTACTTTGCCCACCCCTTGCTTTTCTCCCTACGGTGGCCTCCTCTTTTCATTTTCAGGACATTTGCCTACCGGTTTTCTTTCCAGACCCTCAGGTCACAGAAACCCAGAGGAGACAGCACACCCTAGACATTAGGAGAGCTCTCCAGATCTATCTAGAGCGTACATGCCCATTCTGCAAGACATCCCAACTATTTGTTGCAGTTGTGGAATGAAAAAGAGGCCAACCAGTGACGACTCAGTGTATCTCATCATGGATAGAGAACTGTATTAAAGACTGCCACAAAAGGTAAAATACACCCCCCTCCCTGGGAGGATCAGAGCACACTCCATGAGAGCACAAGTGTCTTCAATGACCTTCCTTGTGCAGGTCCCAATCAAGGTTTGCACAGCAATGACATGGTCATCAGTACACACCTTAATGACATACTATGCAATTGGCCAGCAGGCATGAGACAACGCTGCGCTAGGCAGAGCCATGCTCAAAGCGGGGAAACATTAACTCCTCCCACTATCCAAGGTATGGCTAGCAGTTACCTGTAACTGAATGATGTGAGCAGTGCTCAAAGAAGAACGGTGGGTTACCTGAAATATTTGTCCTTCTTCAAGATGGGCTGCTCACCGACAATCAGATCCCTCCCTCTGTCCCCACTACTTAGAGTTGGCAAAAAGAAGAAACTGGGGAGGGCCAGGGTCAGGGTCATACGTATAGTCGCAGAAGTGGCACAGAGGGGGGATTGGCCACTGACCCTGCCCTGGCAAAAAGCTATCTGGCCAACCATGCACTGCAGCATGTAGACACCTGTACTAAATATGTGTGATCAGCCCAACTTGAAGAAGGGCAGTTACTACAGCTAACCCACCATTTAATTCTGTGCAACCATCTTCAGCCTGCACATTTGGTTTTGGGGTTTGTCTCCTAGTAAATGATTAGAAAACAAGAGAAGTGTTAGCCACACCTATCCTGAGATGGTCCAGATTAGGGCATCTGCCAAGAACAGAGATAATACCTTCTCAAGAATCTGCACAGAGAAACCATACAGGAAGCTGAGGCACATGCACAGACAGAAATAGAAGTACAGTAATTCAGATGGTAATTAGATTAGCCACCTTACGACTTCAAGATGAGGAGGATTATATTGTGTGGCCAGAAAACAAAGTAAAACCAAGTTCCATAGGGGAAGCCATGTTAATCTAGTTCAGCAAAACAAAAATGTAGTCTAGTGGCACTTTTAAAGACTAACACATTTATTTAATGCATTAGCTTTCATGGGAGAAATCCCATTTTGTCAGATCCTTAAAGATGGAGAACTTACAGGTAGGCATCCTGTATTTTAGTGGCCTTTGAATTCAGGTAGGAGATTAACATTTAAGCAGTTCCTATGTGCTATAAGTTCTTCCACTGAGTGACTACAACTCCCATGATCCCTTGGGAAAGGGAGAGAGACCTTTCCTGCCCCTCCAGGGGACAGAGGGACAAAGGGGTCTCCATTTGGGGAAGGCAAATGAATGGCTGATCCTGGAAGCTGGTGGAGACTGCTCCAGTGCTGTAACTATGGCGGGGCCGATGGGGCTTTGCCCTGGGCTCGCCAGAGCAGCTCAATGGAGCTGCTCTATTAAAAGGCGCATTTCGTGGTGCTGGCTTCAAGTGCCACTAATGGCAAGGGGCACCAGATCATCATGTTATGGCTCTGGTGCCTGAGATGGCTTCTGGGGTTTCTGAGGCTGCTCCTGGGGTTCCTCTGACTGCTAGAGGCTCATTCAAGCAGGGAGCTTCAGAGGTTGGTGGCTTACTCAGCACAAAGCAGGGTCTGAAGCTAGAGCTGCATCTGCAGTGAGGGTGTGAGCGGCTGTCTCCTCTCCTCCCTTTTGGAGCAGGGCCTGTAAAGAAGGGGGGTCTGCAGAGAGACTGACTGGGCCTGAGAAGAGGCGGAGTGACTATCTTTTTAAAACCAAGCCAGGACTACTGAAATTGGTTGGGCCGACTCCTGATCTTCACCGTGGTTCTGAGCAAATACACTAAGCCAGCAGAGTGCTGCCTTGCTTCCTTTGACAGTCCTTCATGTGCGCCCACACAAGCAAGGGGTTGGGGTTCTGGACTCTGGGGGAGTATGCACTTTGGAGGTGAAGTAAAGGGGCTGTTAAACACAGGTTAGATAGGTTTCCTTTAAACTGTATTCTGTGTCTGTTCACCGATTTATTTACTTGCCCCTAGGTATTTAAATTAGTAGTGATAGTCAATTCCATCCTGTTATGATAAGTTTCCCTGTTAAGTAAAGGTTTGTTATCTACAACTTAAGTACACCGAATGTATTGTCTATACAATTAGTAAGTTTGAATTAGACCCATGCCACAGATTATTAGTCTTAGCTGCACGGGTTTAGTCCTGGAGGCTCCCAAGGCATGCCACTAAGCATGTTCAGGACTCAGACAGGTGGAGGCACTGCCAAGTTAATTTCTTGTACAGCAAAGGGATTGCAGCAGAGGAGTGGACAGAGGATTCCCATTTAACCCACATCACCAGTGGGAAACTCAGGATCTCCTTGTTGTCAAAAGCATTGGCACCTGTGCACATGTGAGTGTTGCCTTCTCCCAAGTAATCCAGGGAGAAAAGGGAGGGGGTTATATTTAGAATGGGAGGAAAAATAAATGCAGGGAAGTGTAAATCATAGGATCAGGTCGAACTGTTTCAGCAAATCAAAACAGTTGTTTAGATTCAAACAGTGTGGAACAACCTATTAGAAGGTAGGGAGATAGAGATTGGGGAAAGTCATTTATTTTGATAAGAAAGCCAGTTAGAATTTTCTGTTCAAGCCTAAGGTAATCATATCAAATTTGCTTAGGAACTCTGACTCTGTAGTTTCTCTTTGAAGCTTTGATTAGTAATTAAGTTGCTTAAGTATGCAATGAACATAACTTCTGTGAAGTTAGCAGGGAGATTGAAAAGGTTCCCCTATTGGTTTTTGAATTCTCTTATTTCTGATGTCAGATTTGTGTCCATTTGTTTTATGTAGAGACTGCCCTGTTTGTCCAATGTATAAGGTGTGGGGGTATTTCTGGCACATGATGGCATAAATCACATTGCTGGAGGAGCAGGTGAATGAATCCTTGATGGAGCAGGTGGTTTGATAGGTCCTATGATGGTGTCATTTGTGCAGATATGTGGACAAATTTGGCAGCATGGTTTGTTGCAGGGATATGTGCCTGCTTTAATGTTTCTGTTGTTACGTCTGTAGTTGCTGGTGAGTGTCTGTTTAAGGTTGGGGGGCTCTCTGTAAGCAAAGGGAGGTCTGTTTCCAAAGACTTGGGAGAGTGAGGGATCATCTTGTAGGATGGGCTGTAGATTCCTGATGATGTGCTGTAGATGGTTGATTGGGGGGTGTAGGTGATGACCAGGGCCGTTCTGTTGTTTTCTCTCTGGTTTGTCTTGCAGTAGTTGACTTCTGGGTACCCATCTAGCTCTGATAATCTGTTTCTTCACTACTTCAGGTAGGTACTGGAGTTTTAAGAATGCTTGATAGAGATCCTTAAGGCGTCTGTCTCTGTCTGAGGGATTGGTGCAGATGCTGTTATATCTTAGAACTTGTCTGTAGACAAGGGATTGTGTGCTGTGTTGTGATGAAAGATCAAGGGGCTCAGGTAACTACAGTGGTCAGTAGGTCTTCAGTATAGGATGGTGTTTATATGTCCGTCCCTTGCTTGTACTGCAGTGTCCAGAAAGTGGAGCTCATGTGTGAATTGAGAAAGGTTCAGGTTGATCATGGGGTGGAAATTGTTGTAATCTCTGTGGAATTTTTCAAGGCCATCCTTTCCATGACTCCAGATGAGGAGATGTCATCAATGTAGCATAAGCAGAGGAGTGTACCTGGGGATGAGAGCTGAGGAAACTTTCTTCTAAGTCAGTCATAAAAATGTTGGCCTATAATGGGGCCGTGAGGGTTCCCATAGCAGTGCTGCTGACATCAATCATCTCCAAATCTGAAATGGCTGTGGGTGAGGACAAAGTGAAACCAAAGAATCATAGATGCAGATCACCTGCCGAAACAAACTATGGATCCATCTTTTATTCACTTTTAACTATTGGTATCTTCAGCACCATTCTCAGAGTTCCCCATCTGTAAAATGGGGATAATCCTCCTTTCTCCTACCTTTTTGTCTTTTCATGTTGTAAAAATATTGAGTTCAAAACTGTCTGGGGCAGAAGGTTGTGTGGGGTTAAAATTTTTCACTATATTTTCAAGGAAATGTTTCAAAAAAGAAGCATTTTATTTTGGAAAAAAAAATTGTGTTCAGTCTTAATGGGGGGAAAAGTCTTTATTTTTCTCCCAGTGGAAAGAGATGCAGGTGGGTGGGAAGACTTTAAAATAAAATGGATTTTTTTCTCACCAGAATCGAACCAAAATAACAACTTTTCTTAAGGAAAAAAAAACATCAACCAAAATGAAGACTGTGAGTATTTTCACTTTGATTGGAAAGTCACTTTTTACAGAAAAACCTCATGATGAAATTTTTTATTAACAGCTCTAGTTCAAAGCAGTTTTGCAAACTGCCACTTATCTTTTTTCTGAACTTTGCAGTAGTAACACAAGCTTACATGGTGGCCCTTTAAATCAATCTGGGGGCTACACCAAAGAAGTCTGAGTCCATCATCTCTGAACAGGCAGGAAAGTTTTTAACTCAGGTAGTAAAGGTATTTAGATCAAGAAGTTAGGCTCAGTTTCTCCTGCGAACTACCCACCCAGAATGTTGTTTTACAATTACAAACCACATCCGTGTGTATGAATAGCACATTGTGTACATGGTGTATTTGTTAATAACAGCAAATGTCTTTTATGTGGCTTACTTGTGCATGACTAGACATGTAAAAAACCCAACAAGTTTAGAGATTTGACGTAGTGGCTCTATGTTACTTTTTCTATGAGTTGTATCTGAATAATTATTGCAGATTCAGACCCTCTAGTTTATTGTTTCATTGGCCACGGAAGTGTAGCTGTTCTGTGATGAAACACATTGGCTGTCTAACAGCAGCACTTTTAAATCAAAAACTTAAAAAGGACACTTTGACGACACTAAATCATGATTACGAATTCTTTTCCCATTACAACAGGTGATTTGACCTCACCTTCCTGTGTATGCTGTTTCCCAGTGTTTAAATCTTAACAACTGCTTTGATTTGCTGTTACAGTGTGACCTGACCCCATGACTTACATTCCCCTCGATTTATTTTCCTGCTATTCTGTAATTTACCCATCTACAAAGCGTCTGACAAAGTGGGATTTTTCTCACATGAGAGCTTGTGTGATACATAAGTTTCTTAGTCTTTAAGTGCTGCAGAGCTCCTAATTTTTTTTATAATGACACTGGTAGAGATAGGTGGAGTTTGTTATTGTTGCAGTGCTAATCACACAATAAAATAGAACAGAACAGAACCATAGGGTTGGAAGGGACCTCATGAGATCATCAAGTCCAACCAATGTAGGTCCTACATTTTCCAGTAATAAATAATTTTTAAAGTGACTAAGAGCTGACTATTTGAACGATATTTAAAATTCTTCATCTGACTACAACTTCAACCCCTTATCTTCCACCTGAACTTTTTGACTTTGTGTCTCTGCTCCTGTTCTTCTATTCAATGTTTTTCCATTCAGTAGTTTCTGTTAGAGAATGTTACAGATCATGCTGAGTTAAATATAGTCTTGAAAAATATGCTTCCGTTTGCTGGTTTTGAAGAAGGAAATGGATTGTTTTATCAATTAAACTGTCCACTTCAAATCTTACCATTTCTCAAGCGCATCAGCTCGTTAGCCCAGCTGCATTTTTACAAAGAGTAAACTTGAAAGCAGTGGTGAAAATGTCATCTGATGGACATCTTCACATTGGTTTTTTTCACAGGTTTAGGTCTTGGTTATTTGCAGAGAGGCCTTTGCTGTATCTTCACTGCATAACCTTTTAAGTGTCTGAATCACAGAGTTGGAAGGGACCTCACAGAGACCATCTTGTCCAGACCCCTGCTCCAAGCAGCACCAACCCCAGCTAAAACATCCTAAAAATAACAAGGAATTGTGTGGCACTTTAACACTAGCCAGGGCTTTGTAAAGCCAGGCCTTAAAAACCACTAAGAATGGAGAGTCCACCATCTCCCTAGATAACCCATTGCAATGCTTTACCACCTCTTAGGGAAAATGGTTTTTTTCTAATATCCAACTTAACCCCCTGGCCCACTGCAACTCAAGACCATTGCTCCTTTTTCTGTCATCTGCTGTCACTGAAAAAAGCATACCTCCATCCAATGTTCCCTCTAAGGGGAGAGAGCAGCTGAGCAACTCCTGTTGCTAGCTGCGCTCTCCCCCCTCCCACGGGGCCCGCTGCGCAGCCCCTCCCCCCCGCTCCTGCTCGCCCCCCCCTCCCGGCATCGCCCCACCTGCTCCTGCTAGCCGCTCCCGGCATCACCCCCGGCCCCGGAATCGCCCCCCCTGCTCGCGGCATCGCCTCCCCGCTCCTGCTAGCCCCCCCCGCTTGGGGCATCGCCCCCCGGCCCCAGCATCGCCCCCCCTGCTCGCGGCATCGCTCCCCGGCCCCGGCATCGCCCCCTGGCCCCGCTCCTGCTAGCCCCCCTCGCTCCCGGCAGCACGCCCCCCCCACTCCTGCTCCCCCCCCAGCCCCCACAAACTTACCTCCGGGCTGGACTGGAGGGGCAGGGCCCAGCCCTAGCTCCTGGGCCAGAGAAGCTCTACGGAGCATGCCCAGAATTTCTGGGCATGCTTCGTTAGAGCTTCTCTGGGCAGGAGTTTTCAAAACTCCCTGCTCCACAGGAGGTCTACCAAGGGGCTCTGGCTGCCGGCAGTGCGCTGCCAGCAGCTTTCCCTGCGCTGGCGGCTGCGGCGGGCTGCGCTGCAGTGCGCCAGCGCAGCTTACAGGGAACATTGCCTCCATCCTCCCTGGAACCTCCATCAGGTAAATGAAGGATGCCATCAAATACCCCTCACTCTTCTCTTCTGCAGACAAAACAAGTCTGGTTCTCTCAGCCTCTCCTCATAAGTCACATGGTCCAGTCCCCTAACCATTTTTGTTCCCCTCTGCTGGACTCTCTCAATTTATTCATATAATTTCTGTAGCAGGGGGGCCAAAACTGGACACAACAGAGGGCAATAGAGGGGAATGATCACTCTCCTTGATCTGCTGGCAACACTCCTACTGATGCAGTCCAATATGACATTAGTCTTCTTGGCAAAAAGGCCACACTGTTGATATGTGTCCAACTTCTCATCCACTGTAACCCTTGTAGCCTAATTCTAGAATTGATTTAGAATTTTGGGTGATTAATATGGATTTGATAAACTAATTTACAGGGCAAATGTTCTAGCCTGAATTGGCTGCAGATAAATTAATCTTGAAACTAAATGATAAGGGACCCCTCCAGGAATGGACGCGGAAGTTACACTTTGAATCTGAGATTTTATAAGAATTCTTTTATTGCTAACACCTTATAACATTTAATGTATAAGGTTACCAATTAGTAAATGAAAAATTACAATAATGAAATAGATTAATACATTTTAAAGATAACCATAAGCAATAAACCAACTAAGATTTTCCTAAACTGTAGGCCAGTTTTGCAGTTACAAAGATTATACTTACACTTGAAGTGAAGATGAATTGAGATGCAGAGCTAGCAATTGTAACACTGATTAAACTAAGAGCAAATAAAAAAAAAACACAAAGTAAAGGAAGGTTGCATGGGTCTTCTGAAAAAGTAGCATTCTGGCCTGAATGGGATGGGAGCTCTGAAGACCTCCTGCATTTCGAGGCCTTAAATACCTTTGTTTTTTACTCATTACCTCATTTCCCCTGGTCCAAATATGGGTTTGAGCCCAGCAAATTATTGGGGCACTTTCAGATTATTGGTTTGGAGGTTCGTGTGTATAACTGACACATTTTCCTCCATTATTCTTTTTCCTACTTTCTGTTTACTATGTGGTTTAGACCCCTTTTTATAACAAGCTCAAAAATAATCTGGCTGGTGCTTTCCATCAAAACTCAGACCCTTGCGGTCACCATTTCCCCAGTTATTTTCCTCTTATAGCATAGCTGATGCTTACAAATCTTACCACTTTTGCAAGATTTTGCGAAACAGTACTATTGTGAAGCAATTGCTTGCGCATTTTCCTTTTCAGTAAGAACACTTTGGCCTAATGACAAATTTACTTTATGCTAACTAGAACAGTATAGAACCATGAATTACTTATGCTAACTAAAACACTATGGGATCATAAACTCTTAGACTTATATAAAGAGAATATATAAAGTCAACTTTAAGTAGACCTTATTAAGTCAACTTAGCAAGGCCATCCTGTATTCAATCAACTTTATAAAGTAGACTTACTTGGTCTCACTGCACTAAGTCAACTTTAGTAAATCAACTTTAATGTCCACATTGTGTTAAGTTGACTTAATAAAATTAGCTTAACCTTTAAATTCATCTTTAAGGGCAGTAGTTATTAAGTCAACTTAAAGAAGCCCTTAAAATGACTTAATGTACTTTGCTTAAGTTGACTTAAGCCTCCTTCGGGTCACAGTGTAGAGACATACCCAATGCCTGGAAGGATGGAGAACTGCTGGATTAGATAACGTCACGTTCCTGAGAAAGAATATCATTATATCTTCACCAACCTTGTCCCAGACTCTCTGGCTATGTCTACAGTGGCAATTTAGTACAAATTAAGGAGGCTTAATTCAAACTATATTAGTCCCAGTCTACACTAGATTTTCATTAATTTGAATTAAGAAATTCCTTAATTTGAATGAATGGAAGTTTAGTTCAAATTAGCAAAACCTACCAGTTAGTTTAAATTATGCCCTTAGCTCGATCCTTATAGCCTTAGATGGTGTAGACTAGGATTAACTCTTAATTTGAATTTAATAAATTCAAATTAAGGACAGTTAATTCCAATTAATAAAGTGGACTAATTGACTTAACTTTAAGTTAAATTAGTCTACTTAGTTAATTTGAACTAATACATTCAAGGTTTGTTCAGACTAACCTCAAAATTCTTAGTTTGAATTAACAAATATGAATTAACTTTTTCTAGTGTTGGCATAGCCTCTAGTAGTCAAAATAGCAAATGATCAATTAAGGCAGTTGCTCAAAGGCTACCCCAAAAAACAAAAAAATTTAAGAGACTGGATGGATACAAGAGAAAGGCCTACATCACTGTGAGCTTCCAGATTAAGGTGTCAAATTATCTGCCATTATTGGCCAAATATATTTTTCTTAAATTGATCAGCAGTTTCCAAATTCACATATAGGTTGCCTAAAGAATACAAAGAATAGTTCTTGGCAATATTCTCCAAAGAACACTTCACTGCCCTGATGGCCATCCAAGCTGCTATTGATATGTCAGACACAGCTCCATGTTCAGTGGTGACAGCCATCTTGATGAGACACTCTTTTTTGTGGCAAACCTCTGGCATCCCAACAGAATTATAAAACTGTTTGAAGGAAGATATTTTCCCAAAAGACCAGTGATGCCAGGCAGTTCATGATAAACTTATTGTGCAAGTTTTCTGTATCTCTGCAATCCTATAACCAAGAGACTGTAAGAGACTTACAAAATCATAAAAATACAACTGTCTCTAGGCAGAGTTCTGAGCCTCCTGGATGTCACTCAACAGTTACACCCATATCAGTCCTGTCTCATCAGACTTCATCTACTTTGAAACAGTCGTTTTGGCATCATGCTCAAGAACAATATACTGACAACATCTCATCTCCAATTTCTAGACACCCCAGCCCTGCCTTTGGAAATTAGCTGTCTTGCTTTACAGTGCATGGACAGAAATTTGCACAGTTGAGTGTTCAATGTTGTGAAAGAGGGCTATTTAACCAATTCACTCCCTTCCCCTTCCGTAGTGCACATTCCTGGTCCCTTTGCAGCGAACCATCTCATGAGACTGGGTTAAAGAAGGAAGTGGTCTCTTTTGGGCTTGTGAGCGACGGAGGAAGTTCCTTACCAACACAGAAGGGAAGGCTTCTATTGCCATTACTTCCTGATTTCCAAAAAGAAAGATTGTCTTTAACCTGTTGTATGCCGGGACAGGGGGAAGAGCGGGATGCAGCAGGAGGGGGTGGAGCCTTAGGGTGGATCAAGGGTGGGGCTATGCATGCCTGCTTGGGAAGACTAAGGTTTCCCAGGTCTCTGATACACTAACTATGCTGGGAATTGACTCAGGAAGATGAGTGTGTCTACCCCACACTCACCCAGCTGAGTTCTATGCAGGACTGCTAAGCTCAGGGTGCATGGGTAGGAACTGGAGAAGAGGGGAGGACTGGATTCTCTAATCCAGGGATCTCAAACTCGAATCACGACGAGAACTGCATGAGGCCTAGTACAATAGTATGAGACCCACAAGAAGACTAGTATGGTAGCTCAAGGACTGCACCACTGAAACCTTTTCATACAAAGGTATTGCAAATATTGATAGCAATACTGTTTTTGCAGGCCATAGGAAATAATTTTAGGGGACGTATGCAGCCCTTGGTCCACAAGTTTGAGACCCCTGCTCTGATCAGTCATAGGGTGAGTGAGACAGTGAGCAAGATGACTGCCTAGAACTAATGATGAGTTAAACTGCCTCAGGAAGAAGGAAAGGTGGACAGTGACACTTGGAGGCCTGAGCCATGAAAAGAATGCCGCAGTTCCGGAAGCTGAAGAGCAGCTGCAGGCAGACAGCTGGAGATGGAGTTAGCGTGTGCAAACCACAGTGTTGAACCCCGGGTTCGCGATGTAACTGTGATGGGCTGGTGACACCCACCAATGAGATGGACACCAGTTCAAGTAAACAAAAAAAACTACTTTTATAGTGATACCATAAACACCTGTGACCAATTAACAATGTGGAACAACAAAGTCTATGTAAAACACCTATAACCAACTAAAATACTTATAGCCAAATAACAGTATGGAGCAATAACCTACAAGAGGGTGGCCATAATAAGTCAAGGACTTTTCTGGCCTTTTACTGCCTCAACATCGGTATAGGCACTGACCAGCCCACCCGACGTGTATTTACCAATGGCTAAAGGCCATTCTTCCTTGCTAGCCAAGAAGGGTGGGCGGCAGAATGAAGGCGTCAGATGAGAGAAACTAAACTCCCACACTCCCCCCGTGTATGCTGGGGGAATTTGGGGACAGCAGTTTAGAGCAAAAGTGGAGCAATAAACAACTTTATAATCAAAATGCAAAATACATATGGCTAATGAACATATGATGAAATAACAATCTATGCTAGGCAATGAACATCTATATCATGAAAAGATTATGCAGGATACAGGGGGAATAATAAACAGCTACACAAGCTATACAAAACTCAAATAAGGAAGCTACAATAGCAAACTATACAGAAATGGTACCAAAAAGAAGAATTAAGAGAGGTAGGAGGCTTGTACTGATTTATAATACCTGTCCTAGCACCGTAGTGGAACCCAAAGCGAGGAGGCAGACCAGCTGCAACATCCCAGTACTTAATTGTTCGGCCGGCAATTCGTGTACACCCCATAAAAGAAAAAAAAAGGTCTCGGGGGTGGGTGTTCCCTGTCTCAGTCGGGGGATCAGTCCGACCGGGTCGCGACGTGCCCTTTAGCATTCGAGGGTGGGAGAACAACAAGCTAGCTGAGACAGGGGGTTTAAATAGAATTTTGCACAGCCAGAGTAAAAAAAGCCAATTGGGAGTGGGATTCTGGCCAGGACCAATGATGGAACTGAGACCCCAGACAATGACCCCTCCTTCATGGTGAGGGGGGTGCGGAGAAACTGTTCAGGGGGGATAGGAACTCACCCCCCCTTCTTGCTGACACAAAGCTAGGGAGGAAGAAACTCACACAAAAAGTGAGGGCCATCAGGGGAGACTGACACTTAATATTCTTTCCCTTGAGCTGGATGGCCCAGAGATGAGGCCCATCAGGGAGATGGATACTTAACATTCCTCCCTGAGAGCAGCATAATCCAGGGGGCTACGTGTGGGGCGGGGTGGCCATCGTGGCTGCCACCTCCGTTGACACACAAATGGGAGGTGTTGGCCTTGAGGTGATCCCCAAAGTACCAGAAGTAGGTACCAGTCTGCCAGTGAGTGATGTGCCCTGTGACGAGGGTTTATGTAAGGCAGGTCTAGAGGTTGGGCACTTCTCTTACTTAAAAGCCAAAGGGAGGGTGGGGTGGACTGATCTACATGGGCTTTGTATTTGCATGAGTACAATGAGGTATTAGCAAAATCTCACTATGTAGGAGCAGGGCATGATGGTAAATTGTATATGGGCTGATTTGATCACAAATCTGTCAATATCTGTATTTTAATTGAGGAGGGAAATGAAATATTGGCTTTTCATGATATGCTACACTTTGATGGTATAAACTCTGTTTAGCCTATTTGGTGGAAAGTCACCATCAACAACACAGAACTTGAAAGTGAGCAACTCTGTGTTTCAGACTTGTGAAGGGAGAAAAAGGGGGGTGAGCAGTAGGTGGGCAGCATTAGCTCTGCTAAAGAGCAATGCCTGAGGCAATGCCTTGCCCCTGCCCATTGTTAAAAGATAGACTAGATGACTCCTAGTGGAGTCTTCTTTGTTGTTTTGATCAGTGGTGTAGTCTCTGGTGTCCTGAAGTCTGGAGCTGAAATCACCAAAGGCTGAATTTCTTTCTAAGAGCTGATATCACTGAAGAATGACAAGCGGGTGGTTCCAGCAGTCAGTGAGGGTGTGAGTGAACAGAAGGCAGTGGTAGCAGCCAGTGGGTGGAGGCAGAACATGGTTGATGGTGTGAAGAGATCCAGAAGCAGCAGAAGACAACTGAAGGGGAGGGCTGAGCCCCCCCCATCAAGGTGGACAGTAAAACTATGATGGCCACTATAATGGTCAGTATGAGGGTGATGGAGAAGTGAGGGACATTCTCTATGTAAACTGGGGTGGAGTAAGTATTGAATTGGGTTTTGTGGGAATCCTGTCCTGCAATGGTTCTCCAAACCAGTGCTGATTTTGATATTTCCTTTTTACATTCTTGTATAACACCATAAAAGGGAATAGTGCATGATTTCTCATGATGGTGCTTGAGCCAGTTGGTGTGTAACATTATTTGGAAATCCCTAGATATAGTAACCAGCCCTTCCTGCTGCCGTATCAGTCTGGCAGAAGGGTTACATTTATAATAGGAGTGTTTGATCTTTTTTGTATGAAGGGCTACACTGCAATTTTTTTTCACTCAGGTCAGTGAGCCTGAAGATGCTGGAGGAGAGGGGCTAGTGCTTCATTCGGCTAGCTTGGGGCTGGGGGAGGGCTGCTACTGTGCCTTGCTGACTTGGGGCTGGGGCTGACTCAGGGCTGGAGGAGAGGGGCTGTTCCTTTGCCCCAGTGGGCCACATAGCAGCACTCAGTAGACTGTTGAACAACCCAGATTAATTAATTAATTAATAGTAATAATAATAATAAAAGGAAATAGCCTTTTTGTCCTTGATTTTGTTCTCAAGGCAGGAAGCTAAGCTGAACTTTGAGTAGTGATGGGAAACTGCACTTCCACAACTGGATGCCTTACTTGGAGTCAGATATGGATCACTTCTCTCTGTGGTTCTTTTCAGCATATATGTGGGGCCACAATGTGAACTGGTCAGATGACATGGACCCAGGTGCCAGCAGCAGGTAAAGCATATGAGCTCTGCATAGCCCTGAAACCATACCACTGAAAACCATTCCAATACCACTGAGATGGCCTAGTGCTTTGAGCAGATCCTCTCATGGATGATGAACAAACAGCTGGCTGAAGTTAACACAAGGAAAAACAGAAGTGATATTGGTGGACAAAGGAAAATTTGAAAAACTTCTTGTCCTTGGCTGAAGGTACATACCCACAACCAGTCAAATCAGAAGTACTCTTGTATTCCTCAAAGACTGTGGTTGACAGCTTCATTCCTCCAGCTCAACGGAGCTCTCAGCAATAATGGCAAAGCTTGTTCGTGCAGGAGACAGAACTTTCCCTGGAATGAACTCCCTCAAGAACTAAGGATCATCACAGACTTCACCATCTGCCACTATAAGTGCAGAGTACATTTCTTTGCCCTGGCCATCTATCATAAACACACAGCAACAAGTATATTTATATGAAAAAGCAAAACAAAAAAACCCCAGACCCTACCAAACCAAGATACTCCACTGCACATTCCTCCTCTGGGGAACTGAGCAGAGAACACATGACAAAGTGTCTGATGAAGTGGGATTTTCTCTCATGAAAGCTCATGCAAAAAATAAATGTGTTAGACTTTAAGTGCCACAGCACTCCTTGTTTGTTTGTTTTACTGAACTAGGCTAACACGGCTACCCTTTTGGACCATGTGGCAGATGTTACTCACAGTGTTTCATGCATCAGTAGAAGTCTCAGACTTTTAGTGATCAGTGAGACATAAGATCCTACATAGAACAGAATAAAAATACACCACAGTTCAGCAGAGGGCAGACATACAGGAGACTGTTCTCAGGCACAGTTCTCTCTTCTCTATGCTTCCTCTGTACTTGCCATGGCTGCAGAAATAATTTATGCGGATTTAAATATCCCTGGAGCTGATTCTTCTTCAAGGCCACCAGAACGATCTCAACACCTAAGTAAGTGGATTTCATTTCTTATTTTGGTTCCAATATGGGTAAGTGTTTGGTTAGAATTTCAGTTTCCTACAAAGTCTTTTGTCTAAGTGGCAGCACAGGTAGCTTAGAGAAACTGTGTCCAAAGCCAAGAAGCAGCTCTGAGCTTTATGCATGGTGGTACTTAGCTTATGTGAAATTCTTTACCACTCTCAGCACTGGGTAACTGAATGCCATTACAGCGATTTATTGCACTTTAGTTTGTTGGTGCAGTGTGTCACAGCAAATTTCTTAGCTGCTGACAATCTGAATAAGCAAATCCAAGTGCAATCCTGTACTTTGTATGACACCTTCCTGCTGATTTCAGACATGTTTGGGGCATACCAAAAAAAACCTATGAAAGTAACAGTACAAAACATAATGGGTCAGAGTAAGGGGGAGAGAGCAGCATATGGGGTGAGTCTGAAGAAGAACGATAGAGCACAAGGGTGGTGGGAATTTCATAGAATTTAATTGAGAGAGAAGGTTCAAATCCTCAAAGATCGGAGAGGGGAGGTGGAATCTGTAACTAGGTAGGGAGTCAATTCTGTCAGAGGGTCACAGAGACACAGGGGCAGCTGGTAGGTACAGGGGCTGGGCTGGATTTAGGGGCAAGCAACCCAGGCCGCCACTTGGTGTGTTGGGTTTAGGGGGGCATCAGGTTCAGGCTAAAGTGGGCTATAAGAGCAATAAAAATAAGGTAGTTAACAGTTTAATAAATGGGGGAAGGGGCTGAAGATGTTCCTCGCCTATGGCTCCATTTGATCTAGAAAAAGCCTGGACTGTGGGGATGGGCGGGAGGGTCTGCTAATCTCTGTAGGGAGAGGGAAGCCCAGTATCTGAGGAATGTAGGAACTGGTATTGCCAATCTTGTATTTTCAGATTTTACTGATGCAAAAATCTGAAGTTGAAGTTTTTACAGATATCACTAAAATACCATAAACGATATAATACTGTCACAAAAGTCTATACTCACTGGCGATATACTGGACCCAGGAATTAGAATTATGCAATTGTTGTAGCTGTGCTTAATTGATCAACTGGTTCTTTGGATGTGTGTAATAATAGAAAATAGAAAATCAATCAAGTCATGGTCTGTGTAGCTTTATGTTACAAGTGATTCTGAATGGTGACAATCAATGTCCAAATACAATATGTTTTATTTGTGCCCAATTTCATGGATATTTTCATTTATTTATGGGTTTACAGATAGTGTTCAAATTATATATTTTTTTTTACTGACTCCATAAATTTATGAACAGAGTTACTGGGACCAGAGAAGAGGAAGAAAGGAGAAGAACTTGGCCAAGGCAGGAGTTGGGATTGGAATTACAGAAATAATGAAGGGGACACAAAACCAGAAAAGTTCTCTTAAGGACAGAGATGTTGCATTCTGTTAGGAGTGTAGGAGAGACAGTGAGTTATGGTACCCTAGCTCAACTGAAGCATGGAGAGTCTGGAATTAGAGGAAATGAGGACAATGAAGAGTTATCAGTGTTTTAGGAATTTGAAAATACAAGGAACCATGTGTTAAATTTTAACTTAAAGAATGCAAACTGAATATCATAATAATTTGTGATTCCCCTGAAAAATTGTATTAAACAACTTAAAAATCTTGATGCTTTAGAGCCAGGCTGGGAAAAATAATTTAAATACTAAATAGCTATGTTGCGAGTATACTTTCCATAAGTATAGTGAGGTGACAGATAGACTTAAAGGAAAGAAGTATTTACGAGGTGGGAGAGTGACAAGTCTCAGAGCCCAGGCAGTGTTTGGAATTTACCTGGGGCAGGTGGAAGTAGCAATGTCACTTTCATTCCTCTGTCTGGCCCAGTCTAGTCAGGACATCTTTCAAGATCAGGATGATGATAAAGGCCGACTGGTATAGCAGTGGAACTCAATGTCCTGGGAGACGGTCAGCGTGGCAGCCACGATGATAACGCTTGCTGAGTGGTTGGTGGTAGATTGATTCTCAGCTTTCTCTCTTTTACACACAGACCCCAAGCTTTTGAAGCATGGCTAAAACTGAGGAATAGGTGGACTAGCCCATCCTTCACTCCTTTATTCACAAATTAAGCCTGCTTTCTGACCCACTGAGGTTGGTTCAATAATTTCCAGTCCCACATACCTCTTCTTTACCAAGCATGATCTTAACACAGGCTTTGATTTCTATCGGTAGTTTTTTGTTTGGATTTGTCCAATCTCTCCCTCTCCCTTGTTCCAAAGGAGTAGCTGTGTTAGTCTAGTTCAGTAAAACAAACAAGGTGTCCTGTGGCACTTAAAGACTAACAAAAATTAATTGATTGCATGAGCTTTTGTGGGAGAAAATCCCACTTCGTCAGACACCTTGACCTGATCCCATGACTTACCCTTTCCTGCATTTATTTCCTCCCATTTTGTAAGTTCCCCCATCTTCAAAGTGTCTGGAGAAGTGGGATTTTTCTCCCACAAAAGCTCATGCAATAAATAATTGTTAGCCCTTCTGAACTATTGGCCATACTCAGATTACATTTCAAAAAGAACAAAACTCCCTGCCAGAGGCAGATTTTAGCAACATGTCTACAGTCCCTTTTCAGATTTCTTCTGCATTTAATTCAGCCTGACACAGGCTGGGCAATGATGATGGTCACTGGTTATTGCGGAGCCCTCCTTGAGCCAGCTGCTGCAGTAAGGGCTGGTTGGTTAGAAGAGGGCTTATCAACCTGTGGGTGGGTTGCCAGAATGTTTCAAATGGTTGGATGGAGGCTCCTATGGGTCCCATCCTCTGGGGCTGGCTGAGATCACCTCCCTTCTCCAGGCTCTGTGACCTTTGGGGTCCCAGCACCATTCAGATTTGGCTCAGTCATCATGGCAATGAGAGTCTGGGTGGGCCAAATGTGAGTGAGTGACCCTGCAGCCCCATGGGCCAGGTCACAGCCACTCATACAGATTTGGTCCAGTTAAGAGGTTGAGGCCAAATGTGAGCAGCTGCAACCCTTGAGGATACAACACTTGGAGTGGTGAGGCAAGCCCAGCCACCCCCATAGTACAGGGTGAGTGAGAGGAAGACCCAACCAAAACCACCCTGGTCCTCACCACAGCCTATTTACTGAATCATGACAGGCCAAACATTTACACATGGGTCCAGAGCCCAAAAAGTTTGAGAACCTTTGGCCTAGCAAATCCACTGTGTCGCACATGGGCAGCATATCCACTTAGTGATGGCACATTCAGTACATGGCTCTTGGTAGAGCTAAACTCACCCTGCAATACTGTCTGCAACATTGCTCCACCAAAGAGGAAATGGGGGCTGGGCACCAGCTGGGGTTGATGTGCCATGGTTTAGATCACGTGGGTCCCAGTCAGAGCCATGGTGCCATCCCTAGGTTTGTACGAAAAAAGGTTGATAGAACTGATCTACTTTAAGAAAAGCATGTGGGGAGTGGGGGGATGTTCTATCTCAGGAACCCCTGGGTCAAATGACCCCAAATTTAAATACGGAGTGGTACCTGTAGCTGCGTGAGACGCCTCACATTTCAAGGCACTTTGGGTTCCCAAGTGATTTTCGAGCACTTAGAAGCATCAGCCTTTAAATAGAATGCTAACCTCAAACTTTTCTGCAATTTCCTTTGTCTTCCCCAACTAATGGCTTGATCCAGCAAAATCTTACTGCTACACATTGGCTTTTCTACTCCAAGTAGCTCGTAACTTTTCTGGGACTAGACAGGAGAGAAGATGGCAGGGTCTAGTGCTGGCCTCAGGGAGGTAGACAGAGGCTGGGAAGCTGGATATCACATGAACCGTCAGAGGCTGCACTTCCTGTGGTTTCTCATGGGAAGTCTCAGTGGTGCTTCTGGAACTGAGCCCTGAGTTGCGGAGCCTGATGGTCACTTGGTAGGTTGTTTCCATCTCTCTCAGTATCTGCTGAAAAGATTCAAAGTAGCCAACGATGGATGAAGAGGGTTACACAACATTAAAACTTCGTCCAAAGAGGACAATATCAGACCCCACATGTCAACCTGCTACCCCAGGTAAGTGACTTACTAGCTCCCTGTGGTGTCCCTTACTGACTGTGCCTTTACATGGCACCCTTGCAGTAAAGGGACAAAGGAAAACATCTCATGTGTAATCAGGGCTGCCTGACAATTCTTCATAAATTTACAGTCAGTTAAAAAAAAATACAATTTCAACACTGTCCATAAATCTGTAATTAACTGAAAATATCCATGAAATTGGGTAGAAATAAAACATATTGTATTTTGACATTGATTGTCATTGGTCAGAATCGCTTCTTGTATTAGAGAAGTACATTGACCAACACTTGATCAACATCCTGCTTTCTACTCTTCCGGTTGATCAAATTAACTGCCACTAAAACAACTGCGTCATTCTGAATTCCTGGGTACTGAACAGTGTGAGTGAGTGAGTGCACACTTTTGTGCCATTACGGTATTGTTTATGGGACGAGAAAGATTGTACGGTCAGTGCAGAATCTGGCTGAAATAGTGGGATCAAACTCTTCGCATGTGCAATAAATGGGATTAGAATGGATTATTTAAAGTAAGAACTGGTGGAAAGCTGACAAGCGTATTGAGGTCAGACAACCATTCATCAGGAATGCTAGTCATATTGAAGTGTGGGATCCAGTAAAGGATAGAACCTAAATTAAGCTGATAGGAGAGTGGATTGGGTAAGATCACAAAAGTAAATTCTGCAAAAGGGCAAAGGAGTTAAATAAAAATAAGCACAGAGGCAAAAATAAAGCCTGTAAGTGTCTATCTGCAAATGTGGACCGTGTCAAGGTAACAAACCAAAGACCTGGAATGGATGTCGACAGAAAACCTGATACAATAGGTGGTAGACTCCCCCAGATTGATGGGGTACTATAGCCCTTGATTGTAAACTATTCAGGAAGGACACATTAGATTTCGGCATCCCACTGTGCCAGTGGACTCTGCCTGGCTGTAAATCCCAAATGCTAAGAATACAGATAAACTAATACATGCACCATGGCACCAGCCTGCTGACTTTTAAAGAGCTTTTGATAAGATCCCTCACGTGAAGCTATTAAGGAAAACAAGGATTTGTCAATATGAGTAAACTGACCATGATACCAAGTTCCAAAGGGGCAGCTATGTTAGTCTAGTTCAGCAAAACAAACAGGGAGTCTGGTGGCACTTTTAAAGACTAAAATTTATTTATCTCATGATCTTTCCCATGATCTCATGTGATAAATAAATTTGTTAGTCTTTAAAAGTGCCACCAAAATCCTCATTTGTTTTGACGAGGATAGTGATTTGAAAAGTGATTTTGTTTCAAAATAATTAGTCAGCTTTGAAGGTGTAACTAATTATTCTGGAATAGAGTAATTTTAATAGGAATAGATTGTCCACATGGAGACCTATTTGGTAATAACCACCCAGTCAACTTCTATGTGTGGGCAAGCCCTAAGAATTCGTGGGTGAAAGGTGAAACTGGAAACAAGTAGCAGGATGTCATGATCAATGTCATTGTGACAAGAGGTTAGCACCAGGCTGTCACAAGCTCTGAATTAGGACTGGTGTTAAATATACTTGTGATTTGGAAAGAGGTGAGTTGTGAGGGTGCAAAGCTGAGGGAAGGCAAGAAACTCACTGGGTCAGCTAAGATTACAGAAAACTTCAGAGAGACGCAAGCAAGCTGGGTGAAGGGTAAAGTGCTGGAAAATGAACAAATTCAAAGTCATGAAAGTGGATAGACTGTTTGGAGAACACCCTGCACCTCACTGAGTTCTAAATTTACTATCAACTCTTGACAATCTGTGCTCAAACCATACACTTGAGCCGGTTCCCTTCTCCCCGTGAGTGCCATCATATACAGGGCTTTGAGGCCTGTTTCCCATCCATAATTAGCCTTTGAAGCCTATTTTCCATCCATAATAGGGCCCCATGGGGTCAGTTCTCTCACAGAAGCATCAGTCCATTGTCACACTGTGGCATTGCAATGCAAGGCAGAAAGGCCCCAGTGTCGACAGGGTGAGGAGGCCAGAGGCTGGGGAAGTTGAGAAGATTTAAGGGCCTGATCCTACATTTCCTGGGCTGCGAGCTCTGAGGGCTCAGGAGGTATGAGAGTGAGCTCTGTGCTTGTTGGAGGCTGCCAGACAAGTCCCGGAGCAAGTGGGGCAGATAGTCTTGGAGAATGTCTACCCCAGAGCTAGAGATACAGTCTCAGCTTGGCCAGACACATTCACAGTCACTCTAAGAGACCCAGCACACAGGCAATAGCAGTGTAGGGGTGGAAGTGCGGACAGGACAGGCTCATCCCTCTTGTCTGATACCATCCGAGGGGCTGGTGAACACTCAGGAGATGGCCCCTGCTGTCTGCACTGCTGCGGCTATGCTGTTATTTCTCTGTTGGCTCGGTTGACGGTAGGTTTGCTTGAACGGAAATTCCTGCTCCCAGCTTCAGTGCAGATGTACCCTTAGGCCGTGAACAGAGTTTAGAGGGTGATGTCAGATCATGTTGGCCAGCTCAGTGCAGCCAACAAAGTCTAAACCAGTGGTTCCCAACCTGTGCCCAGGGGCCAAAAGTGGCCCTTGTTGAGTTTCAAAGTGGCCTTCGGCTCCCCTCATTCTGGCTGCAGAATGGAGCCATGGTTTAAGGACCCAGGTATAACATGTTTCCGCAGGGCTAGAAAATCAGTGCAGGCTCCTTGCTGTACCCAAGGGGATAGGAGGTTAGCACTACCCTCCCTGCTGACTGACTCTTGCAGGGAACACAGCAATATGCTCTGCCTAGGTCCATAGGCTCTGGGGTCCTTGCTGGCGCTTCCGCAGGACTTGAAATTCAGAGTTGGGGAGGGTGTAGGTGGAGGTGTAGGGGTGCTCACTAAATTGGTATAACACTGTTACTAGCTGACAACTGGGAGGGTATTGGGAAATTCAGGAGGGATGCAAAGGGGTGTAAGTGAAACCCCTGCTGAAGCCAAAAGGAGAGAAGCACTGATCTTCCATCTTCCTAGCTGCAGAAAGGAGCCACTGCCTAGGGACTCCACAAGAACCCACAGAGCTGCAGGATGTCTGTGGTTTTCCTGTTGCAGTCAGGGAGATAGGAGATCAGTGAGCAAGACGGCAAACTACCTTTCAGTGGAAGGTTTGCTGGCAGAGGCTGGTGGCCCTTCAGGCAGGGGCGTCGCTGGGGTGGGGAAAGACCCAGGGCACGGGCATGGCCCCAGCCCGCCCCACCCCTGGAGGACAGGTCCCGCCCCCAGCTAAAGGACCACACACCCCTGGCCCTGGGGGGAGGCCACGCCGCCGCCTCCAGCTAGGCCGCGCTGCAGTGTGATGCGGCGCAGCTTAGCCTGGCCCGGTGTGGACAGAAGCGGCCACTGGAGGCTGGGCCCACGGCCACAGCCCTGGATCCCTGGCAGGGACGGGGCCGCCGCAGCCGCAGCCAGGCCCTGGATCCCCGGCCGGGGATGGGGCTGCCGCGGGTGGCCAGCCAGGCCCCAGATCCCAAGCCTGGCCGCCAGTGGCTGCGGCGACCCCGTCCCTGGCCGGGGATCCAGGACCTGGCCAGCAGCCCACGGTTGCAGTGGCCCCGTCCCTGGCCGGGGATCCAGGGCTGCGGCCACGGGCCCGGCCTCCAGCGGCTGCTTCCACCCACACCGGGACAGTCTAGGCTGAGCCGTGCCGCACCGCAGCGCGGCCTTGCTGGCAGTGGCGGCGTAGCCACCCCCTGGCCCTATTCCGGGCCAGGGGGCGGTGCCTAGCAGGCGGCCAGATAGGCCCCGGATCCCTGGCCGGAGGCACGGCCGCCATGGCCGCGGACTGCCAGGCATTGGGCCCCGGATCCCTGCCCGATTGGTCCGGGCCCCGGGTCCCCACGTGCCCCGTGCCCCCACGTGCCCCGGGTCCCCAATGCTAGCGACGCCACTGCCTTCAGGGCTCTAAAAATATTTGTAGCCCTCGAGCCAAAAAGGGTGGGAACTACTGTAACACTAATCAAAACAAAGCAAGTGGGGCTGCAGTATGTGTTACAAGCCACTGAGTGACAGACTGGGGCAGGACTCTCAGCATTAACGTGACCATTTTAGGATGTGTGGGTTTATGCTGCGCTGCCGGAAGCTATTAGCCAACACTTTGTACCAGGCCTTTAACCATAGACACGCCAGGGCCTGGGGACACTGTCAGACTCACCCTGCAGCCAGATGGTCGAATAATCACCATTTCAACATAACATCCTAATGGAACATAAACACAGCGTTAACTTGGGATGTTGCATAACAGTTGGTGTGAACTCCACCACAGCATGCAACGGCCTAATCTGCCTCTGCAGGTCGTGTGCTTTATTCTGCAGCTTGGTAAAATCTGGCTAGTAACTCTCACTTTCCCCAAGGTGGGGGTCCCCCTTTTGGGGTTAGTCCAGAATAGAGTCCAGATGGCCTCCTCATTGGGGTTTCTTCCCTGTTCAACTGCCCTTAGGTATGGCTTAATTGTTGGAGGGGATTGGGGAGGAGGGCCAAGTCCCACCTTCTACCCTAAGCCCCAATGCACAGACCCTATGAATAGCAGCCTCCAAAAACTGAGTCAGGGAGGGCTACTGTCTTCCCTGGTTTGCCAAATCTGTGGCCCAGAGCCAGCTCTACCAATGAGCCAGCCTGGCACTGCAGTTTAGGGGCACTGCCAGCACCACGCAAGGGGCAGGGCGGGCTGGCCCAGCCCAGAAACTGGACCCCATGCTCCCACCCTACCTCTGATCCAGCCACTCCACACCCAGGGTTGCAGTGAGCCAGCCAGTGGGGCAGACTCTGCTTTCTTGCCCCACCTCTGGGTTGGTCTACCCCACCTCTGGGGAGGAACAGCTAGCCCAGGGGCAGGGGTGGTTGTGGGTAAGAGCGACTCAGAGGGGCAAGAGAGCAGAGTCTGGCCTCTGGGCTGGCCCACTCCACCCCTGGGCTGGCTGTATCCCACCTGGGGGTGGGGAGCCAAGGCTAGTTGGCTCAGGGCACCACAACCCCTTGAGCCAGTCCTGCCATGGCCCCACTGCTCCTGGTCTGCCCTCTGGGACTGGGGGGGGTCCACAGCCTCCCCCCTGAAGTCTCAGCCTCTGTGGTCTCTGTTCTCTTTGGGGTGGAGTAACCTCATCTCCACTCCCGTGCTCAGTTCTCTGAGCAGCAAGGTCCTCCTTCAGGCTGTTGGGCCTAACAGCCCTGCCTATATGGTTTTCTCCCAAATTCCCATACCGTCTTGGAGTTTTGGCACATTGCAAACAATCTCTCCAATGCACTTCTGGGCAGCTCTACTCCTTTCTAACCTCCCTTCAGCTGCTCCTGTCTGTCTGAGAAGGAGGCTTTTAAGCAGTGCAGCAGGTTTCTTAATTTGACCCAGGTAACCCAATTAAGCTGGAGAAACTATGGCTAAATTAACACAGGGAACAAGGATTTATGAATTCTGGGGCTAATATACACAACACAATCATCAGGTATGACCCTGTCACAACGCTCATCAGCTTCCAGTCTTTCATCTAGCTAGTCATGGGGTGCTCTGAGAATGACGTGGTCCTTGGTTGACAGAAGGAACATAAGGACCCTTTCAAAGGATACTGCGCCACATTCTTCAGGACAGCACTTGGTGATTATTTCTTGCACAACACACAGAAGATATTTCACCAAACACTGACTCTTCCAGATCACCCTCCATGCCCACGCTGGTATTGGATGGCTCTGGGGATCGGCTCGGCCGGGAACATTGTCCTGCTGGGAGCTTTGGTAGCAATGAACGTGTGGGGTGAGTAAGGCTATTTATTAGATGACATTTCTATTAATTTCAGTCCTGTCTGTATTCCCCATGCTTTCTCACCTTTCTCCAGCAGCTGGTGCAACACAGGGGGTCAGCTCCCAGCCTTGCCCTCTCCTGTCTCCCTTCCTTCAGGCCTGGAGGCAGCTTTCAGCCTCAGTTCACCCCACTCAGTGCAGTTCTTAATGCAGGTTGCAGACACTCAGCTTAAGTAGGGGGAATCTCTGGGGCAGAGGAGAGCCTTAGAATAGAATTATAGGGTTGGAAGGGACCTCATGAGATCATCGAGTCCAATCCCCTAGGGCTTGAACCCAGGATTTTGTGCATGTTAAGCAGAGGTGCTAGCCACTACACTATAACCACTGCAGACAGCTTTAGTAGGGGCTAGAGGAGGGAGTTGCAGCATTTTGGTGAGGTGGCAGGGGAGCAACAGAGGATGTGGGAAGGGGTCAGCACCCCAGTGAGGGTTTGTGGCCAGAAGATGCTACCCGAAGCTCTGCGGGTAGTACGGGGCTGAGTTTGGGTCCAAGGAGTGGGGAGCAGGGCCGGGATTAGGTCCAAAGGGGTGGCACTAGGCTGGGAAAGGGGGCAGGGGACAGCTCAGGACTAGGGGAAGTGGCACAAGGCTGGGAACAGGATCAGGGAAGTGGTGCTGAACCAAGATCAGGACCGGGGGACTCTTCAGGTTGGGAGGGCGGTTTCGGGACTGACGACAGAGGGGCAGCATGAGGTCAGCTGTCCACTTTGGTAGGTGTTATGGCATGGTTTCACATACAATGGCCAGGTGACCTTTCACAAACGAACGTACTGAAGGGAATTAAATTTCCTTGTACAAGAATGCTAACCAATCAAAATTACTTTTTCTCTCCTGGCCAGTTGATGTTTTGTTAACAAATGCATTTAAGGTGAATAAGTTTCCTTGTGCAAGAACTGTGACCAATCCGAAGTACTTGCTTTCTGCTTTTTAGTATGTTGCTGAAAGGTTGTCTCCTTTTAAAAAATATATTTTTTTATTCACATCTGTGTAACACTGCACTATGCAATTTTCTCTCCCCTAATTTCCACCAAGACTCTCCTTCTTATTCTTAGAATTCTGGAGATGCAGGGCTGGAAGGGACCTCCATGGTTCACCAAGTCCTGTTCCCGATTGTGAGTCAAGCTTGGCCATTCCAAAACATTTGTAAATAAAATCATGGACACAGCACTATCTCCAAGTAGAGCCAAATACTATATGAACACTGCGTAGTTAACAGTTGATACATGAACCCTTGTTATCTAGTTATGGTAACTCCTTGATCAGCATTCAGGGAAAAGAGAAAGTATCTTAATCCATGTAATGAATGAGATTTTCTTTCCATGTTGTTCTCTCTCTCCCTTTCCCTATTCTAAACTGGTTATCATGCATGCAATGACTGATGTTGTACATACACAAACTCATTCCTGGTTTGTTGTCCCTAGTCAGTTAATTGTCATTCATATCCATGTTCTTTGTTCCTGTCAAAGGAAATTCCAAGACATCGGAGAATGATGGTGCCAGTAGGAGAACCACCACCTATGGATCTAATCACAGCACTGAGCTGGAGAATATTTTATTGCGCTTTAAACAGCTTCTCTGTGACCATCCATCCTCCAGCTCCAGAGGTAAACTCTGCTCCTTTGGTTTCTCAGCTGCTTCCCCAAGTTGTTCCAGTGACATCTAGTGGTCACATAGTATAGGCAACTTAGTTTGAATTAATGCAGATTAATTTGCACTAAATTAATGCATGAATACACTGGCTTTCATTACTTTAAACTAAGGAATTCCTTCAAAATTATAAAACCTGGCTTAACTTCAAAGTAACAATTAATTCAAAATTTGTTTGTTCGAATTAACCCAATGGAGCCTCATTAATTTGAAGTAACCAATAGTTCGAATTAAAGTGGGTTGACCTTCTTTGTCCCAGGGTGCCTTCTTCTTTCTGTGTGTTAACCATTATTAGTTCGAATTAGTTAATTCAAAGTAAGTTAATTCAAACTTCTTAAGTGTAGATGTAGCTACTTCCCATGGTGCCTCATTCCTAAGCTGAACTAGCAAGTCCTGTGCATGGACATGCTAGTTCAATTTAGGTTTCTAGTGTGGAAGTGCTAATTTGAACTAAGTTACTTAGAATTAATCACAATTAGTTTGAATTAATTAAATAGAACTAACTTAGTTTGAACAAGCATTCTTAAGCATAGACGTAGCCGCTGAGATAAACTCCAGATCAGAGACTGCACGTTTCTCAGGGACAAATGCACATTAGCAAGTACTTGCAGTGACACCAGGCAGCCTTTTTGGACTGGGAGTCCTAAGGTTAGCATAGAAAAGCAAAAATTATCCTGCCTAAGCCAGTGCTCCACACAGACAGCTGCTGTTCTCCCCATGTTGTCAGTCCCCAGTAACAGCCTGTCTCTCCCATGGCCAGCTTTGAACCTGGCCACCAAACACCTCTTGGACAGGGAATGATGGACTGACACGGCTCCCGTGTCCTATCTTCTCTGAGCTGGGTAATTTGTCACAGCTCAGTGCTCTGGAGTTACCGACCTGGCCCTCCTGCCTCCCTCCTGGACTGTTCCTCCAGCAGGGCTGGCAGGGTGACAGGTCACTGGGCTGAGCCTTATTATAAAGTTGTGGGGTGGTGCTGGAAGGGGAACCCCGATCACTGCAGTGGTGTTGCTGAGACTTTAGCCCCATGAGTCAGGAATCTTCCAAGAGAAGGCTTAAACTTGTCCTCTTAGAACCCACATTATGTGTTGTCTCTGAATATTGCCCTTCAGTGTGAGCCTCACTGTTACATGAAGTGTGTGGGGCTGTAGGAATATCAGTGGGGTGCACGAGGAAGATTTAGCAGCTGGACGAAGGGGCTGAATGGAGTTTGCTGCGGTCATTAGAAGATGCACTCACTGCTCCCACATTCCACCCCAGGGCAGTGAGCTTTGGGACCACACTGCAGGCTGCATTACAGGGTACCTGACCCTTTGAGACATAAGGAGTGAAACATGCTCAGAGAGACTGTCAGGCGTGAATGGATTTGAGTCCCTGCTGTAGAAAGTGGCATTGTCTGAGGGCAGGTCTGGTGTCATATCTCAGAGCAGACTTTGGCGGTGGGAGGAAGGGGGTGAATGGGGCAACCATCCGGTGTCCTACGGTTTCATGGGCCTTGCGCTGCCCTGCTGAAGAGAGGGCAGCATGGGGCCCATGCCGCTGCCACCCCCCCCCCCGAATACTGCTCTGTCTCCAGCCCTGCAGACTTTGGTGGGATGCAGAAGGCGGCGGGGTGGGATGGGAGGGCAGAACCAGGCCTCTGGGCTGGCTCACCCCAGCACCAGGGCACAACAGCTGGCCCAGGGGCAGGGAGAGCTGGCTCAGAGGCTGGGCTTCACTCTGCCTCCCAACCTCTGGGCTGTCTGTATCACCCTGGGGGCAGGGAGGGTTGGCCCAGATGCAGGGCCAGAGAGCAGAGCCAGCCTGGCCTCTGGGCTGGCCCATCCTGCCCCCCCAGTGCAAGGCAGAGTGGGGGGCCCTCACAGACAGATTGGCCCTGGGCCACGGCTCCCCCAGAGACAGTTCTGGCCTCTCTGCTTGTATTTTGGGGGCTGTGAGCAAGAAAAGAACCACAGCTCCCCTGCCAGAAGGGAGACACCAGGGCTTCACAGACAGGGGAGTCCCAGGAAAGCAAGCCCCGGACAGGGGAGCCCCAGCAGCTGGCTTCTCCAGGGCTCCTCTGTCCGGGGTCTCCCATCTTCAGGGAGTCTTGGAGGCTCCCTTCTCCCTGGGAGCTGTGGGTCTGGTTAGAAGGGATCAGGGCCTCCCACCAGGAACAAGGGAGCCACACCTCCCACCGGGGACAAGGGAGACATGCGTTGCCCTCCAGAAAAAAGGAAGCCATGTGCGCCTCCCTTCTGCCAGGGAGTCACATGGGTCTCCCTTGTCCCCAGTCCTAGATCAACTAAAGTTGACATAGGGCATCTGCACTGGCTTAATTCAACTTAATAAAGTCGAATTAACCAGTAATTCAAGGTAGGTTTTATTAAATCAAATTAACCTTTCCTTAATTTGAGTTAAGGAAAGGCTTACCAGTAATTTGACTCAAGAAAAGGCCAGTGTGGACAGGGAGTAGGTTAGGTCAAATAGCCTCCTTAATTAGACCTAAGCTGTAAGTGTAAATGCACCCTATGATATTTCCCAAATTGTGAACAGAGGGCTGGAGGTATTCACATTTGTCCTTGTAGACATGCTTTTCCAGTTTTTGTAGGGTACAGGGGCGTTACTGGAGGGGGGTCAGGAACCAGCCCCCCCCCATGTCCCTGATCCTGCTATGGGACCTGATCTGGCCGCTGCCACTTGCTAGGAGCAGCAGGAGCCTGATCCAGCTTCAAGCCTCTTGCAAGAGGCTCAGAGACTGCCCCTGACTCTGTCAGGAGTCGTCTCCAAGTGGCAGCTGCTTGGAGATGGCTCTTGCCTCTTGTGAGAAGTGGCAGGAACCATCTCCTCCTTCAAGCCTCTTGGAACTGCTGCTTGTAAAAAGTGGGACGGACCATCTTTGGCTTGGAGCCTCTTGCAAGAGGCTCAAGTAGGGAGACGGTTCCTGTGGCTTCTCACCAGCAGCAAGAGCAGTCTCTGAGTGGCCACCACTTGGAGACGGTTCCTGCCACTTGTGAAAAGCAGCATGTACTGTCTCCGGCTCCAAGCCTCTTACGGGAGGCTTGAAGCCGGATCAGGCCCTACGTGGTCTGGAGCCAGATCGGGCCCTTTCCGGCTGTGCTGCTGGCCAGAGATTCAGGGCCTGTGTTCTGCTGGCCCCAGCACAGTGATGCCCCTGGTAGGGTAGCCTCCAAGTTCTTAAGGTGATCCTCCTCATTCTTGCCAGTGACCAACATGTCATCAGGATAACACTGGACCCAGGCAAGCCACTGAAAATCTGGTCCATAGCCCTCTGGAACAAAGCTTGAGCTGACTTTATTCTGAAGGGCAAGCAACAGTACCAGTGCAGTCCCTTATGCGTTACGACTGTCAACAGCTCTTGGCTATGTGTACACTTAAAAAATTAATTTAAAGTGGTAAATTTGAAATAACTACTTTGAATTTAAATCAAAGTTATTATTTCAAATTAGCACTACTTTGAAGTTATTATTTTGAATTAGGAGTCCAGCGAAGATTCTCTAATTTGAAATAAAGAAGGCTTTATTAATTCAAAGTAGAAAGTCTTCATTAGACTCTCTGATTCGAAATAGGGGAAGGCAGGCAAAAGAATACAGCCATTATTTCAACTTAACCCTATTTCATGGCTTACAATGGCTTAATTTGAGGTAATAACTTTGAACAAGCGATACTTCTAAGTAAAACAAGGATTTATTATATCGAATTAGCAGTTCCTTATTTCAAATTAAGGAACCACTTAGTTCAATATAATAAAATGCCTCCTTGGCCAGGGAATAAGTTATTTTGAATTAAGCCTCCTAATTTCAAATAATTTATCAGTATAGATGCACCTCTTGAGACTTCTGATTGACGTGCATCTGTAAATACACTTGATTCAAATCAATTTTCCTGAACTTTTGTCCACCATGCAAGCCAGCGATGATATCATTGATAGGGGGAAGAGGGTATTGCCAGTGCTCTGCACATAACACTGGGCTAACAGTGACCTTAAAATGTTCACAAATCTGCATGGAGCCACCTTTCTTCAATACTGGAAATATTGGGGTTGGCCATAGGCTGTGAGTAACTGGCACTAAGACATCATTTTTTACTACGTGCTCCAGGCAGGGGCATTGCAGCACTGGGCATGCAGTGCTTCAGCCCCGCCAGTCTCTGGCCCTGCCCAGGCTCCTGTTGCTGGTTGGCTGGGGCAGGGGCTGGATTGGGCCTGAGCCACCCACCATGCTGGTTCTGGCGAGCAGTGGCAGGGGCTGGATTCGGGCCAGACTGCTGGTGGGAGGAGCTCAATCCAGCTCCTGGATTGGGTCTGGGGGCTGCAGATTGGCTCCAGGTCTGCTTCAACTTTTGGTCTGATGGAATGTGACGTGGTTCTGGCTTTCAGACATTTTGGTTGGCTGTCAGGCCTAGTATTTACCTTCACTGTGATTCCCTTCGTGCTGTCCAGGCCTCTCTGAAAACAGCAGCACGTTACTCTAATAGAGCTTCCTTGGTCATTGTGTGCACTTCTTTCCAATTCAGCTGGATCTTTCTAAGCTAAGACCTACCCATTAAAGCTGGGCAGGGGTTAAAGTTAGGTGGAACGTCCTGGAATGGCATTCTGGGGCCCACCATCTTTAGGGGGCCAGTGTTTCATGGCCCCTAAAAATAGAAAACAGGGCCGAAATGTTGCATTCTGGGGCCCTCCAATCACAAACAGCAAGCCCTGGAACGCAGCATTCTGGCTCCATTTTCTATTTTTAGGGGCCCCAGAATGCTAGACGGCCCAGCGTTCCGGAGCCCCTCAAAAGTAGAAAATGGAACTGGCCAGTTCTGGCAGGACAGGCAGTGCCTGCCCTGCTCTGAAGTACCGAGCCGGCCCTCTGCCCATGCACAGCCCAGAGGGTTGGTTCTCTGTCGGCCATGCCCTTGCCCTGCTCCCAGGGTGCATGTGCCTCTGTTGAGGTAAACAGGCGCAGCATGGCACAGAGCTCCCAGCCAGTCATTGGGGCGGCTCTGGAGTCCCACCTGCCTGCCAGCACATGGGGTGCTCCCTGCCCCTGCAGTGTACACGCTGATGCGGAGGTAAACAAACATGGCATGGGGGTCCTGGCCTGGTCTTTGAAGCAGCGCCCCAGCACAACATAGGTTGGGTGGGGCACAGCAGAAGGGGTGACTCTCCCCCACCCCAGGGCCACTGGTGGGGCAAACAAGCGTGGCGTGTGGCCCTAGGCCTGGCCTCCCCTCAGGTGGTTCCAGCACGGCATGGGGTGGGTATATTTGAGTGGGCAGGCATGACTCCATAGCCCAGCATGCGGGGCTGGGGGAGGTGAGGTAGACAGAGCCAGGGATTTCCCTAGCAGCCCCCCCTTTTAGACCCCCCTAAATCTCTCAACCCCCTGCCCCCCGTCAGTGTTATAGCAATTTAGTGAGCACCTCAACTGTTTTGGTTGAAATTATGTTATTATGCATGTTTATTAATGAGAGTTTACATATCTGTGTTTTACTAAAAGCAATAAATGCAGTTTTCTGTTTTTGTTCACCTCAATTGTTTCTGCTTAGGCCTTGTATTGTGTTCAATCAATTACATATCCCCTTTTATTTAATTATCATGTTAATCACGATAGTTACTGTGTTATGCAGTATTTGCTAGTTTATGATAATAATTGCTACAGACAAACGCCATATAAAATTATAAATATTTTATGGAGCAATGACCAATGCATGTGGTACTAAGCAGTGGTTGCAAGTGCCTACCTGGGCTAGGGCCTGCCCATGTGGGAAAGGGGCCTGCCCAGTTATGAGGGTTCCAGGGACCACCAAATTATACTTTAACCTCTGGAGCTGGGTAATTGGTGTCACAGCTGTTTCCTCATGCTGGTACTTTGAGTGCAGAAAGGTGGGAGGCTGCAAAAGATCTTAAAAACCCTGGTGCTAAAGCCTTGTCTTAAAACTCTCCAAGGTTACTAATTTCTTGGCCTTGGAGGGTTATTGCTGCCACCACCCAAATGCAAAACCTCTTTGAGATCCCAGCAAGGTTCACTTGGAAATTCCTTCCTGCGAAGTACCTCCAATCACTTTTATTCCTCCCTCAGGAGACTGACTGAACCCCAGCTGTGGTATCAGCTGAAAATGGACATGACTTCCATTTAGTAGTTGGCTGTGCAGCCTAAGGTACATGCACACAAAATCTCTTGCCTTTTAGGACACAAAACCACAGCTTGTTCTTAAAAAGATAAATTTTCTGTAAGAGGACAGCTAAGAAATACAGAGTTGCTTTTCTGGAATTTAACTTGGATAGTTGGGGGGGGGGGGCTGTTGCTTTGATCATCCTGACTCTACTCTACTATGCCAGACCACAGGCTTCTTTTTCTCTGATCTGCATTTTTTGTTTGACTCAGCTTTCATTTGCAGTTTCATGGGATACTCCCCTGGGGTATGATCTGTGTAACTTTCTTGTTCACTTTTGTAATGTAATTGTATGGTTTTGTGCCAAATATGCCATGCAAGGTTCCTTTATGAATGCACATAACATGCTCTGCATTATTGTTATGCTGGCATGTTTCCTGCAGCATCATGTATGTGTACACATGTGAAACATGTTCCTGTGTATTTCAGATAGCTCAGGGAGGAGGCAGACACTCAGACTTGTCTCCCAGCATGTAAACGGAAAGAATGCTATGCAAAGGCTATGCAAACAATGGGTTTCAGTCAGAGAGGGAAAACATCACCTGACCCCAGGAGGAGGGTGCTTAGAAAAACAAGTACTCATGCTTTGAACTGTTAGAGGCTTTTTGCCAGAGAACCTCCATCTTGAAACATCTTCATCTACGAGCAAGGACTGGGCCCTGCCCATGGAGGTGCAGAAGCTAGCTGGAAACAGTTATAACCAAATTTGAGTGATGAGTTAAGCATAACTGTGATGGCAATTTGAGGTTAGATTGTGAATTATCTTTTATTTGCTTGTGGTAACTCCTGACTGATTGATTGATTGATTGATTGATTGTGCATTGTTTTGCTTTATACTCACTTAAAATCATGTTTTAGCAATTGTTTAGCGATTGTTTTATCTAAAGCTGTGTGGATTTTAGAATGTGTGAAAAAGCGAAAGTTGTTGGCATTTTAGTTTCTTTCTAAAACTGATGGACCCAGTATATATGAGCTCGCAGTGATCTGGGAAAGATCTCAACCCCTGCAAGAGATGGAAGGTTCCAGTGTGGCATCTGTGGGCTAGGGGTGCTTGATGCGGGGGACTGTCCCCTGAGTGGCTGGAGAGTGCACATCCATTGTCTTTGGACTGATTACACATAGGAGGTTGCTGTGGCTTGATCCAGGAGTAGATGGCCACCTAATGAAGTGAGGAAAGTCAGGGTTCAGGAGTAGATGATCAGACATTCACAGCAGCACAACAGACCAGATTTTGGGAAGGGAACATCATCTACAGGCATGCCTAATGGGTACTTTTTTGCCACATTGCTTATATATTAGCTGTTTACACCAGCACTCCTATGCATGCTGACTCTGCCTTCTACATCTTTAACATTCCCAGCTCCCCACTGCCTTATGTAGGGTGACTATTTCTCGGGTTTTTCCTGGACATGTCCTCCTTTTGGGACATTAAATGCCAATCTGGTTGGATTTTTTAAAATGTCTGGGAATGTCTGCCCTTACCCCAAACACCAGCCCTGTCCAGGAGAGTAGTGGCCGAACACTGGCCCACCCTTCTCCTGGGTGCAGAGCAGCCAGCTGGGGGTGGGCCAGGCTGGAATGCTACTTCATAAACAGAGGGAGGGCGACCTCTGTAGAGCCCTGTATGGATACCAAAGTGTGGATCCACATCTGAGCTGCATCCATGCAGTGACAGTATCTAGCCAGTCCACAATCCGCATGCCATGTTTTATCCATGTCTATAAATGCATCAGCAACCGAGATTGGGCTCACTGTCACCGTTTTAGCCTTTGACTGGCTCATTCCACACATGGTCCCACCCACTTTTTCCTTTTATTGTTTGTGGCTTGCACGCTGTGCTGTCAGTCAGATTTCCCTTACCACCAACTAAATCTCTCATTGAGAGCATGGCATGTGAACTGCAAACAAGAAAAGGAAGAAGTGGCCAGGGAAATCATGGGGAATGAATCAATCAAAGGTGAGCATGCTGACTGACTGACAGTAAGGAGTGACTCTCCAAGCCCCAGCTTGCTGTGACTGAGACTCTGATTGGCTGGCAGACTACAATCAGAGCTGAGCGAGGATTGGCTGGAATGCTTCCTTGTTCCCTTGTGTGCTACAGCAATGGATCGCACCCTGGGCAGATAAAAATAGAATCTGCATCTGTGGGTCACTCCACAGCAGTGGGTCTACGGTTATCCAGATCTGCAGCAGATACCCATGGGTCTGCAGGGCTCTAGGCTTCTGGCCCTCTCCCTCTAGCCCTGAATGGGCCCCTTCCAGTGCCAGGGGAGGCACAGCTTCCTTGTCACAGTCTGACCCACATGGCAGGGGCATCATCCCAGGCAGGGCCTCCTCTCTGACCCAGGCAGCGTGCATATTGGCTCCACTGGGCAAGGGGGAGGGAAAGTACTGAGGTACCCAGGGCCCCTCTAATGCTGCCTGGTTAAGCACAGACAGCCTTGTGTGCACACCAGGTGTGGTGCTTTAACAGTACCATTGCATTTAAATAGGTACCACCCCGACCCCACATCCAAACATAATATTTTGTTACAGAGGTGGGTGCAGTGGGTGTGGGGCCCTGGGTGGAGGAACCCAGAGCCAGGTGTGGACTGCAAGGCCCTAGTGGCAGATAGACCCTTGAGTGGGCTGCAAGGGCTGCTGGTGGCAAGGGGGAAGCCCAGAGCTGGGGAGAGGGGCTTTCAGAGCTGGGTGCAGGCCATAGAATTTCTTGGTGGTGAAGGGAGGACCTAGAGTCCAGCAAGGGTTTTGCACCGTGGTCTCCTGGCACTGGTGGGTGGTCAACAGGGTCCTGGCAGAGGTGGGGAGAGGAGCAGGGAGTGGACCACACAGGGTCCCCCAGCAGCAGGCTAGAGATCAGGGTCAGTAGGCATGCGGGGGACAGACTAGGTGGATCCTGGCAGCCAGTGAATGTGGGGGGGGGGGTTTGGATGTGGGCAGCTTGTGTGGCAGGAGATGTTGAATTTAGAGTGGTCAGCAGGTAAGTGTGGCTGGGAGGTACTACATCTGGGGGTCAAGCGTGGTTGCAGAGGCAGGTGGTTGAGCATGGCTGGGGGTCTGCATTTGTTGGGCAAGTGTGGCTGTGGGGGGAGAGTGTGTGGCACATGGGTTAAGGCTGTGGCTGTGCTCTCAGTGTTTTCTGTAGCTAGAAATGCCCCTGCTGTGCAGGTGGACGGAGAAGATACAAAGTGTTCCCCAGAAACTTGGCGGTCAGGACCAGGGCCGCTCGAATCCAGCGCTGGTGCAGGCCAGCCTGGTGCCCCCCTCTCCCGAGTGTCCTCTATTTGGAAAGTTCAAATATGGCCACCTTACCTTACAGTTAGGGTCTAGTGAAACCTTACACACTCTGTTACACAGGGCCAGAACTAGGGCGGCACAAGCAGGGCAAAGCCCTAGGGGCTGAATTTTAGAGGGTACCCTGCCGCACCGCCAGCAGCTGCAGCCCTTACCTAGCCCCAGAGGTACATTCCTCTCCCAGAACAGGCTGGATCTGCAGTTGTGGCTATGGGCATTTAAAATCTCCCCCCCCCTGCTGCCTGAGCATGTTCAGATTTATGCTTGGGAGGAAGGGAACCAGGGAGAAGCCTGTCCTCAGCCATTGCAGCTCCAGGCCTGGGGACTGCGCTGGTGCTGAGGACATGTAAGAGAGCTCCCGCCACTACTGGCAGGCTGCGGGGATCTGGATCCATTCCCAGCTGCCTGCCAGCAGTGGCATGAGCTTCCCACTACCTCTGGCAGTGTCTGGGGACAGATCAGGCCCTGGGCCAGATTGTGTGGGGGAAGGCACATCTAGGGTTGCTTGCCCAAGGTGCCAAAACTTCCAGGTACAACTCTGCTGTCACAGATCTGTTGCACATCTTGGGTGGCCAGTTCATAGAGACCACAATATCAATGGCATTCTGCAAGATTAGCTGGGTCTCTGTCAATAGATCAGTGGTTCCCAACCTTTTCTCTGCTGTGGCACAGCTTGACACCTTCAAATTTTTTGAGGCACACCACCTTTGAAAAACTTATGAATATTCAAATTAAATTAAATTACTTAAAATATTCATGAACCATGGCACAGTGTTTCAGAAATGCTGCTGTGTAGGGGTAGCAGACCAAGGGTGGCAAAACATGGGGGGTCAGAAGTCATGTACAGTGGCAGGAGTAAATATGGGGAGCAGAGCAGGGCAGGGGTGGCAAAAGAGGACAAGGGCAGCCATGTGGGGAACAGCACAACGGTGGCAAGAGAGGAGAGAGGAAGGGAGAACAGGAGTGGCTTTGTGTGGGGCAGGGAGGAACCTGGGGAGTGGGAAGGTAGGGCAGGGGAGCATGGGGCAGCACCCACTTCCCCCTTCTCCACAGTGGCTCCCTTCCACCCAGAGCAAATCCCCACCCTAGTGGTGCTCCCTCCCACCCCAGTGGGTTCTGTTGTCCCCTCCCCTAGCCCCTTGCTGTCTGTGATGGACCCTCTCATCACTGCAGGGGCCAGAACTAGGCCTCCAGCCCCCAGCTACATCCCCACAAACCCAGCTACACACCTTCTGCTACACATCCATGCTCCTCCACTATACACACACACACACCTGCCCCATACAACCCTCAGCAGCCTTTACCTAGCTATTCGCAGGCTGCCTAACACAAGCTGCTCCATCCTGCAGGGGGAGATTCACACACTCCCAGCCTCCTGTGCCTCTCTGCTGGCTGGGGTTAAGGTGGAGCCACCAGAACTCTGCATTGGGGCTGCTCCTGGTATTTTTAGGGGAACCCCTGGAACACTGCATTCTGATGCCCTCCTCTATTTTTAGGGGACAGGGATGCTGCCTGCCTAAAAATTAGGGTGCCCCAGAACTGTGTTCTGGTGCTTTCCCCATTACTTTAACCCCTGCCTTTTCCCAGCCCTGCACAGCCCAGGTGGATGGGCTGAGCAGGGAGGGAACTTTAACTCCAGCTCTCAGGGATGCTCACGGCACACTTTGGGTGTTGCCATGGCACACCAGTGTGCCCCAGCACACTGGTTGGGAACCACTGCAATAGATGCTTCTTTACTGCTTCACTGTGCAGACCACGCACCAGCCTGTCACACAGGGCATAATTTAACATCTCATTAAATTCACAGTGTTCTGCAAGCTTCTTCAGAGTGGCTACAAATTGCACAACAATTTCACTTTCTCCTTGATTCCTTTGGTGGAACCAGTATCTCTCTGCAATTACCAGTGATTTCAGAGAAAAATGTGTCCCAAGGATTTTCACTATTTCACTGAAAGATTTTCTCTCTGACTTATCAGAGTGTACTAAACTGCACAGTAAGATGTAGGTTTTAGCTGCTACAACACTTAGGAAGATTGGCATCATCTTTGCTTCTGTAATGTCAACTGTGTTAACAAATATCTGAAATAACCCAGTACATGAATGCCATTGCTCCTGAGTGTCATTAAAAGGTCCCAGGGGACCTGTAAGCATAGCCATTGTTGCTGCTTTTCTTTTCTTTTCTTTTCTTTTCTTTTCTTTTCTTTTCTTTTCTTTTCTGCTTCAGTGCCTTAGTGTCTTTTATTCATGTGTGGTGCTCACACAGTTTGTGATGTTTTTGTTTCCCCAGTCTCTGCTGCTCCCTCAGAACAAAGAAGAACCTGTTTCAGTTTCATTTTGAACCGTCAGTGTAAAGAGGCCAATCAACAGTTCAGCCCCCACCCTTCCAAATAGCAAAATGTCTTTTTTTCTTACATTGACTTCTACTTTTGTTTTGTTGCCAGGGTAATCACATGCATCCTGCCTTCGTCAACAGTGTTATGTTGAATCTTTAGAATAGCTTGTTGGCAAGTTCGAAAAGGGCATCCATATTAGTCTACTTCAGCAAAATAAGCAAGGAGTCCTGTGGCACTTAAAGATTAACACATTTATTTATCTCCCATGAAAGCTCATGTGAAAAATAAATCACTCCTTGCTTATTTTGGAATAGCTTGTATCCAAAAAGAGATCATAGTGAACACACAGAGAGCCAGTCAAAGAACAATGGCTATGTCTACACTATAGGGCTCAGTTAAGTCAACTTAAAGTTGACTTTATTAAGTTAACTTAGAGAATCTCCATTTTTCTAAATTGACTTTATTAAATTGACTTAAGCCAGGGAACCCACTTAAAGTTGACTTAATAAAGTTGACTTTAGGATTCCTGCCCTAAGTTGACTTAAGTGGTTACCCTGGCTTAAGTTGACTTAATGAAGTTGACTTAAGTGGACACATTGCCCAATAAAGTTGACTTGACAAGCGAGAGTTATTAAGTCAACTTAAGCAAGTGCTTAAGTCAACTTAATAAGTTCTAAATATAGCCCTGGCCTTGCTGAAGTTGACTTAAGCCTGCTTAAGTTGTCTTAAGCCTCCAGTGTAGACATAGCCAATGGCTTTCAAGTTACACCTGGGGAGGTCTAGGTTAGGAAAGACTTTCTCACTAGGAGGGTGGCGAAGCACTGGAATGGGTTGCCTAGAGAGGTGTTGGAATCTGCATCTCTGGAAACTTTTAAGACCTGGTTGGATAAAACCCTGGCTGGATTGATTTAGTGGGAGTAATCCTGCTTTTAGCAGGGGGTTGGACTAAATGACCTCATGAGGTCCCTTCCAACCCTATAATTCTATGATTCTATATGTCTTTACTACTCAAATGCTACAAACCAGGCCAAACTGACTGAGCTAACCCCCAATAGTCTATGGCTATGGCAACAAGTGAGCTGAGTTGCTACAGCAACCTAGGCAATTAGGTGAGACACACAAATACACAATTAACAACTGTTCCCCACAGTGACTGTAATAACCCAGTCTCTGCCTATTCACTTACTGCACTGCCCTTTCTAGTAAGTCCTTGGTGTTAGTTGCAGATGACCCCACTGCTACTCTGAGCCAGCACTAAAAGGGTTCTGCGGCAATGAGGGCTTCCAGTGAGTTTCCTTCTTGCAGCTGTACTTGGTGGAACAAACGTCTGTACATAAGATGTGAATCAAGTTGCAACATTCCTAGCCAACCATTCTTGGGTACGTCCACACTGCAGTGAGACACCTGCCATTGGCTCTTGTCTACTGATGCAGACACACAGAGCTTGGGCTAAGGAACTGTTGACTTGTGGCATAGCTGGTTTAGCTGGTTGGACTGCAGCTGTAACCTAGAACAACTAATGTCTCCATCACCCTGTGTCTGGCTGTGCTGGACAGGATGGGCAGCGGGTATTCAATCTCCTGGAGGGAGGGGAGTTCATTCCCATCTTCACTTCAATCTGCCTCTCCTGGGAAGGAAAGCACAGAGCAGGGAGGGGGGAAGCAGCCCAGGGAAGCAGGATCTTCTAAGGTAACAGACCTGGCAGATTGACAGCAACACCTTACCCAAGAGTTATTGTCCTTCCTCCGGTACCCTGGTAACTGTCCCTTCCCCCTGCAGCTCCCTGCCCATCCCCTGCTGTTGTATTGAGCCTGGGTCCAGCTCTCTGTGCTGGGCTTCAAACCAGGAGCTGTTCTCAGCTGCATCCCTCTGAATGTGCCCTCAAGAGAGAGAGAGACCTGGGTCAGGTAACCCCCCTCTGGGGTTGGATTCTCAGCATCCCCCTGACTCCCTCACACTCTCCAGAACCTCTCAAGGGCTCAAGGGGTCTGAGGAGCCTGGGGCACCAGGGCTGATTTCCCGTGTTCTCCTCATGACTAAGCAGTAGGTCCCAGTCTCACACCATGTTCCTGTCTCATTTTCAGGGCAGAAATGTGAGCATCCATCAGCTGACCTGGGCCCCCCCGCTGGCCCTGCCTGCCCATATGGCTGGGTTGGATATCAAGGGAAATGCTACTATTTCTCAGAGGCCAAACAGGACTGGACCTCCAGCCGGGGCCTCTGCTCTGCTGTCAATGCCACCTTGGCTGTGATTGACACCCAGGAGGACAAGGTGAGATGCTGGCTGCAGTGGTCTGTGCCTTGGCTCAGCAGCTGCTGCTGCAGTGAAGCTGGGATCTGTCCCTAGAGGGCAAGGAGCAGCTTGTGGCACCCCTCGTGCTGGAATGCCAGAGCTGCAATGTACCATGGGGGTTGCCCTCTCAACAGGGCCTAGCACCGTCTAGGGCTGGGCTGGCTCAGGCATCTCCTGGCCTTTGGGCCTGCATGAGTCTGGGGAGGGAGTGAGGAACCAGCTCGACACAGCCAGTGTTGCTCCTGTATAGGGGAAAGGCAGCCCCTGGCTCCTCTCAGCAAGGCACTCAAGGCTGAGGATGGGGAATCGGGAGGGTGTCTTTGTTGAGTGCTGACCTCTCCCTGCCTCCCCCAGTTGGATAGACCATCTCTTTCCTTCCCCTTCCCCCTCTACAGTGAGAGCTGTAAGGGGAGGCTTTTGGGCTTTCACAAAGAATGCAACCTTGAACTGGGGTGGGAGCAGCTTAGAATCAGCAGGACCCAACAGCTCACCCAGCCCAGGGGTTTTGGGGTGATGGGGGTTAGCTGTGTTTGGGGTGGGAGGGCTAATACTGAATTACCCAGAGTTGTACAGGAAGAAGGAGAAAATCTCTAGCCCAGGGGTCTCAAACTCAAATCACCATGAGGGCCACATGAGGACTGGTAGTGGGCCGCATGAGGATAAGTACGTTAGCCCGAGGGCTGCACCCCTGAAACCTTTCCATACAATGATATTGCAAATATCGGTAGTGATAGTGTTATTGAGGGCCACAGGAAATAGCTTTAGGGGCCACATGCAGCCCACAGGCCGCGTGTTTGAGACCCCTGCTCTAGCCACTCCTGGAACCAGCCCTTGAGTGCCGAGCTGGGATTCCTTGCTTAGACCTGGGGGAGCAACAGGGTCCAGGCCCTGACCTCCCCACCCCTCTGCTGTTTGTAGGATTTCATGGTACGCTACAGCGATAGACGTTTCCACTGGATCGGCCTCCAAAAGGACGTGACACGGTCCTGGACATGGGTTGATGGCACCAAATTCAACACCTGGTGAGACTTTTTCTCTTGTTTATGAGTTCCCTGGACTTTGGGTCCTCAGTGTCTGATACTGGGTTCAGACCAATCCACCAGTCAGTGTTATGGACACAGATGAAGAGCATTTGGGTTCCTGCGTACAGCACCTGGCTGGTGGGATTCCAGCTGTCAGCCCCAGGCAGCAACAAGTGATGTAAGCAACACACTGTCTGCACAAACAGTGCATCAACTTGAGTGCATTCTTGCTAAGTGCTGCACGTCTTGTGGACATAGAGTTCTTAAGTCAGTGCAGTGGGTGACTCACATCGCCGAGAGCTACATTTTAGTGTAGACTTCACTTACAGAGTTAGGTTAATGTAAGCTGCCTATGGAACTCTAAAGCGTAGATTAGGTTGAAATGAGCTGTTACCACTCAGGGAAATGATCTTGGAGTCACTGCAGCTAGTTCTCTGAAAATATCCACTCAGTGTGCAGCAGCAGTCAAAAAAGCTAGCCAAGGTTTAGATAATAAGACAGAAAATATCATATTGACTCTCTATAAAACCATGGTGTGCCCACATCTCAAATATTTTGTGTTGTTCTGGCTGTCCTACTTAAAGGGTATGTCTACACTGAAAAGAGGTTTTTTTTTTCAAAATAAGAAGGCTTATTAAAAAAAAAAGAACTTCATGCCTGTTCATACAGGCATTTGTTATCAAAATAAGTGCTTTGTTTCTTTGAAAAAAACCTGAAGCTTTATTTCAAAATAATAAAATCTGGGTTTATTTTGAAAGATCAAATCTTTTGAAACAGTTATTTCAAAAAAAGCCATTCTAAGGCATGGAAGTGGCTTTTTTTTGAAATAATGGCCCTATAGCGGTAGTGGTGGATCCCAACGTTTTGCAGGCTGGGGATCCCTTTTTTTATCAAAACAGAATTTGCAGACCTCTGGCTGTCACTGCTGCAGGCAGGGTTCGGCCCAAGCGGCCAAAATCTGGTTCGTGTGGCCAGAATCTGGGCAGGGAGCAGGAGCTGCTCTGGCCATGGCCCCCACCCCGTCCCCATGCTGGTGAGGGGGGCTGCCACAGCCAGGGCTCCTAGCCAGCCCCTGCAGGAGCGGAGTGAGCCTCCAGGCTGCTGAATGGAGACATGGCTGCCATGGCTCCCAGCCAGGCCCTGCAGAGGACTGGGGGCAGGAAGCCCCCGTAGGGGAATGAAGCCAAGCCGCTGCTAGCATTGGCCAGCGGTGGCAGCAGAGAGCCGTCTGCACACCCCCACCCCCACCGGGATCCAGCCCTGCAAGGAGCATTGGGGCTGCTGCTGGGTTCTGGCCCTGGTGGGGAGCAGCGCTGCAGACCCCCTGCAACAGGTCCACGGACCCCAGGTTGGGACAACTGCGGACTTCCCATATTTCAAACTAGAGACTCTAGCAAAGACTCTCTGGCTGTGTCCACACACAGGGAATTAAATTGATTTAGCTTGAAGTGATTTGAGGTAAATTGATATAAGATCCATTAAACTGATTTAAATTGAATCGATTTAACAGGTCGCCACAAAGAAAAATCAAACTAGCATGACCGGAGCAGGACTTGCTAGTTCGATTTAGGATAGGGGCACCCTGGGAGGTGTGGCAACATGGCCCCTGGCAGGGCCATGTTGCCACCCACTCACTTGCTTGGCTCTCACCTGAAGATCCAGTGGCAGGGGAAAAAAGCCCCCACTGGTTCCAGGCTCCCAGAGCCCAGTGGAGGAAAAGACAACCCCCCAGACTTGCTGCAGCCTTTGGGCACAGCCAGGCAGAGGGGACATGGGACCCCATGCACCGGGCTTCCCCAAACCTAGCCAGGTGTGTGGGGAAAAGAGCCTGGTGTGCCCAGCTTCTCCCCACACTTGGCTGGGTAGTGGGGTCAGGGAAGCCAGTGCACTCAGCTTTCCCCCACTCCTGGAGCCAGGGAAGCCAGTACGCCTGGCTTCCCCCTGCACCTGGTGGGCAACATCTGCTGGGGGAAGAGGGGCACGCCAGGTGTGGGGGGAAGCCAGGTGTGCAGGACTCCTTTCCCCATGTGTGGGGGCGTGGGGTGTTTTCTCCACCACCAACCTAGCCAACTGGGCTGGGGTTGGGCCCCCCTGCACTGCCCCTCCCTCCCTGGCCAGGGTAATGATCGACTCCCTGGCCAGGGTGCTGGGGGGGGCTTCCTCCCAAGTTGCCTTGCACCCTGGGAGGAAGGTCAAAGTGTTATAGCAATATGTGGGTTATATCAATATATCACAGCCACACTGGGTTATTTCAAAACCACAGTTTTGAGATAACCCTCATTTTGATATAAAACTAGCCTTTATTATATCAAAACGATTTTTCTTATTTTGAAATAAGGGCGCTCCTTATCTCAAAATAAGGTAATGTCGTATGGACCTAAACATTTTTAAATCAAAATAACCAGTGTTATTTTGATTTAAAACATGCATGTGGACATACCCTCTATTTCAAAATAAGAACTCCTGCCTTATTTCAAAATAGAGAGTCTTCCCTGGACTCCTATTTTGAAATAACATGAATCTGAAATAATTATTTCAAATTAAAATAAAAGTTATTCCAAAATAACTATTTTGAAATATCTTTGGCAGTGTACACATAGCCATAAAGATCTATCTTAGAATGTAAAGTGTGCAGAGAAGGGCAACAAAAATGATTGGAGATGGAAGAGCTTCTGTATGTGGAGAGATTAAAAAGACTGGTGCTGTTCAGTTTGGACAGGCGATGACTTAGGAGGGCCATGACTGAGATCTATAAAATCATGACTGGTGTGGAGAAAGTGAAAAATGAAGTGTTATTTATTGCTTCACACAACACAAGAAAGAGTGAACCCTGTGACATTAACAGGCAGCAGGTTTAAACAAACAAAAGATTATATAGACAGGCTGTAGAATTTGTTGCTTTAAGGGATGCTATGAAGTCCAAAAGTAGAAGTGGGTTCAAACAAGAATTATCTAAGTTAATGGAGGATAAGTGTGTCAGTTCCTATTAGTCAAGTGTTCAGGGACATGGCCCCAGCCTCTATGTGTCCCTAAACCTCTGACTGCCAGAACTGGGACTGGGCACCAGGGGATGGATCACTCAAGAATTTCCCTGCCTGGTTCTGTTCACTCCCTCTGATGCACTTGGCCCTGTCAGGTGTTAGGGGACCGAACACCGGGTAGATGGGCCCTTGGTCTGACCCATTGTGGCGGTTCTGAGGGGTTCTACAGCTGAATGGCATTTTATAAAAAGCCCTTTGTGGTGGGTGAGACACTGAGAAATGGTCCCAGGCTCAGGAAGCTGGTCAGTGACAACCTGGTTGATCCCAACAAACACTGTTGTGTGTGCCAGCAGGAATGTCCTGATGTAGCAGCAGCCTGGCTTTGTGACTGTCACTGGGAATTTCTTAGCAAACCTGCCTGGGGTCTGTCTGCTCTGTGGCTGGTCCCTGCCTCCCAGCCTGGGCAGACAGGCACAGCTAACAGTGGGTCTGTATGGAGTAGCCAGTCCTGCCTGAGTTCTAAGGTCAAAGACTGAGTGGCCAGCTTGAGTCAATGCCTGTGTCACAACATCCACGCTGCTGTTCGTGCCACTAGCTCAAGCCAAATTAGTCCCCGGGCCATGGGCTGCGCTCCCCACTGCACTGAAAACTTAGCACTGATGTTCTGAGCACTCACTGTACATCTACGTGGCACAAACTACCCAGGGCAGCAACCCTCAGGCTGGCCTACAGACTTGTCTCATGGTGCAGTGCTAAAAATAGCTGCATGGGTTTCTGGGCTCTGAAACCGAGCCACCTAGCCAAAGAATAAGCAGCTCAGCGATGCCTGCCTAAGTCTGCGGAGAGCCTGGGACAGTAGCTGGGGGTGGGGAGCTCCATGCATTTCAGTGGGGTGTTACCCTGGAATCTGCTGGCCTGGTGGTGCCAAGCCCAGTAGAAGGGTCTGCATTGTTACCATCTCATCAGAGCCCTGCTGGGGTGGTGCAGGTTGCAGGGGGGCATGGTCAATACTTAGGATGGGGCCTGTGTTCTCCCTTCCCTGGGACAGATCCCAGCCCATCTGGATTCACAGGCTGGTGATCTGGGCAAGGGGAGATCCTGGCCTGCCCAGGGAGTGTTGCTGGGTCTCCTCCCAGGGCAGCATGAGGATATTGTGTAGCCAGGATGGGACCATGAGGGAGGATTTGCCCGGACTGCCTGGATCCTGTCCTGTTCCCAGGTCTGACACGCTGGCCTCCAGCTGTCATGGAAAGTGCTGCATGAATGGCTGGGGTCATACAACAGCTTCTGGGATTGTGCTGCTGCCTCTGTTGCTGATGCAGGAAGGGGAATCCTGGAGAAGCTGTGGATGCAGCAGCTCCCTGCACTGTGGGAATGTCTCCCACTATCTGTAACTGATGGGAAATGTCCAGCTTCTGCCTGACCCCAGCTCTGTTGCTTCTGTCTTGCAGGTTCACAGTAAGAGGAGGAGGTGACTGCGCCTATCTTAACGATCAGGGTTCAGTCAGCAGCAGATGGTGCACTGAAACAACATATTGGATCTGCACCAAACCTGACGTATTCACTAAGCGGAAGGAGATTGCAGTGGTAGGGGGATCATAAGAGGGGTATTTTAGAATTAGTTGTGACCCTGTTGGCCTGGGGAAGCAACCTGAAAATGCCAAGAAGAGGGCAGGCTGCAAAATCAGGCTGCAAACTCAACTACTGATGAGTGACATTGTAGTCAGGCTTCCCAATCTGTCACAATCCTTGTTTCGGATCCTCCACATTGGTTATCAGATGCTACAACAAAATACAAAGAGCCCCTTTGGTACATTTCAGCCACTGTTAAAGAGGTAAGTTACTTACAACTTAACACTCTCTACCAGAAGGGTTCTTCTGACCGCAAAGGAACAGCAACATTACCAGCTCAATATATGTTTGGATCTAATGAAAAATGCCATACTGCCAGCCAAACCTTTAGGCTATGTCCACACACAAGTGCTTGTTTTGAAACAAGCCGTTTCGAAACAAGCCGTTTTGAAACAATGCTTTATTTCGAAATGAGTTATTTTGAAATAAAAAAAAAGTTGTTTCGAAATAAGAAAATAAGTGGGAATTGAAATAGCATGTCCACACTGTGGGCTTGCTATTTCGCTTCAGGGGCAGGGCACCATGGGAGGTGTGGCAACATGGCCGCCTCCCTGGGCCATGTCGGCGGCCATGTTGCTAGCCATTCCCATAAAAGCTGGCCCCGACCTCACTTCCCTGTCCACTCAGGCTAGCAGCACACCGAAAGTGATGGACATTGCCTGGTTGCTCAGACAGCACCGTGCGACAACCAGACTCTCTGACTGCCTGGAGAGTGTCCTGCTCCTGTGGGAGGCTCTGCTTGCGGAGCCAGAGGGTGACCAGCCTCTGCCCGAGGCTTTCATCCGTCTCGTGCGTGGGACAGAGCTACTGCTCCTGCCCCCCTCCGTGCCTCGCCAGGTCTGGGCTCGGGAGACCAGCCCAGACTGGTGGGAGCGGGTCGTGCTGCGTGCCTGGGGGGATGAGGACTGGAGGCGGAACTTCCGTATGACCAGGGGCAGCTTCACCCTCCTGGTCACCGAACTCGCAGCTGCAGGGACACCCCCATGAGGCCTGCCATCCCCGTGGACAAAAAAGTGGCCATCGCCCTCCGGAAGATGGCCACTCCGGAGTCCCACAGGTCAGTGGCACATCTGTTCGGCGTAAGGAGGTCCACCACTGGCACCATCCTCGTCGAGGTTACCAGGGCCATCACCCGGGTCCTGCTGCGACGCCTGGTGAGACCAGGGGCGCTGTAGGACACCATCCCAGGCATGGCCACCCTCAGCTTCCCCAACTATGCGGGGATGCTCGACGCCACGCACATCCCCATGGAAGCCCCGGAGCACAGGGCCGCCGAGTACCGCAACTGTAAGGTGTACCATTCAATCATCGTGCAGGCCCTTGTGGACCACCGAGGCCAGTTCCAGAACTGTTATGTCGGATGGCCAGGGAGGGCCCATGACACCAGGGTCCTCTGGAACTCTGTCCTGTACCAGGACATGGAGGCAGGCACCTTCTTCCCCCCCTCACAACATCAATCTCGGGGGAGTAGAGGTGCCCGTCCTCACCATGGCGGACGCGGCCTACCCCCTGCCGCCATGGCTCATGCGGCCGTACGCAGGACCCCTCAATCCCTTGCAGCAGATCTTCAACCGCTGCCTGACCCGCTGCCACCAGGTGGTGGAGCGGGCATTTGGGTGCTTCAAGGCTCCTTGGAGGTGCCTCCTCACCCGCCTCCACCTCGCGGAGAGGACACTGCCCCACGTGATTGGTGTGTGTGTGGCCCTCCACAACTAGTGTGAACAGTACAGTGAGCCCATTCGACCTGCGTGGGCAGCTGAGGCCTGAGTCCTTGCCAGGGACTATGCAGAACCTGGACCTGTGCCGACACGGGAGCAGCCATCCCAGTGAGCCCTGTCTGTGCACGACGCCCTCCGGACTGCCCTCACCACGGAGGAACTGTGAGGCCCAGTCTTGCCCTGCCCCACACCACCCTCTCCTCTGTTCACCCACAGCCAGCCCCCACCCATCCACCTGCACTGTCAACTATCCCCAATAGAACCACTGAAAACCACAAATAAGTTTCAGACTGTCTATTTACAATCAGGGGTTGGGGCAGGGAAGGGCTGGGGGTGGGGGGGATATGGGATGGGGCAATGTGGGGGCAGTTGGGGGAGGGGGCAGCAACTTGGAAGGGGATGGGGGACTTTGGGGTATTGGGGGAGGGGGCAGCAACTTGTGGAAGGGGAAGGGAGTGGAAGAGTCTGGGGGGCGGGGGGGAGTTCAGGCATGGCCTATGGGAGCGTCTTGGGGGGGGTGGCATACCCTGTCCGTGCCCACAGCTGCTCTCTGCCCTTCGTTGCCTCCGGGGAGGGCCAGGCAGCAAACCCTCGGTGCGGCGTGGTGGGGCCACCCTCTCCACCAGCTCCCGGATGGCAGCAGCGTGGTCAGAGATAGCGGCTGGCAACTGTTCGGCGAGGTGCTCCAGCGCTATGGCCATCCTGTTCTCTACTGCTGTGGCAACCCTGTCCTCCGCCGCAGTGACCCTGTCCTACCCACTTGATGGTGCGGAGGGCGGCCTCCTGCCACTGCGCCTGCTCCCTCCTCCAGGCCTGGGTGGATGCCTGCATTTGCTCCCCGAGCTCCTCAAGGCTTTCAAGGAACTCAGCGCTTGACCAGGGGGCCCTCCTCCACTGCCGGGGTGCCCTGGGGCTCAGGCGTTGGGCTGTTGGTGGTGGTGGCTGGCGAGCAGCTCCGCAACCTGCTGGAGGGAAGCAGAAAACACAGTTGGCCCCTGCCGTCTGCTGGCCCCGTCTGTATACATGTGTCTGCAGCACAGACCTCTGCCCTGACTGTCAGCAGGTCCCAGGATCCCGTGGGACATTGCCCTGGGGTAGGGCTACTGGCCCCCAAAGCCTCGGAAGGAGGCCAGGGCAGTACCCGATGGAGGACATTGGAGGACCCTGGGCAAAAATGTTGTCTGGCTGTGATATTCTTCGGGGTTTTAGGGGGCCCTGGAACACTTGCCTGTACAAATCGGTATTCTATGGCATTCTAGGATCCTTCAACCCCTACAGTAAAAAGCCTAACAAACCCCTGTATTTTAAACTGCCTGCCAGACTGAGAATGTGAGGATAAAAAGAAGAACAGGACAGTAAAAAGGGGACCATGTTCTCCTTTTGCCAGACATCTGGGAACTGTGCCCTGGAGGCACACATGCTAGCGGTGCCCACGAGGGTGAGCTGGACTCAGCCACGCCTTGCTCTAGGGGGTCTCCCAAGGCCACTTGCTAGTGGTGTGGCCTGCATGCTCTCTACCACGCCCAAGATGCTGCTGCATCTTTACCAGCCAGCCCCTTCTCATCACCCCCAGGCACACAGGGGCCTGTGACCCCAGTGCCACCTGTCTCTGTGGGACCCGTGGCTGAGGGGGGGCCTTTGCACCCACCAACCCTGTGCCCGAGCTGCCCTGGTGCCCGGCCCTGGCCTCCTTGCTGCCCATGATGTGCTGGATAGGCCAAACCCTGTGTGCCTCAGTGGGAGGGGAATACTTACCCATAGGGGCTCCAGAGGTCTGGCGCGATGTCCTGGGCTCCGTCTTGGACCCAGGGACGGTGGTAGGCCCCTGATCCTCCGAGCTGCTCCCCGCCTCAGATCCAGCAAACACCTCCGGGCTGCTCAGGGTGGCCTCCGCCGCTGGTGGTGCTGCGGCTGGAGGTCCCCCGATGGAGACATCGGAGCCCGGTGCCTCCGGGCCTGACGAGGGGCTCCGATGACCTCCTGTGTCCAGAGCCTCAGCGGGGAGACCACTGGGCTCTGGACCCAGGAAGGCATGGAGCTCCTCGAAGTAGGGGCAGGTGGTGGAGCTCCCTGCCCCCTGGAGGTCCTGGGCCTCCCGGGTCCGCGCATGGTCCTGGCGCAAGGCCTTGACCTTGCTGCGGACCTGCTCCGTGGTGCGGGGGTGGCCCGCCTCGGACATTGCCGTGGTAATGTCCGAGTATACGTCCCAGTTCCGGTGTGAAGCCCAGATCTGGGACATGATGTCTGGCCTCTGCCAGATCCCGAGGAGGCAGTGACCCTCCTCAGGGGCCCAAACAGGGGCCCAGCGTCTCCCCCCAGCAGCAATGCCTGCCTGTGCACCCATGGCTGATAAGGGGTTAGGCCATGCTGCATGACAGGCACGCCCTGGCAGGAACTTCCTGTTCCCCAGGGTGCTGTGCACCCTGGGTGGAAGGTCAGATGGTTATTTCGAAACAAGCGTTGTTTCGAAATAACATGTCCGGACAGCAATTGTTTCAAAATGGCATGTCCCGACGGGGTTGTTTCAAAACGGAAGGGGTTTAAGCCATTTCAAAACAATGGCTCTCGTTTTGAAACAATGGAACCCATTGTTTCGAAACAGGAGTACGTTGTGTGGACATGCCAATTCTTGTTTTGAAATAACCTCTGTTGTTTTGAAACAAGAAGCATGTGTGGACATACCCTTAGTCAATAAAACCAGGGGTGTTGCTGCCTCAAAAAACATTCAGAGTACAGGCCTTGCCTGGCCACTCACCCCTGTCTTTGTACTAGCCTTGGGCCCAGTCCAGCCCCTAGGCCTGATCTGGCTCCCTGGCCTGAGGTCCGATCCAGCTTGTTGCCAGCAGCCCCACGAGTCAGCCTGCCACTGATGGCCCCAAGCCCCAGTTGGGCTGTGGCCAGCAGCTGTTGTCAGTCCCAAGCACTGACCCTGGCCAGGTTCTACCATCAGCCACAAGCCTGAGCTTCAGCTGGGCAAGAGCCAGTTGCCACTGCCAGTCCCGGTCCTAAACAGGCTCTTTGTGCCCGTGCTACTGGGGCTTGGATCTCCAGGCAGTGACTGGGACACTCACCACCAGTTACAGACCTAACAACAGAACCATTAAAGCAGGTACTTATACCTGCTACAAACCATGCTACCAGCTTTGCACAAAAGACTCCATCATAGGATCTAATTAAACCAGCTACTCCATCAAGGGCTCATTCACCTGCTTATCCACCAATGTGATGCCATCATGTGCCAGAAATACTCCCCCTCCCCAATAAATTGGACAAACAGGACAGTTTCTGTGCAAAAGAATAAATGGGCACAAGTGTGACATCAGAAATCACAACATTCTAAAACCAATAGGGGGCACTTCAATCTTCCAGCTCTCTTCATTGATGGCTTGCTAATAGCTGTGCTCAGACAATTGAATAACAACTCAAGAGTTCAAAGAGAAACTGCAGAATTGAAGTTCATATGCAAATTTGATCAAGATTCTTCAATGCTAAATAAGGACTTTGGGCTTTTTTTTCCCCATTACAACAAATGACTTGAGCTCATCTTCCTCTATATGCTGTTCCCCAGTGTTTGAATCTTAGCAACTGCTTTGATTTGCTGTTACAATGTGACCTGATCCTATGACTTACGCTTCCCTGCATTTGTTTCCTCCCATTCTGTAAGTTTCCCCATCTTCAAAGTATCTGACAAAGTGGGATTTTCTCCCATGAAAGCTCATGTGATAAATAAATGTGTTAGTTTTTAAGTGCCACAGAACTGCTTGTTTGTTTTACATTAGGTGTTCTGCATAAAGTAATTAATGCCTTTTAAGTGTTCCTCAATCCACTTGACGTTCCAGAGCACTGGTATAGACTAAAAGACAAGATGGAGGTGGTATAGCTGCCTTTTTAAATGTCTTCTGGCCTTTTCCATGCTTTCTGTGGAATTTTACAGAAATAAAACGCAGTCCAGAATCACATGGGCAACTTCTGGTGACTCATTAGGTTCTCCCTTGGGTCCAAGGTACCTGAGAGTTTCCTTAATTGACCATTAAACAGGCAATTGCTGTAGCCATCCCATCTGGGGTATCTTCTAGAAACATGTCACTAATTAAAATACAGATATATCAAACATATTCATATCTTCTAATACAGATATGACACAAACTATTACTGTACTTAGCAAAATATAACCTTTTTAGCCACACCTATCATGGTGTATTTCATCTGGATTACTGTAATTTTGAAACACTGATATATTAAATAAAATTTAAAATGGTCCCCTTAATACAAACAGCATCACATTAGTTCTGGATGAACCTGACTGTGATCACCTCTTAAGTCCACATTTGATCGATTCCAGAACAGCAGGGAACAGTCTGGGCATCACTGGGCAGAGCCCTGGCCATTTTGGTGAACACTAGAGAAGCTTTTTGCAGATTTGTTTGTGCACCTGTCACCTATTCTGTCTGTCAGTAAAACTGCTCACATCAGTCTCTACAACCCAGCTCCAGCTGGAGCAGGGACTCTACCTGAGTAAAGAGCTACCATCCCAGCCTCTCAGTGGCCTACACCCCAGGGAAGATTTTGCTTTACAAAACTTTTAGTGGAACCTTTTAAATGTTCATTATTTAGATCAAGGATTCTCAAACTGTGGTTGTAAGCACTCAAGGGGTCCTGAGGTTATTAAGGAGGTCTCACAAGCTGTCAGCTCCTGTGCATCTTGGTGGGGTTGGCCAGCCATTGATGGGGGTGGGCGGTTGTAACAGATTGAAATATTTTCAAAGGGAGCGCTACCAAAAATGTTTGAGACTAAACTGATGCAAACCAGCCATCAAGCACTTCATCAAAAAACAAACAAACAAAAAAACACTTCAAAGCCAGACACCAACGAATTTATAAGCAAACTTGATGCCATCACCTTGGGTCTGACTAACGACTTAGAATGCATAACTCATTATAATAGGTAATTTGCCCCCTTTTAACATTCTCAGCTTCTCATCTATTGTTCTTTAAAGGCTACATCCACACTGTTTGAATCAAACAACTTGCTCCATCTGCCATTTAAAAAACAAACGCCACAGAGCTACTTAGCCAGATATTAAAAGCTCTTCAATGCTGCCCATAGCCCAGGCCTGCTGAGGCTGGTCCCCTTCCCCTGCAGGTCCAAGGGATGGGGGCTGCTGCAGGGATGGGGTCCTCACACTCATCTGGGACCCTTGGCAGCGTTGGCTCTAGCCCCCGGGAAGGTGCCCACTCACTGGCTGCAATGGGACTGCCTCGCCGTGGGGTGCGGCCTGCCCCCAGCCTCGCCTTCGGAGCAGCAGAGCAGGACAGCTGGGGGAGCCTGGTCAGAAACAGGGGATCCCGTCCCTGCTCTGGTAAAGGCGAATTTACCGCTTTGACACAAAGGGGTGGAGCGGGTTGGTTGTGGGGAGGGGGGCCGGGCTTTGTTCTTCTGCCTGGCTCGGGGCTGCCCCTTCCTCCCCTTGGGAGGGGCAAGAGGCCAAAGCTCTGCTCTGGGTTGGCTGTTCTCTGTCCTGGGGCAGGGTGGGGTGGGGTCTGGCCGAGCCGGGCTAGCCCTTGTAGGGCTAAAAGCACACGTCTGGTACTTCTGAGCCACACAGTCCTTACCAAGCAGCAGGTGACCACCCGGCACAGCACCCTAGCACTCGCTGAGGGGGCAGCATGGCCCCTCACTGCTTGCGGCCCTAGGCAGCCACCTTCCATGGGCAGCACATGGCAGCAACTGAGCTGGATCTGTGAGCCCAGGACTGGGGGACGTGGGGCTTGCCTCAGCCCCATCCCTTTGGTGGCTCCCTGAAGCCAGCAACGAGCGGTGAGTGAGCATCTCCCATCCGGACGGGCAGGATGCGGCCCCACACACAGCGGGGCCAGGTGGAGGAGCAGGGAGGATCCCGGGGGGGCGGTTAGAGGAAGGCTACAGGATCCTCACCCCCAGTGACAAATTAGGGGCCTATGGGCCCCCTCCACTGGAGCACCCTAGCTGGGGTCGCCCAGCCAGGCTCCCACTTGCCTTACCTGGGGCCATAGCACCCCCCCCCATGTGGGGCCCTGCTCCCTGCAGGAGGGCTGGCGATGAATGGTATGTGCTCCTACTACGCGGTGTGCTGGCCCAGGGGCAGAGCAGAGCAGCAGAGCCTGGCCTCGGCTGACACCCCCTGCCCCCCCCCGGAATAGATCAGGACTCCCCTCCCAGCACCGCACACTGAAGCCCCCCCCTCCATAGGCCCATGCATTAATCCGCCCATGCTCACCCCACAGATACCCAGGTCTACCCCCGCACATGGCAGGTCTGGACATTCCTGCCGTGGGTGTCCGTGGAGTGGTCTCTGGCAGTCAGGCAGGACAGGGGGCAGAGGGGGACTAGTCTGGGGGACACTCAGCTTTGGGGTGCAAAGGAAATGGGGGAAGGGAGCTGGGGAAGGTCCCATGGGTAGGGTTACCAGATGTCAGGCAAAAGGAGGACATATCCTCCTTTTTACCTTCATGTCCTCCATCAGGCAGGCATTTTAAAATATATGATTTGGTCTGGCTTTTTACTTGTAGGGGTTAAAGTATGCTGGAATGCCATGGAATACCTTATTTTGGGGGGAAATCAGTCCAGGGCCCCATGAAAACAGAAGAATATTACATTAATGCTACATTTTCTTCATGTGTCCTCCTTTTTCCACTACCCTGTCCTCCTTTCCAGGTTTTGGTATCTGGTAGCCCTACCCATGGGGGAGGGCAATGGGCTGGGTGGGGAAGCTGGTTCACGGCTTTGCCCATGAGGAGAGAAGAAAGAAGATCCTGATGGCCCAAGGGTAATTTCATGGAACCAAAGAAGACGGGGATTGGAAGGAGTCTAGTCCAACCTGTCTCGGCTCAGGGCTCCACTGGGCCGGTTGGGAGGGGAGGGGGTCACTGGTCTCACTGTGGGTGGTCTGGCTCTTTTGTGATTCTGTACTCAGGCTTCGTTCTTGGAGCCAGGTATCCCCCTCCCCTAGCCCCCCATTACTATATGTCACGGGTGGGCAGTTTCTGATGCACAGCAGCTCCCTGGAAGCCAAGGGCGGGTGTGTGTGTGTGTGTGTGTGTGTGTGTGTGTGCGTGTGCGTGTGTGTTTGTTTCATGGTACCATCCCTGGCAGGGGGTTGGGCTGCTGGGTTGGAAACAAGCAGCAACAAATCAACTCTCCCCCACCCCACAAAAAAAAAAAAAGTCCATCCCTTTTCAGATCTTCTGGCAACTTCAGGGCAAGGGAGGAACTGGAGACAGGACCTCTGTCTCCTACTTGGCTTTGCTGCTGCTGAATGGGACCCAGTGAGACAGAAGAGCTGATCCCAGCCCAGTCCCAGTCCATCGCCTGCAGCAGGGTCTTCAGCCTGAGTGGGGCTGAGAGATGCTAGGGTCAGCAGCTGGGTCCCCTGACAATCACATGCCACTGCAGGAGCCTATTAATGGCAATGGACCCCTGGGGACTGGAGGGGAGCCAGGTAAGGGGGCATCACTGGCTGGGAACCACCTGGTGAGAGACACTGAGATGCCCCAGGTGGGGCCATGTTCTCAGTGACAGCAGCAACTGCCTGACCTGCCACACCTCCCCCATGGGCAGCAGGGACTTGATCATTGCTGGCATCTCAGGGGCACCGATCCCTGGCTCACAGATCCTGTCTGGTGCACACAGCAGTGGCTGTGCAGGTCTTTTTGGGCTGGGTGTGTCAGGCCCCCTGTGACAGCACTGGCCCCTCTCAGCCTGGGTCTGTCTCCTGGAAGGGCAGCATGGTGGGAGACAGGGGGAGAAGTGAGCAATGGTCGGGGACAGCAGAGAAGCAGAGGCATGGTAAGAGACAGCAGGGATGCAGCAATGAGAGGGGGAAGTGTGGCATGGTCGGGGAAGCTGTGGCATGTTTAGATTTTTTCATAAACCCTAATGCAGTATACTCCCTTGTTAAAATTTTGTTTTACAAGTCCTAAAGGTGGCATAGAATACTAAGAAATTAAAATACAAAGGAGAAGAGTTTAAAACTGAATGTAGATTATCGTATCTACTCGGGTATAAGACAATCTAGGCATAAGCCAACCCTCTAATTCTGAGCCCAAAAAGGGGCAAAAATTGATGACCCATGTATAAGCTGAGGTCTCCTTTTGGCCCTGGCCCCTTACCCTCACACCCAGTGCTGCTGGCTTCCTCTGAAGTTCCCAACACTTTCCTAACCTCCAAATCTCTGCTGCTGCTTTTACCCTGCCCCTCTGCTCTGTCCATTCCTCACTGCTGCCCCCTTGCTTGCTTCTCAGTTTCCAAGCTGTTAGTCCCATGTTCCCCAGCACTCCTTCTACCTCTTTCCCCATCACCCTTGACCCCTGCTGCCACACTTCTGGCCTCCCAGCCACCCCCCACGAAATCCCTGGGTCCTGTTGCCGCTTCCCTGGGGTCCCTGAAACCCCCAGGCCCTCCTGCTGCTTTCCCTAGAGTCCTTGTCCCCCCGTCTCCAAAAACCCGGTCGCTGCCACCGCTTCTCTGGCCTCCCTGAAATCCCCCTCAATTTCCAGGCTGACCCCCCCCCAGGTCCTCCTTACTTGGCCACTCCAGATGCCGGGGCCCCCTCCTCACTCCAGCCCCAGCCCAGCCCGACAGCCCAAGATGACTGCCCAGCAACACTGGGGCTCTGACCTGCCCCATGGTCAGGGAAACTGCTAGGCTGGGGCTGTCTACCATATTCTCCTGTGTATAAGCCGAGTGCCTGATTTGAAGCCAATTTTTAGGCACAAAAAATTCTCAGCTTATACGCGATGACATATGCTTTCAATTTTTAGCACAATTTACTTCTATGAAGCATTGTATCCCACTATGCAATTTGTTAAATTAAAACATTGTGCAATACTTAGAGATCAGCACCTGCGAGAGCTTTTACATACTGCATTGACAAGTCACTGCCCAGATTTTAAAAAACTTGCCACTAGCCTCAAGTATTCTGCATCCAGTGAGAGCTAAGTCTTTACTGTATAGGCCTACTTTTCATGGTACCCTTAAGTAATTATTAGATTCTGACATTAATAGGATCAATATTTGCCCTGGTTTTAAGATAAAATTAAAGTGTGCAATAAATTTTAAGCGTAGTAATTTTGGAATAGGTAAAAGTGTGTGGTTATATGCCTCAGTACAGCTCTCAAAGTTTTAATAATCGACTTGTGCAGCTCTTGAGTTCCATAAATTTGGCCACCCCAGTCTATACTCTAACAAATGTCCCTGCTTCAAACAGAAGACTTATAAAAAAGCAAGGCATCCTGTGGTCTTAAAGACTAACTGATTTATTAGGCTTTAAGTGTCACAAGAATTGCTTTTTTTGCTGGGCTAGATTATCAAGCCTACCCCTTTTGGAACTTGGCAAGACTTCAAAAGTAATCATTAACTCTATCTTTTAACAATGGGAGGGGGTAAGCACTGACTGAGTTGTAGCCCTTTGTCAGCAAATCCCTCCCTCCTCTTTTAAAATCCTGGAGCACCACTCTGCCACCCTTTGGAGGTTTGTTTAGGTGACAGTGAATTTTTCATCAGAACAGGCTCTAGAGGTGCCCATATTTTTCATACATGGGAGCTGCAGAGCCTGATTGGTGTGGGTTCACAGGCTGCAAAATAGAGGTGGACTTAGGCAATTGGGGGACCTAGGCGAAGGCTCTTTATGGGTCCCCCGTAAGTCCTCAATGCCACCCACACTGGTGTCCTGGACCTCCACTGCTACCCTAACCTCCCACTTAGTCCAAACCAGGGCCAGAGCCTGTGCCACCCACCTGCCTGCCTGGCCTCTCTGCAGAAGGGGCAGAGCAGTGCTACCTGCCTACCCCCAGCCAGCAGAGCCTTCCTAGGGGGAGGAGAGCGACCACCACAGTACTGCTGCTTGCTGGTAATGGCGCCCTGGAGTGGCCTGCTCTGAAGACTTTGGGCCACCTGGATACCTGTCCGTATGAAGAAAGTCCTATTCCTAACTCCTTCAGCAGTATGGTCCTTAATGAATCCCCAAGATCATTACGCCTTCTCCTCAGCCAGCAGTGTCTCTGGCCTCCTTTTCCCCCACCGCTACTAGGCCCCACTCCCCCTGAGCTGCCACATTAAGCCAGAAAGGAAGGCGGGAATGGGGCAAAAGATCAGGTCAAGCACAGGGAGGCAGGCCACGGTTAAGCTCGCCATGCTGCATTGTCCACAGCAGCTTCCGTGTTGACTGCCAGAGCCAACACCCTCCCAAGATGAAGAGAAGAAGGAGGTCCGGGGCCTAGTGGCCCTGCCTGTCGAATTAGCTCAGTTGAGAGAGTGTTAGAGTGAAGATTTAACAGTCCCTGGTTGAGTCCTGGACTTCAGCAAGACCCTGACTCTGCAGGGCAGTGGCTGTGGTGATGCTGTGGAGGCAGGTGCTGTGAAAGGGGCTGCAGCCCACTCTCTCCTTCTTCTCTTACTCTTTCCAGGGCAGGCAAAGGAAACAAAGCCTCGCCTTGGAGCCAGTGTCAGTAAAACTCAGTAAAAGCTGTAACTCTGGTGGTTTGGCAGAGTCTCTGATCAAAGACAGACTCATTTGTGACATTACAGATAATGTGGTAAGAAAAAGACTGCTCAGGGCTGGGGAGATCTCTTTGAATGAAGCCCTCCATATTGCCACAGAAATGGTAAAAACACAAGGAAAAGAACTGAATGGATCAGAAGGGACAGCTGATGCATTTAGCCAACAGCAGGTGGCCAGAGTGGTTCAACTCACAATGTGGAACCAACCCCTGCTCTCAGGGAGACTGAGACCAGAGGGTCTTGTAGCGAGTGTGGACCACAGCATGGCTCTAAACAGTGTTTGGCTTGCAGGAAACTCTGCCCTGACTGTGGGACGCTTAATCCTTTTACCAACTGCTTCACATCCCAAAGGCTGAGAAATCAAGTGCATTCAGTTACTGACAGTGAGACTGAGGAGTGCTTTGTAGATGTACCGGGCTCAAGCAAACCTAGTGAGAGGGACTGGATACTGCCTCTGACAGTGAATGGAACAGTTAGGGAACAAGAGAACACAGACACGAATGAAAGACCAGTACTGAGAATATCTAGTTGAGTCATCAAGCATCCAGAAAGACTCCTAGAGGCTTGCTAGGATCTGTGAGGGAAGTGGGCGGTAAAGACACCCATCACCACTTCATCAGATGCTTTGAAGATGTGAAGCTCACAGAATGGGAGGAAAATAAATGCAGGGAAGTGTAAGTCATAGGTTCAGGTTAGACTGGTATAGCAATTTCCAAAGGGATAGCCTTGTTAGTCTAGTCCAGCAAAAAAACAACAAGGAGTTGTAGTTCACCCAGCTTCAAAGCATTTGACGAAGTGGGATTTTCTCCCACGAAAGCTCATGCAAAAAATAAATCTGCTAGTCTTAAAGTGCCACACGACTCCTTGTTTTTATAGCAAATCAGTGCAGTAGTTTATAGTCAAAAGCTAGGGAAGAGCACATAAGGGAAGCTGAGGTTAAATCATCTGTTGTAAGGAGAAAAGAATCTGTGTAGTCCTTATCTGGCTCTGAAGAAACTGTCAAATTTGTATATGAATTCAAATTCTGTAGTTTGTGTTTGAAGGTTTGATTTGTTGATGTGTTATTCATTTGTTTGATCACAGCTATTAACAAATCATCAGCTGAGTGACCAGGGACACTGAAGTTCTCCTCCACTAGTTTTTGATTGTTGTGAGTTTTGATGTCAGGCTTGCATGCATTTATTCTTTTGTGCAGAAACTATCCTGTTTGTCCAATACCTAAGGCGGGAAAATGAGATTGCTGGCACACGATGACATAAATCACATTGGTGGATGAGCAGGCTTATGCACCCTTGATAGAGTAGCGGCCTTTTTTAGGTCCTGTAATGTTTTTTTGTTGACTTTGTTTCTGAATGATTTTGTCTAGTGTATTCACAAGGCACAATAACAATGCACACGTTTAACTGTGCAATGATTCCATGTTTTAAAAACGGTTAGCAATTGCAATCTCCCAGTATATCTAGCCTTGATAAAAGCATCAAGAAATTGAATTATAGAAACTGGAAGGTACCATTGTAGGTCATTGAGTCCAGTCCCCCATAGTCATGGCAGGACCAAGTACCCTCTTAAACCATCCCTGACTGGTGCTTGTCTAATCTGACCTTAAAAACTTCCAATGATGGAGATTCCACAACCTGCCTAGGCAACTTATTCCAGTGGCTAATCACTCTGACAGTTAGGATTTTTTTCCTAATGTCCAAACTAAATCTCCCTTACCATAATTTAAGACCACTGTGTGTTGTCCTATCATCAACTGTTGAGACTAATTTCCCTCCTTCCTCCTTGTGACAACTTTTTGAGAACTGTTATCATGTCCCCTCTCACTCTCCTCTTTTCCAGAATAAACAAACCCAGCTATTTCATTCTTCCCTCATAAGTCAAGTGTACCAGACTTTAATCATTCTTGTTGCTCTTCTCTGGACTTTCTCCAATCTCTTCACATTTTTCCTGAAACGAGTTACCCCAAACTGGATACAATACTCCAGCTGAGGCTTAATCAGGGCCGAGCAGAGTGCAAGAATTACTTCTCATGTCTTACTTACGATACTCCTGTTAATTCATTTTTAGAGTGTTGTTTTCTTTTTTTGTCACAGTTAAACTGTTGACTCATTTTATCTTGTGGTCTTCTATGACACCTAGAACCCTTTCTGTGGTACTCCTTCCTAGGAGTCATTGCCCATTTTGTATGTGTGCAATGACTTGTTCTTTCCTAAGTGGAGTACTTTACGTTTGTCTTTATTGAATTTCATCCTATTTACCTCAGACGATTTCTTCAGTTTGCACAACTCATTTTGAATTGTGATCCTATCGTCCAAAGCACTTGCAACCCCTCACAGCTTGATATCATCTGCAGACTTTACAAGTGTATTCTCTATGCCATCATCTAAATCACTGATGAAAATATTGAACAGAACCAAACCCAGACCCGATCCCTGCAGTACCCTGCTCATTATGTCCTTCCAGCATGACTGTAACCATTAGTTATTACTGTCTGGGGCTATGCCTACACTTAGAACCTTACTTCAGATTAACTGAATTTGGCATTATTTTCACAATATGGTCACCTACACCTACACAGTCATTGCCGTGTGACAGAGGCTTTTAGCAGACATACGCTGAGCCCTTTGGAACCAGCACCCTGGTCACTGAGAACACACAGGGCACCAAGTGTAGTTAGAGGAGGAGGGAGTGAGGTTGCTGGGTTTGGAAGGACAGAGGGGGAATCACTTGTGCCTGTAGGGAGCCTGATAAGATGAGTAGCTCACTGGCTGGGTAGTGCTGAGAAGAAAGCAACACCGAAAAGGCGGAACTAAACAGCATAAGGGGGCTCCATATAACTTCTGCTTTGCAGTGAAGTATCTGGCACATAAAGTGTGATAACAATACTTGAGGCAGGTGTGCATGCTGCTTAATTCCAAGTGGGCCTACAAGCCTGATGAGGGAGCCCATCCACGGTGAGATATTTACAAATGACCATCCCCCATTGTCTAGAAGACAATTTTTATTCTGGAAATTGTTGGTGACAACACACTTATATGCATCTTCAGCTACTGAAAATGATTTTTGTATTAACCTGCTGACCAACACATTTTCCCATGCAATAACAGAATAAGATTGAATAAGAAACCCCAGTAATTACCCCTAAAATCAGTGGAAAACAGAGACAGGAACACAGGCATTTCTGAAGGAAATCTTAAGGAAAAGTTACATTTTTTCAGCTTAACCTTTTCTCTGTGTAAAAAACTGGGAAAAATATGTATCTTCACAGCCCAAGCCACCTGAAACCTAGCAGACTGGCTGGAAAGCCAAATGAATCTATCACAGGGTAATTTTAGGATGTTAGTTTCAAGTAATTGCGGTAAGGTAAGGGAGCTCTGCAAAGAATTAAATGTTTTGAAAAAAATCTTCAGAATTGATTTAAATTGAAAATTTTCAGACTGCATCAAAATGAAAACAAAAAGTACTTGTAGCAATGCCCAGTGATGTGCCTTCTCTTGTGCTCTGCTCAGCTATCCTTTCAGTTAGGCACAATCACTAATTTAAAAACATTAGATTGATCAATCATTATTTTTTATGTGCTCTAAATCTCAAATGACCACAAAATATGATCTTCCTGGGCTCCGCCCCCTGACTGTGTCCAATTCACTCAGCCTGGCTCCTCTCTCACAACCCCTTTCACTGCCCTTCCCCTGGCCAACTGCCAAATCCCCGTCCCTAGCTATTCCCACTATTCACCCTCCCCCATCATGCTGGGACCAGCTCCCCCCCACAGACCGAGAACAATGAGAATAAGCTAAAGTGTGATCCTAGGTAGCATCATTAGATTAGTATTTGGTTTATATCCTTTATTTTTGATTGTGGCAACTTCTTACTGTTTTATTCAATGATTGTACATTGATTTGCAATATACTCACTTAAAAGCATACAATGATTGATAAACTAGTGTTTGTTTTATCTAAAGCTATGTGGACCTTAGGGACCATGGATCAGAAAGGCTGGGCCAATCCATTTCATTGTGAAAGGGAAGAATGGGTGTCTAGGGAGATTGGGCAGGGGTTCCAGTCTCTGTAGGATGGGGATTCCTGATGTGGTCTCTGGAGACTGAAGGAGCTCACTTGGAGGCTGCTCCAGAAGTGCCTAGTTGGTGCACACTCACTGCCTGGGACTGACTACACACAGGAGGTTGGTTGCAGACTGACACAGGAGTGAGTAGTCACCTTTCAAAATGGGGTAAGTTGGGGTTCAGGAGTGAGGACTGAGGTGTCATAGTGGCAGAGTGGACCAGAAGCGGGGAGTGGCTTGCCCTATCCATGTGCTGCCCACTGTGGCCATTTCACTCCCCTCCATGGGCAGACTCCCCAGGGCAAGAAATGCCAGGTCATTCCCCTCACTTACTGGCTGCTCACACTCATTGGGCTCCTCCCCCCTTTTTCATTTCTCCCAGGAGCTTTTCCTCCTTGGGCCTCTCTCCCCTCCCACCCATAACACCCCCCTGAGTCTTCCTCATCCCAGCTGAGCTCTTCCATCCATGCTGCTTTAACCCCCTCCCATCCCATCATCCACATTCACCTCTGACATTGCCACTGTCTGAAGCACACAGCTCCTGTCCCCCACAGCCCTGAATTCTACATCCCCCACCCCTTCACTGCACCTGCCCCAGCTCACAGGCCTGGTGCTGGGAACTGAGAGAAGATGGGTGGCAAGGGACAGGCAGTTGATACTATTTAGACCATCCCCTGGCAATAGGCCTGGTGGTGTTAGCTGTGGGAGGGGACAGTCTCTGCCCCAAGTGTTTCTATGGGACAGAGATTCCCTCTGGCCTGGGCTGGGACAGGCAGATGACCAGGGGTGCCGTGTTATCAACCCCAGAATTGCAATGACAGAAATAAGGGTGGAGTGCCCCAGAAAATGTGTCAGTGAAAGTGAAGATATGGGACCTGTCAGTCACATTGTAAAATGAGACTTCGCCTGCCTCATAGTCCAGGAAAATCCCCACCCGCCTGGGCCTGACACTCACGGTGAGAGTGATCAAGGGGGAGGTGCAGACCTTGTACTCCTCATCATTCAGCACCATGGCCCAGTATCCATTCCAAGGTGAAAGTGGGTCCTCTCCCTTCCTCTTCACTGATTCCTTACAAACCCCCAGGTACCAGTCAGTCTTGTTTCCCACCTCTACCTCCCAGTAGCTCCTCCCGCCTGTGAACCGCTCAACACCCAGAACTTCAGGGTAAGTGTCAAATCTCTCAGGGTTGTCAGGCCAATCCTGGAATGTGTTGCTGCATCTCACACGTTTCCGATCCTCAGACAAGATGAGCCAGGGATTTGCTGTGTCTGGATCCAAAGTCACATCCACTGGGGAGAGAGTCACATAGTTAGGGCTGGACCCAAGGCTGGCCACCAGGATCAAAGGGAAATTAAACTGTGTCCCTTTTGAAAGCAGTGGGGTGGGGGTGGGGGTTGTTGCCCATTAAAGCATGTCAGACTCCATCTGCTCATCTGACCAAACTTCAGGGGAAGGACAGTGAGGCAGAAGGTGTTAGCAGGGGCAGAGGAAGGGGTAGGCTGATTTTGGGGTGGAAGCAGAGGAAGGGGCAGGCACAAGGACAGTGGGGAAAAGAGAAGGAGCATCCACCAGGAGAAATGATGGGTGTGAAGAGAGGAGCAAGTTCCAGGAGGCTGTGGGGGGTAAGGTAAGAAGACTGCACAAGAGCAAAGAGGGATGTGAGGAAATAGAGGGGATTCAAGGCACAGGGAAGAAGGAGAAGGATGGTCTCCAAGGAAAAGAGATGAGTCCTGTGGAGGGTCAGGTGCAAGGGGTGGGGGAAATGAGAAGTGGGGCTTGCACCAGAAGGACGGAGTGAGGGAGAAGCTGGGGGAAAAAGAGGTGGCCAGGGTAGGGCAGCCACAGGAGTACAGAGCAGCATGGGAGGAACAGGCATCATGGGGCAGACTGGGGTGATAAGAGGGGTGGACAACGGGAAACCAAAAAGGGATGGGAAATGAGGCACAGAAAGAAGAGAGGGAAAGAGCTTGCACCAGTGGAGACAAGGGGCAGACACTAGAGCAGGCCCTAAGGAGGCAGAGGGGCGTGAAAGAAGGGCCTGGTACAAGGGGGATGGAGGAGAGTAAGGGAAGTAAAGGGTGGAACAGAGGAAGGGTGGGGGACTGGCACCAGTGGGCAGGCACTGCTGGGGTTACAAGGGGAGGGGCAGATACAAGGTAGATAAAGGGCAGGTGCCAAAAGGTACAAGTGACAGGGAAACAAAGAGGGTAAGGGGACCAAGAAACATGGTGTGGGGGGGTGACGGGGCAAAGAGACACCAAAATTATTGAGGGGGAGGTGAGTGGAAGGACAGACACAAGGAAGGTAGAGGGCAGGCACCAGGGTGGTGGGGTGTTACGAAGCAGGAGGTGTACAGAGACAGGAGTGTAGAGAAAAGTCGTCCCCATGGGGGCAGGAGGGAAGGTTAGAAGAGGGGCAAAAGCCAGAGTACAGAAGGGGTTGAGGGGATGGGTGGGCACCAGGGGGCAAAGAGGAGCAAGAGAAAGGGTGGGCTTTGGGAAAGACAGTGTGCCATGGAGGCAGAGTGGGGTGACGAGCAAGGTAGTTGCTAGGGAAACTGAGGGAGAAGAGGAGGTCATGAGCCCCAGCGGGCGGAGGGTGGGGCTGGCTGCAGGACACTAGCGTGGGGGGACAGATATGAGGGGTACGGGGATCTGAATGGGAGCAGCTGTACACTAGGTTGGCAAAGGGGATGCATGGGAAGCCACAAGTGACAAGAGGACATGGAAGATGAGGGGATGGGCAGGTGCCAGGTGGAAGAGGGAGTGAGGGAACAGCAACCTCAGGAGGCATAAGGGGGGCAAGAGAATGGACAGTTGTTAATGGGGAGAAGGTGAGGGTGGTAGGGGTGGGTGCTCTGAACCAAGAGGGAGTGAAGAGAAGGTTGGGGACCAGGAAGTCAGGGACTGAAGGAAATCATTGATGATGGGAGGGCAGAGGGTAGTGAGGGAAGGGGGCCCGTGGGCCAAGGGTGGTCAGGGGAATGATGTCAGCATTAGAAAGGTAAAGGCGGGGAAGGGACGGAGAAGTTACCAAGGGACTGAGAGGGCTGGAGCAGAGGATCAGACAGAAGGAGGGAGCGGCTGACACCGGTGGGGGAAGAGGGAGGTGAGGGAAGTTCTCGGCACCAGCAGGCAGAGAGGTGTGAGGAAAGTGGCAGGGGACCAGGAGATAAACCAAGGAGGGATGACAGAGCAGCAAGGTGCAGACACCTTTCATGAAGGTGGGACATTCACTATCTCTAGCCAGTGTCTTGAAGGCCAGCAACAACCATGGAAGTTCCAGTCTCATTTTTATAGTTGACCACGCAAGTGCACCAATGCTTCAAGAAGGTTCAAATGATTTGAAAGAGTCGGCTACCTCAGATAATGATGGAGTAGGTGGAGGAGGCCTAGTTCAACACTGGCAGAACAGACATTAAAAATGGAGCTGTTCCCATCCCTACCCCCCTCCAAAATATAAAGGGTTGTAAGGCTGGCCTGGTTTCCTGGAACAGTAAGGAAACAAGGGAGTCTCAGATTATTAAAGATACACGGCCACAGGGAAGTCAGTTCTACCCACTGTCAGGCTGAAACACAGGGTTTTGAGAACACCTTCTCCCCCCCACACCCAGTCTGAGGAAAAGATGTCCATAAAAAGGCACTGCTCTACAAGAACTATGGGTTTTGGACAGAAGGGATGTTGCTATGGGGCAGTGAGAATTTCTATTATTGAGCAAAATAGGTAGCTAAGGGCAGGTCCTGGGGTATATTCTTCACATGAAGAGGTCAGCCAGGGGTTTTAGGCTTCCCTCCCTCTACTGGAGTACCTAAAGCTTTCTCCCAGATCCAAAGCTTGGGAGTTTTGGAAGCCTGGAGTAGTTTCCTCCAAGAGCTTGAAAGGAGTCCATTAGAAAATGATGCAACAACAGTTCTCATGGACAGCAGCTTCTCTGAGCCAGGGCTCCTGAGGGAAAGCTAAATGTGATTCAGAGCTTCTGGTGGTCCCAGGAGGTGTGTGTGTGTGAAAAGAGCTCTAATATGGTTATGAAACAGTTCTCTAATCTGCAGGTCCAGAGGTGACTTCTGTGGATAACACTTAGGCTATGTCTACACACAAGGTTTTATTTCGAAATAAGTCATTCCGAAATGACATATTTCGAAATAAAACCTTTATTTCGAAAAAACAACATGATTTGAAATTCCTCCCAGGGGGCTTAGCAGCCAAAGTCTCTCTCTCTCTCTCTCTCTCTCTTCCAAGGGATCATGGGAATTGTAGTCCCTCAGTGGAAAACTTGCAGCACATAGGAACTGCTTAAATGTTAACCTTTTACTTGATTTCAAAGGCCCCTAAAGTACATGGTGCCTACAGGAGCAAACCCAATGATTAGGAGATAGGTAAAAGGAGTTACTCACAGGACAGGAGAGATGTCACCTGGCTGTGGTGAAGATGAGTGAACAAATCAAGGCAATAAAAAAGCCATGGAGAGCAGAAAAGAAAAAAAAAATCTGTTTTTACCTCCAAGAAACCCAGAAGTTGAAGATAAAATTTCTACCACTTGCATGAGCCAAGGACTGATAAGATTATTTAAATGTCAGAGAAGTTTGCATCTTCTGAATGTACCATGATCCAGGTACCACCCCACAGGGCTGAAATGACTGGTGAACTGTCTAGCTGGAAGGAGGTTATTAGTGGAGTTCCCCAGGGATCAGTCCTGGGACCCATCTTATTCAACTTTTTTGTAACTGACCTTGGTACAAAAAGTGGGAATGTGCTAATTAAGTTTGCAGATGACACCAAGCTGGGAGGTATTGCCCATACAGAGGAGGATCAGGATAGCATACAGAATGATTTGGATGATCTTCTCAAGTGGAACATTAGAAATAGGATGAAATTCAACAACGGGTTATGCACTTAGGGACAAATAACAGGAATTTTTCTTATAAGTTGGGAATGCATCAGCTGGAAGTGACGGGGGAGGAGAAGGACCTGAGTGTACTGGCTGATCACAGAATGACAATGAGTAGCCAATGCGGTCCTGGGGTGCATCAGAAGGGGTATTTCCAGTAGAGATAGGGAGGTGTTAGTACCGTTATACAAGGCGCTGGTGTGACTTCACTTGGAATATTGTGTACAGTTCTGGCCACCCGTGTTTAAGAAAGATGAAGTCAAACTGGAACAGGTGCAAAGAAGGGCTACAAGGATGATTCACAGAATGGAAAATCTTCCCTATGAGAGATTTGACTTGACTTGACTTGACTTAAAGAGCTTGGTTTGTTCGGTCTGACCAAAAGAAGGCTGAGAGGAGGTATGATTGCTCTTTATAAATACATTAGAGGGATAAATACAAGGGAGGGAGAGGAATTATTTGAATACAGCGCCAATGTAGACACAAGAACAAATGGATACAAACTGTCCTTCAGAAAATTTAGGCTTGAAATTAGACACAGAAAACTAACCATCAGAGGATTTAAGCATAGAGGTATGCACATAGCCAACATGACTCTCATCCTCTGTCTACATCCCTAGAGCCCTGAAAATCTGCAGATATCCACATTATATCCACATCCGTGGATACAACACAGATATTTGCAGACCATTTCTTGTGGATGCAGATTTGATATAGATCCACGTATTTGTATCCATGCAGGGCTCTACCCATCCCCACTACAAGTCCTTTCTCCTCTCCAACCCACCCGTAAAAGAAACCCAGCCCAAGAGCTTTCACTCACCAGTGAATCTCTCCAGCCTTTCCCAGATGTTCAGGCTGATGCTGTACATGTTCTTCAGAGCAAGAGAAACAGCTTCAGGTGGCCGGAATATCATATTCTCACTCCTGTGAAGAAAATGTCCTGTTATCTCTTGGCTGCTCTGCACCCTCATCACTCATGGAAGAGAAGGGGAAACGGAAATGGAAATGGTAACAGACCTGATCAGTATGCTTTTCACATCCTGGAAAGACGGAGAGAGGAAGAAAAAGATCTGGGTTAACACCCTGTGGTAAAATATAGATCAACTTTTCATTCACTGTCAGATTTAATCTAGAATGTTTAATATGTCAGGGCCAGCCCCTCCTGTACAGGACATTCAGCAGTGATCACTGATTTCAGCTGTGCTATCTACCCTGGCTGAGTCTCTGAGTAGCTCAGTGTCATGTGACAATGACACAGGCTGGGAGAACTTGATGTTCTGCAAACAGTGAACAAGGAGTGTTGCTGGAACAAGGAAATCAGCAGCATCTCTAATGTTCCTTAACTTCCCTGTATCCCTTAACTTCCCTGCAGAGCTCCATGCAAACTGTCCCCAGTTGCTGCCCTGCCTGGCTTCCTGCTGCAGATCTGAGGTGACAGTGCACAGATCTCACCCTGAACAGTTGTAGCTTCTATTGCTGGTGTGTGAATGCTCAGCTCTTCCCAGTATCAGGTCTCGGGTGTCCCAGGCGGGCACCCTTAGATGGAGGGGCCCATTATCAATGGCCAGCGATGAGAGTCTTGGCCCTTTCATTCCATTCATTGGAGAGGTCACTTTGGTTCATGGTTTCCCCACCCCCTGAGCACTTCCCTATTACTGCATGGCCCAGAATTTCAGCCCCTTGGCCACACTGGGCCAGCTTTCCACCACATCAGCCCCTTGCTTCTTTTTTTCCCCAACTGGACAGGCAAAATCCCAGCAGCCTTTGTATTTCACTCTGACACAGACTGTGGATGTCTCAACACTGACAGGGCCTCATGCCTGGGCTTCTGTTTGTGTTGGGAATGGTCAGACCAGGACCTGGAAATAGGACTTGTCAATAACTGCTGGGATCCAGTCACTGATGGGAGGGTTCAGGGCTGCAGGGGTGGATGGGGAAGCTGTTAACAGACCCACCTGCAGAAGCTCAGCGGCTGGTTGCTGGCTCTTCTCCTCCATCTCTGTGATGAGAGTGATCAGAGCCATGCTTTGTTCTGAGAGCTCTGTTATGTTGTCCTCTAGTCTCTGCAGAGTCTCTGTCTCCTCCTTTGCCAGCCTGTGCGGCAGCAGCTTCTCCTCCTCACTCAGAAACTGGTGCAATTTCTCAAATTCACACATGATTGACTGTCTCTGATGCTCCACTTTTTCCTTTAGGAAGGTAAAATAGAGAAGGAATGAATCCCAGGACCCAGAATTGGGCACACACTGTGCTGACACTGCCTCATGGATCAAGGAGCAGCAGGATTGCTAGAGCTATGGGGTGCAGGGATCATGAATCTGGATGAACTTTTAGAGCACTGGATCATTGGAGAATAATGGGGGATGCAGCACACAGAGGCAGGGCTACATTTGGGGGGCTGGGAGAACATGCAGGAGGCAGCACATGAGGATAGCTCTTTCTTTACATAGCTGGGAAGTAGGAGGTCTACCTATGACACAGACTGAGGGACCAGGCTGTCCATCAGCACATATCACAGATCTGATTGGCTGCTGTCACTCTCAGATGGGGAAAAGCAGCAAATCAAAGAGGATTCCCCCTCCCCCCAAACTAGGTGTGTTCCCTTTAGAAGGGTCTGAAAACCCTGCGTGAACTGGCAGGTCTGGCAACCTGAGTGCTGAGACAGTGTGCACTTTAGTGAGTGCACAGAAGAGTTGGGTGGGGTGCCAGAAAGGGGGCAAAGCCGGCTGTGTCTGGGTGGGGTGTGCAGAGGTGGAGCTGCAGTGACAGTGGGTGTGGAGGCAGTGCAGGTGGGTGTATGGCACAAGTGCAGGAAGGGGCTTTGCATGGGAGAGATGAAAGATATGATACATACAAATTTATGTTAATTTATGCAAATAGCAGCTGCCTGTGTCTGGTGTGAGAATGCGGCAGGTGGCAGGGGACACACAGCCCTGTTCTTATAGCCAAGGGCAAACACCCCGAGCCGGTTACAACTTCAGCTTACAGCTTTAGTATCCCTCATCCCTGGCAGCATGGTAGGGGAAGAGTTCAGGAAAGGATAAACCTAGACATCCACCTGCCACTTCATGATTTTATTAGCCTCTTCAGTCATCATCACCAGGGTGTCCTCCAGCTTCTTCCTCAGAGGGCCCAGGGCTCCCTGGAGTTTCACCTGCAGAAGCATCATGTGCAATAAACAGGAATTAATCTGCATGTCAGATGAATGGGGCCTGCTGGAAGTAGGACTGATAAAGAACAGGCACTGTTCCCATGCCTAGTCCCCAGCTCCTGCAGTCATGTGATTACATCAGGCTCTTGGCTTCCATGAAAAAGAGCATGTTTCAGGGTTGCAAAGAAAATACTGAAAACAGGCCCCAAATGTGACAGACTCAGTGACCCCTTCCTGAGTCTGTGGAGATCCAGATCCCATTGCCGTGAGAGGGATTGCTCCATTTATATGTATGGGACACTGACCCCAAGCCTCTTTGCTCTGGGGGCCTAGCCACCCCATCCAAGGAGGGGGCTCAGTGTGCCAGCAGAGGGCTGCTCAGGTGTCACACCCTGACCCTTGGGTTTTCAAGGGAAGGGAGGCCCTAATTGTTCCCCCTAGTTGTTCAAAGAGGCCCTGCCCCAGCACACAGCTCTTGATTAAGTGGCCCCTTTCACAGTCACTGCCATGGGGGCTGGACCGACCACTGTAGGGTCCTATGTCAGTGCATGGTGCCCACAGCCCTGGGTGGCCTTAGTCCAGCCTTGTGCAAAATGCATATTTCACTGACATATCCAGAAGCTTGCCATGGGCAGGGGCAGCAGGGCTACTGCTGCACTTTTTGAGGAATTGTCTGGCCGACTCACTGATCCTAGGGAGACCCTTTCTCATTCTTCTGCCCATCCCAGAACTTTTTCACAAATGGAGGAGTTCAGCTGAAATTTTGGGACACTGAGTTGAGTCTTGGCCTTGCGGTACCTAGCGCTGACCTGTGAAGAGGAGACCTTGGGAGGCAGATGTATCTGTATGTTTACGGGGCATCATCAAATAGTCACAATCGGCCCAGGAGCTGGCCCCTTCTTGTGGTGTCCTGTTGTTTTAAATGTTTGATCCACCTTCCCCACCTCACTTCTGTATTAGTTTCAGTTTTGTAACCTAATACAGCCACTATGGCAGAAGCTAAGTTCCCATCAGGGGCGTCGGTGGGTAGGGGACAGACCCAGGGCACAGGCACAGGCCCCGCCCCCGGTGTGCAGGCCCTGCCCCCAGCCGGCAGGCCCCACCCCCTGGCCAGGGATAGGGCCAGGTGCGGCCATGCCACCATGGGTGGCTACGCCGTGGCCAGGCCAGAAGCGGCCACAGGAGGCCGGGCTCCACGCTGCTGCAGCCGCGGACAGCCAGGCCCCGGATCCCCAGCCAGGGACAGGGTTGCCGCGGCTGTGGGCAGCCAGGCCCCGGATCCCCAGCCGGGGACGGGACCGCCGCGGCTGCCAGTGGCTGGGCCACGGATCTCTGGTCCAATTGAGCCGGAGATCCAGGGCACTGGCACTGGGTTTCAGCGCACGTGCCCCGGCGTGTCCAGCGCCAGCAACATCCCTGGTTCCCATCAGCTCCCTTTGCCTGCGTCTGTCTGGTGGCTGCTCTGCTGGCACTGCTTATGCCCTTTGATGGCTAGAAATGATAACCCACAAGTGCCCAGTGTTCCTACTGCTGGCCTAAGAAGAAGAAAAAGTCAGCAAATAACATGGTAGGAAAGGTGGGGGAGCAATTCACTGAGAAGCACAAGGTGACAGACTGTTGCCAGGTCTTTAGAAGGTTACATGGTTTTGGTCTTAGTCAACCCCATTTGAAATTGCCAGAAATTTACAGAATGACTTCTATTGCTGCTCCTGAGAGCAATGAACATAGATTTATAGAATCATAGCAACTGGAAGGGACCACAAGAGGTTATTGAGTCCAGTTCCTTGTACTCATGACAGGAGCAAGTACCCTCTTAAACCATCCCAGACAAGCGCTTGTCTAACCTGCTCTTAAAACTTTCAGTGACAGAGATTCCACAACCTGCCTAGGCAACTTATTCCAGTTGTTAATCACCCTGACAGTTAGGAATTTTTTCCTAATGTCCAGCCTAAGCCTCTCTTACTATAGTATAAGCCCATTGATAAAAAGTGTCAATGCACACTTCCCTCCATGCCTTGAATCACTGTGGTTCTTTGAGGATTCCTTCACCAGTCCTTTGTTCCTGGAATGCTGAACTGGGTTGTGCTATGCAAGTTCTAAGAAGGTGCAAATTTTCCTTCAGCTCCGTAAAGTCACAATAACAATAAGGTTGAGTATGTCATGAGCATTCCAAAACCACTTTACCGATATGCTTTGCAATGAACAGCACACAGTTACACTATAAGGGTGATCATGGAGTATATACACTCACACCATGAGGGTGTTCACAGGGACGCAGTATGTCACACTCATTTTCTCCATACCAGTTTCAGTTCTGCAGCTGAACAATAAAGCCAGCACAGCAAAGAAGCTATGCATCAGTCAGTTATCTCTGAGTCCTTCTGTTCTCTTCTACACTAGTCCAGACAACACTTTTCTGTGTCCTTTCTTCCACTGTCTCTGCTTTCAAGTGTCCCTTGTTTGATGGAAGTCACCCATCTCAGGGACAAAATTGCTATATCCTACATTGACTGGATTTGCTCTTGCCTGCTCCCCAGAAGCTTCAACTGCCCTCCTTTTGGCAGCTCCTCAAACAACCTCCCTTTTCGGAGCTTCTGCTTGAACCAACCCTCACTCACATATGAAAGAGGGATGGGCACAAGCCCTGATTTCCCCCATTCAGGTGCCATACATTGGCTGTGGTCATCTTGCCCTGAATATCTTTCATGTCAGAGAGAAGGAAGCAGCTGACTCCACTCTTTAGTGCTCAGCAGTGGGAGGTAGGAAGGGCAGCTGCACCCCTCACTGTTCATCCTGGTGGCACCTGAGTCCCTGGATCCACCTCCCCAAGCTATGTCAGTTCCCACTCATCCCTCAGCACCCAGCTCTGGGGAGAAACACTTCAGGGTCTTTAAAGAGATCCTTCATAAAGAGCAGCAGTGATTCCTACCTTGTAGTCCTGGGCAGCCTCCTCTATGGGGAGCATGGCATGAGCCTCGTGAGCCCAGGACTCCCTACAAACCAAACAGATGGCTTCTAGATCCTCCTCACAGAAGAGCTGGAGTTTCTCCTGGTGTCTTTCACACAGATTCTCCTTCTGAGCTTCTCTTGGCTGCATCTTGCTTTGTTTGATGTTCTCTATGATATTGGCCAGCTGTCTGTTGGGCCGGAGCTTCCCTTTCTGGAAGGGTGCTCGGCACTGAGGACAGGGGACCTTTGGGCTCGATTCATGCACCCTTTGCTCACTATAGTCAGTGATGCAGCCTCGGCAGAAGTTGTGCCCACAGGATATGGTCACCGGCTCTGTCAGATACTCCAGGCAGATGGAGCAAGTGGCTTCTTCTAACACTTTCCCCAAAGGAGCTGCTGAGGCCATGGCTCTTGGTCTCTAATTGTCAATACAATATACAAAGTAAAAGCTCTTTTCTGACTTCCAGAAAGCTAAACGAAGAAGTGATTCCTTTGAATGTTTCAGATCCCTTGAAGGAGGTATTTATATTGTATGGCATGAACCAGGAAGCTTCAAGTCTTTTCAGATACCTGCTTAAAGCATCTTGACTGTAAACAACAAGCCATTGTTAATATCTGGTTCACAGACCAGAGAACTGGTCTGAGTGGTTTTGGAAGAATTATAAGAAGTTCAAGAGAAATTCTTACAGATAAATATTTCTCCTAAAACTCCAGAGCTCCAAAATGCTTCATTAATAAGTATTGAGCTTTGTTACCATAGATTAACTTTCAACAGAGACATTTTGTCTTTAGAAACTTTTTCTAACCATTGTGTAAATTTCCAGAGGGGTAGCCATGTTAGTCTGTGTACAGCAAAAATAAACAAGAGTCCCATGGCACCTTAGGGACTAAGATTACTTCAGGCATGAGCTTTTGTGAGCTCCAACCCCCCTTGACAGTGTAGGTTGAAGCCAACAAAAGCTAATGCCTGAAGAAAATTGTTAGTCTTTAAGGTGCCACAGGACTCTCCTTGTTCTTTCTATCCATGGACACCCCAATAAACCCTAGCTACACAGAGAGCAAACTACAAACAGCGAATGTTATACACAGGCATGTCCTCTTCACACACTCATCCAAAGGTCACTCCCCACACTAGATCTGTGTGTCTTTCCTCTATCACCACAATTTATTTATTTTAAAACAGTTTCACATTCAAACCTCAGATCTTGTCTATACTATAAATATTGTACCAGGATATTCTGTAAGAGACATGACAGTTATGTTAGTTTATCAGAAATACTTCCAACCCAGACTTCAATGTGAACCTATGTAGCTCAAATTCTAATGCAAATCTGACACCACCAGATTAGGTCTGGAAAGGATTTGGAAGGGCTAGCTCCTTAACAAAGAAATTTCCCTCTCTTTTAACATTCTTATGTTCTCATCTATTGTTCCACAGTATTTTAATTAAAATAACTTGTTTGGTCTGCTGAAAAATACTAACAGACTGCCCGCTGCAACTGACCTTGTAACTTACCCTTCTCTGAAGGTATGTATGCACCTAACCTTTGTAGTTTCCATTTCACAGATCTGATGAAGTTGGATTATACCCACAAAAGCTTATGCAATAAACAAATGGGTTAGTCTTTAAAAGTGCCACAGAACTCCTTGTTTGTTTTGCTGAACTAGACTAGCATGGCTGCCCCTGTGGAATGCTTCTTTCCAATGGATTTGTGCTGTGTGGCGAAGGTGGCTTCCGTTCTGGGTTCCCCATGGTGCCATCCATTTTTGGTGGATGTAAGCGAGGTGGCTTTCTATGTCTCTGGTCCCACCTGTAGTGCCAAGAACTGGCAACTAGCAGATTTTGTGATTTGGATTTTTTACTGCTCAGTAAAATTTGCTTCAGCCACTACCCTCACCCTGCCCTTACTTGGAGTCCGACTCTGGTGTCCACTCTTTAGAGAGGTTAGAAAGGGGCAAAGGGGAAAATTTTTGAATGGGTGATTCGCATGGTATGATCACTGATCTATGGGGCTAAGCAGTGGGAGGCAGGGGCAGGAGAAGGATGGTTAGCAAAATCAAGCATGGGGAAAGAGGTAAGAGCCAAAGTTTACCCAAGGGATGAGGCCTTCTAACCCCTGGTAGGGGGCAAAAAACCCCTCTACATGGTGGGACAAAGGATAAAACAATGGTCCTGATACTATGAGTCACATGCCCTGTTTGCACAAACAGTTTGTGTGTGGGTTGGGGTTGGGGTACTCTATGACCATAGGTCATCAGTTAATGTCAGATGTGATTTTGATCTTGTTCTTGGTGTGGTTTTTTGTCCTTTTCTTTCTTGGGTGGATGCTTCTTGCTTTTGCAGGTTTTGTCTGCATTGTTCTTCAGCCACTAAGGTGGTGCCAGCAGTGCAGCATCAGGACATCATAGACACACTCCTCATTCACACATCCAAACTAAGTTCACACATATAAAAAAAGTTTGAGCAAAATTTAGGCTGAGCAATACAAAATGAAGTAAACAATTCAAAATGGAGTTTTAGTTACAATATGGAGTTAGAAGTGAATGCATGACCAAGGGATTATTATCAATGAATGTTCTATATAGAAAATTTGATGGTATAAATTCATCTTTAGCCCCACATAGGCATTCCAGTAACTAAACCAGCAGCTCCTCTCTGTCTAGTATAGAATGTTGGGGTGCTATGAGGGACTTGATTTTGTGAGAGATTTTACATTTATCCCTTCCCCCCCACAAAAAAACCCCATTTGTTGCACATTTGAAGTATTTAAAAGAATCCGTTACCAGTTTGTATGTCTACATAAAGTGTCATGACAGTAGTAAATGACCCAAAATATAAAATAGAATATCTCTGCATCATAACCCCCTGAGGGGGTCTTCTCATCCAGGAGTTCTCAAACTGCAGGTCACGACTCAGTATTGGGTAGCATACCCCCAGGCTCTGGGTCATGGCCCCTCTTCATGGCTTGCCTGGAGCACCATGCCAAAGCATGTCCCGGAGAGGGGCTGCTCTGCGTTGCACCCTTGGTCTTGGCTTTGTTGCACCCAAGGCCTGCACAAAATTTTCTGTTGGTGGTTAGTTTTTTTTGGCAGAGGAGGCCACCACACAGCTAAGGGTCAAGGAATGGGTCCCAAACAAAAAGGTTTGAAAACCATTGATATACCCAATGGCTTGCTCAGAGGAGGACCAACCCCAGCTAAATAGCAGTCATTGATCGTACTGTGGCAATAGGGGTGTACCCTGCCAACCTAATCAGGCTAGTGATAGGGACAGTGAGATGGTAAGGAAGATCACAGAGAATACAGAAATAAAAAACAGAATGAAAACAGCAGACCTCATTTATCCCTGTATTGACTGGGTATGTCATCTTAGAGTAGGATGCGGAGATGGCATTTTTGGGACCTTAAATGGCAGATTTGGGGGCATTTACTTCTAGAGCACACAAGAGGAGCAGAAATCTTTGCTTTAGTGGTAAGTGGAGCATGAGTGTGGTGCAAGAGGTGAATATAGATGAACTGTTTGGCAACAGTGGTCAGAACATGATAAAATTAAACATCTACTTGGGAATTATAACATCAGAACGAACCACCATTCTACAATTTCATTGCAGAAAGGGGGAACTACACAAAAATAAGGAAGTTAGTTGAACCAAAAATGAAAGGTAGAGTAATAACAGTGAAATCTGACACAGGTTCATGGAAACCTTTTTAAAGACACTATACTAGAGAATACAGGTATGACAGGCCACTCCCAGAACCTGTTCAGGTGTGCCACTGTGACCCTCCCACCCCAACCCAATTTTGTTGCATTTAGCCAGATGACCACTCACTCTTGAGTCAGACCACACCATCCTCCTGTGTGTAACTGGTCCCAGGCAATGTGTGTACACCTTCTGGCTCCAGTCAGTCCCCAAGCAAGCAACCCAAGCCTCCATACACTGCACCAGGAACTTTTGTTTCACTGGGATTCGGAACCTTCTTCAATCACCACACGTGCAAGTCCGTCTATTTAACAAAGCAATGGGTTATGCCCAGCCTCCCTCACTCACACCCTCTAAAGTCCACACAGCTTTACATAAAACAAACAGTAGGTTATGAGTTTAAGAGAGTATATAGTAACTCAATGCACAATCATTTAATAAAGCTGTCAGAGTGACCACACTCTGTTGCAGTATGACCTGATCCCATGTCTTACGCTCCGCCACTGCATTTATTTTCATCTAGTTCTGTAAGTTCTCCCTCTTCAAAGCATCTGATGAAGTGGGATATTCTCTCATGAAAGCTCATGTGATGAATAAATCTGTTAGTCTTTAAGTGCCACTAGACTCCTTGCTTTTTTACTCAAATAAAAGATATAAAACAGAGGGTCCCAACCTTTTCAAGGCCATGGATCCCCTTTGCAGGAAGAAGGGAGTCCGTGGACCCCTGGGTAGAGGACACACTGCTGTGTGCAGCAAATGTGGCCCTCGCGGGGGCAGAATGTGGCCCACTGCTCCACATAGCCCTGGCCCCCAACCAATGTTCCCTCTAAGTTTTCATAGGCTATGTGCACAAAAAATTTCTTTTGTGCAAATTTTTGGAGCCAGTGTCCAAATTTGTGCGCACTCCAGGAAATGTGGTCAAACTTGTGGGTGCAATGAAGTGAGTATGATGCAAATAATATCTAAATTTTATTTTGATCTGATGATGGAAATTATTTTATAAAGTACAAAACCTGATTTGAAACATATTACTTGAAATCACCTTCTTAAAGTAGCATAAAAATATTAGCACTGTTGAATTTTTTTGTGCACTTTATTTTGTTGTGTGCATGGGTTTCACAACCTCTGTGCATGCGCACATGCGCACAGCTTAGCAGGAACATAGGATACCACCCTTTGATGTGGTAAGATACAAACTGTTACCTTGCACTGAATGGTTCAGATAAGACATCTCTAATCATCCTATTAACAAGACATTACTATCTGAGATAGTGTCATTGGGAGATGTTGATGACCTTCATCTCTGGGGTGTTAGGCTGTGCTGGTACCTTTATGGGATGTGCTTGTGCCTAGTGCCTCTTTGGAATGAGTGTTTGTAATACCAGCTCTGTTCTTCCCTGTTGCTTTGAGCCGTCTGGCACTTAGACCCTGATTTCTGCTAATTTTGCTTGATAACAGATTTGACTATTACTTTAGCTCAGGCTTCACACCTGGACTGTTATACTAGGCCTTGAGTCTAATATCTATTGTGACCTCAGCCACCAGTTCTCAGTCCTCACATTCATCCCAGGCATTTCTTGGTAAAAGGGAAAAAAAAAGGTGCTTTCTTGGTAGGGTGATGAGATGTCTTGACTTTATAGGGACAGTCCCTGATAGCTTGATTCTTTGTTTTATAAAGGCTCCTGTTTCCTCAGTATTCTGTCCCAGTTTTTCACACTTGCTCTCCAATCACCCTCTATCTTGGTGACATCATAAACTGGTGATGACTCTGAAGAATTGGAAGATAGTACTTCTCCCTCCCTATCTACAGTAGCTATCTTCCTTCTGTGCTGGCTTCTTGGAGTTTTGAGTCCGTCCTTTCCAATGTCACATAGCCCATTAAATATTTTCCAATACACTCTGTTTGCAGAGAAGCTAGAGTCTGTTGCTCCACAATTATAGTATCTAATTCCCCAGCATTCTCCAACTTAGGGAATTTTCATACTTTCTACCATTACGCCTGCATAGCGAGATTCCCTGATTTCTCAAAATCTGTTTTCCTGTCACCTGACATACCTGAATCCTGTGGTGCGATTCCTGCTCCCTATTATCCTTATATGCTTTAGGCAGTTGACGAAAGCAGCATTACATCAACCTCCATTGTCAGTGTAGAGCGGGACTATGTCATTTAATCCATGGTATATATTATCCCTGTGTTAGAGGATGCACATCTGTGCACCCCAGGGGCTGATCTAGGTAACTTTTCTGTTTAATTTTGCAATATAACTGCGTGATTTGATGCCAAATGGCCATGCAACATTCCTTTATGAATACTGATATCATATTCTACATAACTACCATGGTGCCAGGATTCCCACTGCAATTTGTGTGTGTACAGATGTGAAGCATGTTTTACATGGCTCAGGAGGGGGTGAACAAAGGTGTCTTCCAGCAACATGTAGACAGCACAGAGGCTGCAATGGTGCATAATAAAGGTGATACAAATTGAGCCCCTGATGCTGGCAGGATAAGAAGAATCACAAAGAAGCCTAAGAGATAGAAGAGGGGCTGAGCGTGGTTGAAAAAACAAAGGAGATACTTTGAATGCCTCAAGTCTTTTTGGCTGGGGACTCTCCATCATGAAACATCTACAAGGATGGGCCCTGCCTAGAAATAGGCAGAGAGACTGGCTGCTAAGTCATCATTTACCCAGATCTTGTGAGTAACCTGGGATAGTGAGGATAGTTAGCATATGTTTTATGTCAGTGGTTCCCAACCTGTGGGCCACGGACCCTTGGTGGGCTGCAGTGTGGCTCCAGGGGGTCTGTGGATAGGCAGGGAGCTGGGGCTGGAAGTGCTTCCAGCCAACCAGCAGGGAGCTTCCCCCAGGCTGGGAGTTTTAAAACTCTTGCCCTGAGCATGCAAAGCATGCTCAAAGCAACCTGGGGGTGCAGCCAGGTGCTCCCAGCTCCAGTTGCCAGGTAAGGGGATGGGAAGGGACCATGGGGGAGGGTTGGGGAAAGGAACCAGTGGGGAGGTGGCAATGGCCGCGGTGGCCTGGGGGAGGGGTGCCATGGCCAGCGGCTGTCAGTTCAGTGGGGCCATGGCTGCGGTGGCTCCTGGATCCCCAGGCAGAGGGAGGGGGCCATGCCGGCAGCAGCTTGCAGCTCCCCAGGCAGGGCAAGGGGGGCCATGGCCATGGCAACTCCCAGCCCTAGGCAAGAGGACATGGCTGCAGTGGCTCCCAGCTCCACAGGTAGCAGAAGGGAGCCATGGCCACAGCAGCTCCCAGCCTGGGGGTTGGGGGCACTGTTCCCTCTAAGGTGCGCGGCAGCGCGGCCGCGCAGGTTAGACACCCCTCCCCGCGCAGGGGTTTCCAGTCCCCGCGCACGGGGAGGGAGAGGCCGGCAGAGCGGCTGAGGCTCAGCCAGGGGAGTGGGGGCGGGGCCGGCCTGGAAGCGGACCAGCTGGGGGAGGAGGGGCCGGGCTGGGGCCAGGCGGCCCCAGGCTGTCAAAGTGGGGAGCGGGGCCAGGCCAGCAGAGCAGCTGGGGGGCCAGCAGAGCCCCTGAAGATCGGCTGGGAGCTGGTCAGGCTCAGGGTTACCACAGAAAACCAGGAGTCTGTGTCACTTTAAGACTCCTCCTCTTTGTCCTGCCCTGCTCCCTGCTCCAGGCATCCCAGCTGCAGTATTGGAAGTGGTTTTGCTTTGCTTTGTTGCTTTGGCTCCTCACCCCGGGCTTCTTTCCAGCCTCCAGCTCAGGTCCTCTCCCCTTTCCCTGCACCTGATTTTGGGGGAGGTTTGATCTTATTTTTTGGAGGGGTTGGGGCTTTTCTTCACCTTGATGGGGTCTCTGAAGTGCCCAAAGAGAAACCTGTGACTGCTTCTTTGCTTTCTGCTTTGCTGCCCTGCTTGGCTTAGTTTCTGGGGACGGTTGTTTCCCTAATGGCTGGGCTAAGCCAGATCTTTATTCCTGCTAATGAATCTTGGCTTTTGACAACAAATCTTTTGGTTAGAGGTCCAACAAAGTTCACTTTTGATTGTGAGGAGCTTTGAATCTGTAAGATTTTCCTTTTCCCAGTGTGATTTTTTTCAGTTTGTTTCTCCTTTCCAAGAAGAGATTAGTCCACTATAGATGTGTCCTTAAATTTTAGTAAGATACACAGATGTGCAAGTATTATCCATTCTAAAGTAGCTGCTGGGCTGGGCCTGATCCTATAGTTTAAATGAAGTCAGTGGGAAATTTGATGGAGTAAGGATTGCAATATTTGTCCCTTTGTTAGTTTATCAAATCATAGGAAACAAGCAGCTTGCTTTTGCCTATATACTCTATGGTTATTTTTATTTTGTTATATTTAGGAAAAAACTGATCATTGCATTCAAGAATAGGTGCTGTCCTCTTGGGTGGAGCATTTGATAGTAACAAACATCTACTCTGCCCTCCCACCCCCCATTTGATGTGTATTTCACATAAAAGCAAACAAAATATTAGCTGTCATAAAATAGATATATGTACATCTGTGGTTTATGGCAGACATAGTAGGATATGATGTTTCCAGAAATTTGCATTTTAGGTAAAAGGTTATGTTTCAGGCAGATCTGCACATAAAAACCGGCAGCTCTTAATTTTTCTGATTTCTCCTTTCCTGTGTGTATATAATCTAAAGACCATGTCTGTGATTTTTTTTAAATACTACACAGTGAGGCTCAAAACTGAGGCTAGACAGGGATTTCTGTACACTCCGCCTGTACCCCCCCAGTTGTTGGCTAGTAACAGTGTTAGAGCAAATGAGTGAGCACCCCCTATACCCCCCCCCCCAAACATCCCCCTGCACCACACCCCTAATTTCAAGTCATGGGGAGAATACTGCTGACAGAGATTACTTTTCCTTTAAAAGCCAGCACCTCAAATTCTGTTAGACTTCATGTAGTCAAGGGCCCATCCCTCTGTGTGTCAAACAATGAGTGAATTCTGTGAAGGAACTTACTGTGTTAAAACTGATTTTAATCTTGTCCATAATTACTACATTAAATTTATTGGAGGTGTGCTTCCGTTTGCAACTCACAATGTAAAAACATCAGTCTGGATAGGAGTTCTGCAGTATGATTCTCCTTGCACCTTGATATAAGCATTAAATACTTAGTTTTATGACTCCTTAAAGTGGTTGGCTTTACGGTTACTTTAATGTGAAGAGGAAAAATACTTAAGCCATTCATTTGATATTCTTGAGCCTCTGTTCTTGCAATTAATCTCACGCTGTAACTAGGGGCTAGACAGATTTCCCTGGAGTCGGGTGATCAATGGGGCAAGCACTTGGGGGGGGCATTGGCTGGGTGGATGAAGAGGGCCCAGGCGGAGCCCCAGATGTGTATGTGTCCTCCAACATCCTCCTTTTTGTACTTCCCTGTCCTCCTTTCCATGCTTTGGTATCCGGTAACCCTAGTCTGGCAAAGTGGTTGAGGATTGGATGAGGGGTGGGGGAGGACAGGCCTTAACCATGGCCAAGGATCAACTGGGGGAGGGGGCAGGCTGGGAGACCAGCTGAAGATGGGCAGGGGGGCAGGCCTGAAGCCCCACAGAGGATTGGCTGGGGGGGGGGGGAGTTGCTAGCTATCCAAGGGCTCCTTCTTACCTTCATGTCCTTCCTCCCTCAGGCATTCCAAAAATAGGTGATTGTCCAGATGTTAAGAGTTTGCTGCACAGATGCACACACGGAGTAAAAAGCAGTTTGGGGGGGACGGGATCAAGGGGCAGTGGAGTACACAGTTATCCTTTATGCCCAGAAGTTTTTCTGTATAGAATGCCTGTAGCTCAGTTGGTAGAATAACAGATTTGTAATCACAGGGTCAAGCCCTGGGTTGGGTTTTTTACCTTTTGGCCTGTTGCTCCTTAGGGAAGGGTTAAATTGGAGGGAAAATATATATATATAGCAAAAACTAATAAAATGAAGGAAAGTAAAGTATACTGTGATCAAGATTACTAATAGTGACCAATTAAGTAAAACAAATAAAGGGTCACATTTGAACCGGCTAGGAACAATTTAGGATCATTTTTTTAAATTGTAAAATGGGCTGCTGTGAAAAATGAAAAATGAGAGGCAAGTTAATTGCTTTCACTTTAACTTTTTTATGTGCTTATTCATTTTGGAAAACCGACAAAGGCAGACAAACAGGACTGAAGAATTGATGAGACAAAATGTCACATAAGCATAGAATAAATTCAAATTATTAATAAAAACAATTTAAATAACTTATTAATTTTTCATTGTTCTATATTTTTCAATAATTTCCATCACGTGGAGTTGCACAAAAATTTTATTCAGAAAAAGTTTTGCACACGGGTTCAAAATTTTGCACACAAGCCGTCAAACCTTAGAGGGAACATTGCTTCCCTGTCCTCCTTTCCATACTTTGGTATCTGGTAACCCTAGTAATAGTTTGATGCAAATCCTTAGTCCCTGCCTGGAGAAGCATCACAGCACACTTGTTGTTCTTCAAAACAATGACAATGCTTTGTATCAAATTTGTTCATTTAACTTCCATTTAGTAACTTCTCCCCAGAAATGACAATACCTATCCTTTCTTTTTGATACAGCACCAACCAGCCAAAATCAGCCTCGAGTTACACGGTCATCTAACTTGAATAGTCTTAAGTCTTGTGTTATTGAAATTCAGCCTCTGGTGGCATGGGGTGATGCCCTGTAACTTTCAGTGGGTAAGTAGATCATAGGTACAACTGCAGTTTAGCCAATACATTTAAGATACAACTAGAAAAATATCTGCATTTTTCTTTTCTTTTTTTTTTTTTAAAAAAAAGAAAGGGTCTAGCTTAGACTTGGGTAATGGGGGGGAATGCTGCTCAGGCTTGCATGGGGTGGGGGTTATGTGTGGGCTAGGGAGCTGGGGGGGGGGGCTGAGAAGTGGTTGCAAATGGCTTCTTGGATGGGGGTCTGGACAATACAGGAAGAAGCCCTCCTATTTGGAGGGTTCCAGGGCCCACCAAATTATTCTTTAACCACTGGGTGAGGGTGAAGGCTCTCTTCTTCCTGGATTGATTTCTCAGTAATTGTGTGGGGCACAGACATAAAGTAGGGAGACAGACAAAGAATTACATTTACCTTTAAAGTATATGTTAGCTAATGTTGTGTATGTCTTTCAGTGTCATAAGTTAAATAATTTTGTAATAACGTATAATAGACATTATAACCAATGTCCAACAAGACTCCATAGTGGTAGTTTGGAACTTCTGCTTAAACAGTGTACTGCATTTTGTATACTTGATGAAATCTGGTTTAGGCTTATGCTGTATGTTCTTTTAAATGTGTGAACAAGGTGTGTTTGTGACGGGGCCAGTCTCAATTGCCAGCCTGTCTTGATGGAGCACAATTACCATCTAAATAGCTGAACAATGCAGACATCTTTGATAAAAGCAAACAGAAGGAGCCACCCCAGACAGAAAACAACAAAATACAATCAAGTCTGCAAGTGGCTGGTGACCAGTGATCTCACAAGACCCCTGAGGCAAGATGCCACAGCAAATCCCATAGACATAGGTGGGGGAGAGGAGCCAGCTTAAATGGGGGGGGGGGAATAGGAGGACTTTAAACAAGTAAACAGTTCCTTTACATATTTCTATCAATAGTGCTCAAAAGAAAAGAATCCAGCATCCTGTGCAACTGGATTTGGCTGTGTGGGGCAAGTAGGGGTACAAACAGTATGATTAGACTGGTTTGATTACTGAGTATCATTTATTCACTGCCACTCTTCAGACTGGAAGTACTATTTAATTCTTCTGCTCTTCTCTTTTGCTCTCTTATACACAGCATAAGAACACCAGACCGTAAGCCATGAAGTTAACCTTTCTCTTATTAACAAGCTCTTGAGGGGTAGCCATTAGTGTAGTGTAGCTCAACAAAACAAGTAAGGAGTCTTGTGGCACCTTTAAAGAGTAGCAAATGTATTTATTCAGAGCTTCTTGTGGTTGAATTCCCACTTCCAAGGAAATTGGAAAATAAGGGGGGGTGAGTCTTTAAAAGTGCCAGTTTCAGGTGTATTTCTGACCAGTGCCAGAAAACTAAAGAATTCATTCCTGTACAGAAAGGTGTAGTTTATTGACAGCGTGGTCAGTGGCTTTTTGAGGGTATGCTAATCATCCTCTAGTCTATTCCATCACCAGTAAATATATGTGTAGCTTAATAGTGTGTGATTATTGTATTTAAGACTATCACTATCTAAAGGTTTAATTTTGAAAAAAGAAGAGCTAATTAATTTCCAAAACATCTGCTTATATACACACTTTTTTCCTATAGGCAATAGATCTCAGACAGTTTTTCAAAAGAAGAGCTGTCATGCAGGGAAAACAGAGAGAGGAGACAGGGAAAGTGGAGCAACTGCAACAGATTGAAGTGGAAGGTGCAGAGGGGCCTTCCAGCAAGGACACAGGGAGAAATGTGACATTTCATTTTAGTGAATATAGTGAAGGTCCTCCTGATTTAGGAGAACAGGAAATGGGCCCCATGCAGCCAATGTTAAAGCAGTACCCCTAGGAGAAATTTGGTTTGAAAAAACGGTCTTTTCAGTATAACTGGTTTGAAAAGTATAAGTAGCTAGAATACTCTGTTAAACAAAATGCAGCATTTTGCTTTGCATGCAGACATTTTGTGGCAAAACACACCAGAGGGAACGTTGATGCATTTTTTAACAATGGCTTTAACAACTGGAAGAGGGCACTAGATTCTTTTAGAGAGCATGAAAAGTCACCAATGCATAAGGGTATATAAATGCATTCAGCATAGCATGTTTCAGACATGTGGATTGGGGGTGGGAGGTGGGGGGGTGCTTGGGCCTCTGCCCCTGATCTTTTTCTTATCCAGCAACGCCCCTGCTGCTGGGTGTGAGCAACGCCCAGGCAGACACACTCAGCAGGAAACTCCTCTCCCAACACAACAGATCCCTGCACATGGAAGTAGTGAACCACCTCTTCAAGGCCTGGTGTCTCCCACAAATAGACCTGTTTCCATTACGAGCAAACCGCAAGTGTGACCGATTGTGCTTGTTCAGGGGAAAAGGAGAGGGCACCACTCTCAGACGCCCTCCTGATAGACCGGGGGGCCCATCTCCTCTACGCTTGCCCTCCCATTCCCCTGATCCACAGGGTCCTGCTAACAATCAAAAGGGACCAAGCGGACATAACTGACAGCCCCAGCTTGGTCACACCAGCCATGGTATACCACTCTCCTCAACCTCTCAGTAGCTTCACCCTTAACACTCCCACTCAGAGCAGACCTGCTCACACAGGATTCTGGTTGTCTTTGCCACCCAGACCCAAGAGCACTACATCTGGTGGCATGGAGGCTACATGGCTGAAACCCAGCGAGTGAATATGCTCGTAAAGGGTCCAGAAGGTCCTAACTGAGAGCAAAAAACCCTCCACAAGAGCCACCTACAGCACCAAGTGGAAACATTTCTCCCTCTGGGCACAGGAAAGAGGGGTGCCTCCAGAGTCCATTCCAATCCAGACCATATTGGACTACCTCCTAAATCTGAAAGACAAGGGCCTCTCACTCCCCTCTCTCAGGTACACCTGGCAGCAATCTGAGCGCTACACAATACATTTGACAGGTTGACCCCTTTCTCTCATCCTATGACCTCAAGGTTCCTGAAGGGCCTAGAGAGACTGGTACCCCACGTTCGGGACCTGGTCGCACAATGGGACTTAAACCTAGTATTTGAGGGACACATGAAACCCCTGTATGAGCCCCTCAGCTCATGCTCACTACTAGTTTTATCATGAAAAATGGGCTTCATGGTAGCTATCACCTTGGCCAGAGGATTTCAGAGTTAAGAGCTCTGTCCTCAGAACCCCCAGACATGGTATTTCACCGAGACAAGGCACAGCTGTCCTCACCCAGCCTTTCTTCCTAACGTGTTGTCCCCCTTTCATGTTAACCAAGCCATCTGCCTCCCACTGTTCTTCCCAGACCCATAAGTCACAAAGAACCAGAGAAAATGGCACACCCTTGACATAAAAAGGGCACTCAGGATGTACATTGAGTGAACCAGATCCTTTCGCAGAATGCCCCAACTATTTGTGGCAGTCACTGAGCATGTGAAGGTATAGGCAGTAATAACCCAATGCATCTCATCCTAGATATCAAACTGTATCAAGGACTGCTACCAAAGAACTAACACACCCCTCCAGGAGAGAATCAGGGCACATTCAACTAGAGCACAAGCATCCTTCACAGCATTCCTCACACAGGCCCCAATCCAGGAGATCTGCGGGGTGGTGACCTGGTCTTCAGTGCATACCTTCACATCTCATTTGTGATTTTCCAGCAGGCAAGAGAAAATGCTGCTCCCGGCAAAGTCATTCTTCAAGCAGGGAAACCTTAAATCTGCCCACCATCCTAAGTATGTCTTCTAAGTCACCTGAATCTGAATGGATGTGAGCAGTGCTCAGAGAAGAACAGAGGGTTACTTACTAGTAAATGTCCTTCTTTGAGATGGGCTGTTCACATACATTCCACATCCTCCCTCTGTCCCTGCTTTTTGGAGTTAGTGGAAAGAAGGAACTAAATGGGGGGCCAGGATCAGGGGCACCTATATACAGTGCTGGTGCTCAGGACGGAGGGGCCATTAGCCACTGACCCAACAAGGATAGGCTAGGTCAAAAAGCTTCCTGGTACCCGTGCACTGTGGCGAGTGGACACCTGAATCTTAACGTATGTGAGCAGCCCATCTTGAAAAATGATGTTTGCTGGTAAGTAACCCTCTGTTCTCATTATTGGATTATAATTCTCCTAAACCATGACACCTGAGAATCAAAGAGCTCCAGACCCTGAGTGGCCATGATGAAACTGGGGGTTGAACCCCCTGGAATTCTGGACCCAGCCTTGTTGGGGTTACAGGGATGCCCCACCACACAGGAGTGTTGAGGGGAGCCCTTGAGGTTAGACCAGGGTCTGGGTAAATGGAGTGGGAGTGAGGATTCAGCTCCTTTTGCTAACTACCTTCACCCAGGTGGTGAACTAGCCTGGAAAATTCCTTACAATAGGAGGCTCATTCCCTGGCTCACATTTAGATGGCTCCGTAGCCAGCATGGTGCATCTTGTGGATTGCTTTTTGAGGCACATGACTATCAACATTCATCATACAGGAAAGGACAAATTAACTCTGCTGTGGGCCTGGCCACACAGAGTTTCTGGCCTGTGAAGGACATTCACAGGTTGCAATCTGGTGCCCAGACCTGGCTAAGCTGCAGGGATGCAGAGAGTCAAACAGTAGCCACATGTTTTCAGGTTCTAGGTGACCAGGCCCACTACAGGCTCCACAGCCCCATAATAATTTGACTCTTCCAGTCCTGATTCTGGTCAGCCCTGGCGCTACATGCTGCCCTTCCTCCAGCCTGCCTCCATCATGCCACAGCAGCATCAGTCAGCCCACACTCCCAAGGAGAGGGAAGGGGTTTAGCGTCTCCACCACTTTAACACTGCACACATGACTGGCCTCGCACAGGCTGCAGTGTTGGCTACACCCCCCCCCCCATGCAATCCCCATCCCACTGTTGCCTGTTCCCACCTTAGACTTGCTCCTAATCCCGGCAGCCACCGGACACACAGCACTTGGCTGAGCACACCCCAACCCCACCCAGCAGGGAGGGAGTCGCCACCAGGGCTCATGGAGTGCCAACTGGGCTGTGGGCCCCAGTCCCCCTTCCCCCCCACCATCCCAGAGCCTGCCAGGAGCAGGCCCCATCAAAGCCCCTCTCCCCCTGCTCTCCCAGCACCACTGAGCTGTGGAGGTCCCCCCAGCACTCAGCAGACTCCAAGCCCTGGACCTGTAGCGCTACTAGCCAAGACATCACATTTTTGCTATAATTCCAGATTCTGTTATACTAGGATATCTTCTTTGGTGTCACCCATCACACTGTGAGTTCTCCCTCTTCCCCCACCCCAGGTGCATCTAACTCCTGAGCCCCCCTGCCCAGCCTCCAGAAGTTGAGCCCCAGCTGTTTAATTTTTTCCACCTAGCTCCACCCTAAACTATGTGCCTTGGGCTATGCCTACACTAAGGGCTTAAGTTGACTTAATAACTCTCACTTTTAAAGTCAACTTAATTTTTAAATTGACTTAAACCAGTGTAGCCTGGGATTAGGCTTAAGTTGATGTAATTGGCCTCCTGGCCATCGTAACACTTTTCTGGCAACCAGAAAGCACCTGCCCTGGCTAATCTTAGGGCAGGATAAAGCCCAGCCCACCCTGCTCCATGCCAGAGTTAGCCAGGACTATGGCTGTGGTGCAGGCACGCCAGAGGGCAGAGCCAGGCAAGCCAGGAAGCAGGCCCCATCCTGGACCCACTAGGAGATCCTAGAGCTCCTGGCTTTTTGGGGGGGATGAGCCCAGACACTTCCAGCTCCAGGGCAGCCAGAGGAACCAGGCAGTGTATAGGGCAGGGGTCTCAAACACACTGTCTGTGGGCCACATTCAGCCCCTAAAGCTATTTCCTCCGGCCCGCAATGACACAATCATTACCAATATTTGCAATATCATTGTATAGAAAGATTTCAATGGTGCAGCCCTCTGTTGAACCCCGGGTTTGTGATGTGACTGGGATGGACCAGCGACACCCACCAATGAGATGGACACCAGTTCAAGTAAACAAAAAAAAAAAACTGCTTTTCTAGTGACACCTTAAACCACTTAACAGTATAAAGCAAGGAGATCTATGCAAAAACACTTGTAATCAACTAACAATATGAAGCAAAACCTATATAGGACACTTATAACCAACTAACAGCATAAAGCAAAAATCCAAATAAACCCTTATAACTAAATGACAATATAAAGCTAAAAACCTATGCAAAGCACTTATAACCAAGTAACAGTGTGGAGAAAGTCTATATAAAGCACCTGTAAATCACCTCCAGCCAAACAACAGGATAAAGCATGAAAGTTTATGCAAAACACTTACAACCTACAAAAGTACTTATGGTTAAATAACAGTATGGAGTAATGACCTACAAGAGGGTGGCCATAAGACGTCAAGGACTTTTCTGGCTTTTTACTGCCTCAACATGGGTATAGGCACTGACCAGCCCACCCGACGCATATTTACCAATGGCTGGAAGCCAATCCTCCTTGCTAGCCAAGAAGGGTGGGCGGCAGAGTGAAAAAAGTCAGATGAGAGAAAAATAAAACCCCCCACTCCCCCCATGTACACTGGGGAAGTTTGGGGCCAGCAGTTTAGAGCAGAAGCAGAGTAATGAACAATTATACAGTAAGAAGGATGCAAAATACAAATGACTAACAAAACACCTGGCGAATGAACAACACAAAGCTATGCTAGACCATAAACAACTATATCATGAAAAGATTATGCAGGGTACAGAGAAAATAATAACAACTACACAAACTATACAAAACTCAGGTAAAGAAGCTACAATCACAGACTATATATAAAGGGTACCAAGTAGAATGATTAAGAGAAGGTAGGAGGCCTATATCGATTTATAATACCTGTCCCAGGACTGCGGTAGAACCCAAAATGAGGAGGCAGACAGCTGCAGCATCTCAGCATTTAATCGTTCGGCCGGCAATCCGTGTATACCCCCAAAAAAGGTCTCATGGGTGGGTGCTCCCTGTCTCAGTCAGGGGATCAGTCCGAACAAGTCGCGACGTGCCCTTTAGCATCCGAGGGTGGGAGAACAACAAGCTAGCTGAGACAGGGAGTTTTAATAGAATTTTGCCCAGCCAGAGTAAAATTAGCCATTTAGGAGTGGGATCCTGGTCAGGACCAATGATAAAACTGGGACCCCAGACAATGACCCCTCCTTCGTGGTGACGGGGGTGCTGAGAAACTGTTCAGGGGGGATAGGAACTCACCCTCCTTCTTGTTGACACAAAGCTAGGGAGGAAGAAACTTACACCGGAGATCGAGGGCCATCAGGGGAGATTGATACTTAAAGTTCTTCCCCCTTGTGCTGGATGGCTCGGAGATGGAGACCCATCAGGGAGATCGATACTTAACATTTCTCCTTCAGAGCAGCATAATCCAGGGGGCTACGTGTGGGGCGGGGTGGCCCTCATGGCTTCCACCTCCGCTGACAGCCTCAAATTAAGCTGCTAATCCTCATACAGCTCTCTACTAGTCCTCATGTGGCCCTTGTGGTGATTTGAGTTTGAGACTGCTGGTACAGGGGCATCTGTGTGGAGGAGAAGGGCCACATTTCCAACACCCAGCAGGTGTGGGTGAAGATGGAGGGGTGGCCAAACACTGAGGCACGTAGCCATATTTTACCTACTCCAAAATTACTAAGTTCAAAATTCATTGCACACTTTTTTTTTTATAAAAAGAAGGCAAATATTGATCCTACTAATGTCAGATTCTAATAATTACTTAAGCTTCCCATGAAAACTAGGCCTATGCAGTTAAAACTTAGCTTCTCCCTGCTGCCCTGCCCATGCCACTGCTTCTCCCTGCCATCCCTGCCCATGCCACACTTCTCCACACCATCCCCAAGTCCCCAACCATATCTCTGCTTCCCCACTGTCTCTGACCATACCATCTGACCATGCTGCACGTCTCTGCACCATCTCTGACCATACCATGTTTCTCCCTGCCGTGCTCTTCTGCAAGCTGCACTTTTTCTTTCAAGAGCCACTTGCAGCTCATGAGCCACAGTTTGGCCACACCTGCCCAAGGACCTCCATCAGGGCTAACACAGGGCCCAGGAGGCTATGCAGCACTCAGGGGCAGCCACCACCATGTGCCCCCACAACAGGGAGTTCCAGGCCTTCCTGGGCCAGGAGGCGGACACCCAGCCAGTTCACATCCTCCACTCCACCCATCTCCCTCCCAGGACAATGAGCAGGAGAAGGGCTCAGTGGATGAGGATGTGGTGCTCAACCAGGGGACACCAGCACCCCAGTGCAGTGCACCATGCCAGCCCCAGGAAGTGCTATCCCAGAGCTATTCCTTGCCCCAATGCTAACCGCAGGGACACAGGAGGAGGCCCCCCATTGAGGAAGACACAGGCAAGGAGACATCACACCAGACTGCTGGTGTAAGGGCCCTTAAGTCAACTTAAATAATGTCCAGGCCACACTGCAAGCCAACAAAGTCGACTTGTCCCTTCGCTAAAGTTGACTTTATAACTTCTATTAATAAAGCCAACTTTATAGTTAAGTCAGCTTTATTAAGTTGACTTAAGACAATGTGGCCAGTGAGTTGCCTTAATTGGCCTCCTAACTACAGAAAGCATGGAGATGGGGGCTGGAGAGAAGGCACAACACAGCTGGGAACATTCCCAGCTATGTGGACCACATCCAAACTCCTCATGTTCCCCAACTGATCCAACATCTCTCCCACTCTCTGCCTGACCTGGCATCTCCCTTGGTCTCAAGCCAATCCCAGCAGCTCCCCAGTTCTCAGTCCAACGCTGCGTCTCATGCCATTCTCCAGCCTGAACTCCCATCTCTCCCCTTCTCAGCCGCACCCTCTGTCTCCCGTTCTCAGCCAGACCTACATTTCTCCTGTTCGCAGTCTGACCCTGCCTGTCTCGCCCCTTCTCTGCCCAAACCCGTGTCTCCCCCCCTTGCCCTTCTCAGCCAGATCCTGCCTGTCTCTCCCCCTCTCCACCCAACCCTGTGTCTCCCCTTCTCAAAGGACCCCCCTGATATTATTGTAAAACAAACAAGTAGTCCAGAGGCACTGTTTAAGACTAACCAATTTATTTATTGAATGAGCTTTCATGGGACAAAAATCACACTCCATCAGTTTGAAGACGGGGGATTTTAGAGAATGGTAGGAAATAAATGCAGGGGAGTGCTCTAACAGCAAATCACAGCTGTTAAGATTCAAATACTGGGAAACAGCACATGTAAAGCAAGAAAGTTCCTATTTCTTGTAGATTAGATTGTGTGGAATCCTGAATATGGAGGGGTTTTTTTCCCCCATTACAACAGGTGATTTGACTTCACTTTCCTCTAGGTGCTGTTTCCCAGTGTTTGAGTCTCAACAACGGCTGTGCCCTGCCCCTGCCCTCGCAGGTGGCCTGCAGCACATGGTCCAGAGCCAGAGGAGTCTGGGCGATGTGTCAGGCTCCCTGACCTCCCTGTTGCCACACACAGTATGGAGGGTGGTGTGGTCACTCACCTCCTGTAGTACAGGAGTGGCTGAAAGAGAGAGAAGCATTTCTCCTGTGATGCACTGTGGGCCAACAACCCACAGCGAACCACTCCTAGAGCAACCTAGCAGTGCCAGTATGGACATGGGCAGTTTCATGGCATTCTGAGAACGGATGTATTAAGCCAGCTTAATAAGGTCTACTTTAAACTGGCTTAAAGTAGACTTTATTAAACCAGCTTAACCAAGCCCTGTAGTGTAGGCATAGCTGTTGAGTGCTCCCAGCTTGCAGGCATGGTAGGGCAGGCAGGTAGGACAAGGACTGTGGGGGACAGAGCCCAGATCCCAAGGGGGGGGGGGGAGGCAGGCACAGGGGGCCATGTGTTGGGTGGACCTGGAGCCAAGAGGGATGAGGTCTGGCAGGAAATGGGGTGGCGACGCCGTGAGTGAGAGCACGAAAGCCAGACAGCATGCGCCCAACAGCACTGGCACATGGCATCAGGAGACCCCCCAAGGCAGAACTACCTGGGGCTCATCACCCTGGGCACTGTGCAGAGCCTGTGGAGCAGAGCACAGTGGCATATACTAAGGGGTCCCTGTCCCACAGGCCAAGGGGAACGGGAATCAGAGAGACAGGCATGGGACAGCAGCTGCCATCTGCCTGCACTCCACACTACCTAATGGGAGGAACTCTCGTTCTTTGCTTCTCTCCTGCAAACTCTGTGCCTGTTATGCGCAGCATTCCTGGGGCACACCCAGCCCTGACCCAGAGGAGGAAGGGGCATCACTCCAGGGAGGAGATCCTCCAGGACCACCTCCAGCTCATGGAGCATGCCAAGGTGGATTTCTGAGCCTGGTGGAAGTAGCAGAAGCAGGACAACTCACTGCAAGGTCGAGCAGGCCAAGATGGATCACCTGCTCAACCTCATGGCTTGCCAGACCCATGCCCTGGAGGACCTGGCATAAGGCCAGGCACTCAGCAGGCCAAGGATCCCCCTGCCTGGGACCCCAGCAGCAGCACTGATAACCGCCCACCCAGGACTTGGGGTGGCCAGATGCAGACCTGGGACCTGCTGGTCCAATGCTGCTAGGCACCTTCTCCTCACTGCCCAACTCCTCAACCCCTGCAGCTTCCATCATTCCCCCCGTAAATAAAACATATCCATGCCATCATTCCACATGTAGTCCCTCATTTTACTGTGTTGAGGATGGGGGAGACAAGTGTTAGGGGATGGGGGGGGGGTAGGCACGATATCTAGTTGGCAACCAGTAGCAAGTGGAGTGTGCCAGAGGCCCCTCTTGAGGCCCATTCTATTCAACATCTTCATTAACGATATTGACTAAAAAAAGACGGGTGGAATTGTGGATACGCTGGAGGGAAATGTACAGAAGTTTGTTGGGGTGGATTTATTCCTAGGATGGAGGGAACGGAGGAGGCCTGTACCAAATGAGAAACATTTCCTCTGTCAATGAGAAAATGAGACACTCCAGTGGGAGAATCCAGTCCTGCACAAAAGAAAATTAGGATGTTGGAGAAAGGCAAATAAGAGAGACTCCCAGCCCCAGTTAAACCAGAGAGTGTGTCAGTCCTCAGGGGAGAGAGAATTCTACTCATCCCTCTCATTTTAATATTAAAAAAGTCCATCCCATGACTGTTTATGAAAACCCCAGCATTAGAGTTAAGGGTGTTTCAGTGCTGCTCCATGAGAGTTGTTCCGTTCAGCAGCATGGGCACAAGTGCACCACCAAGGCTGGTGTCAGAACAGTGTGTGTGAGACTTCAGCTTGATAGCTCCTTAGCATTTCATGAATTTATTTTAGGGTCTGTGTATGGAATAGCTGGTGTCGGTTAGGTTTTTAATTTTAGCTACACTTTCAAGAAAATGTTTAAGGGAGTTTTCTGCTCATTTAAAAATTATCTTTTCTGCAATCTCACCCTGCCTGAGTGATCCCAGGGATTGCCCTCTTCTTGTCTCCAGTGTAGACAGCAAAGTGCCTGGAGAGGAAAAGGATAAGAGAGGAGATTTCAGGCTTTATAATGACATCCCTGTGCTGAACTCATAACTGTTTTAATTATGACAGAGAAACAGGTACATCTTCAGTCTTCTATTTTCTCTCATTTAGTCACCTCGCAGCAGTGGAAGCCTCCCAACCATTCCATAACAAAAAATGGGAGGGAGATTTACATTTCCCCTCACCCTCCTTCCTTCCCAAATCTTCGGACTCCAGTTGGTTTCATCTCATTAGCTTACTACATTTTGTTACAACCTAGACCCAAATGATGAAAAGATTTCCCTATTCCTTAGATGCTAACAGGATGGTAGGAGTTTGCAAAATCCTGGCTCTCCCTGTAAGCTGTTGGGTCTGTTATACTCAGAATCTCTACAGAGAGCAGCAATATGGGGGCCTTGTCAGAAATATGGCCAAAATATGAACAATAGCAGAAGAATTTAGTCAATGCAGACGGTGAAGGAGGAAAAAGACTAGCTCAGCAGGCCAGCTTAACCCCGGTGCTAGCGAGATAAGAGAGGGGAAGCAATTTATGACTCTGCTATTCAGGGGCTGCAGGGCCTGGTGCAGAACTTCACACAGCCTAAGGAAATTCTGAAGCCAGCCAGAGTTTCATCTCTTCTACAGGGGCCCCTTTGTGACTTGACCACTGTGCAGTATACCAGAGGCCCAGCTTGACACTGTTCCTGTCCCTCCATCTCTAGTCCACCAGCTCTCTCTTCCACTGTCCTTACCAACCCTCCTCCCTTCACAGCCCTATCAGGAACCTGCACTGTACCAGCAACTGCAATGGAGAAGGCACAAGAGGCAGGGGTGGGTCTTAGGGATTCCAAGGCCTGGGGCAAAAGTCAAAGATAGGGCCCCCATGCCATCTGAGGGGCCCCATCCTTGACGTCTTCCCCCTTCCTGGCCTCACTGGAAGCCCCAAGCTCCAGCTTCTGGTTCCTCCAGTGGCCTCCTCCTGCCCCCCTTTTGGCCTCCCTGTGGCTCTTCCTTCCCACCCCTTCCAGGTCATCCTAGTTCCTGCAGCCTCCCCCAGGTCCCCCTTCCCCTGCAGACTCCTCACTTGCCTCCCAGGCCCTTGCTGACTCCCCATTGCTCTCCCTTAACCCCTTGTGACTTCCCCACTGCTCCCTCTGCTTCCATCTACCACCCACTTGCTGCCCATTCCAGCTTTCTACTGCTCCCTGGCTGGTACACGTGCGGAACATGCACGCAGCTGGAAACTTAAAGGGATATACTTAAAATGGCAGCGTTGTGGAGTCCCTTTCCTGCAGGGGCCCTGAGCAGCTGCCTGCACTGCCCACCCCACTAAGACCACCTATGCCAAGAGGATCCTGCACTTGAGGGAATTCTCATGGGGGGGGTGGGGCAGCTTTCTGCTTCTCTTCAGCTAAAGGATCAGAGTACAGTGATAGATAGGGTCCAGATTTAACAAGTGGCCTTTAATTTACAGTCTTGATCTTTAGGCCACTATAGCTTCCACTGACTCTGCCTACAGCTGTGCATACTGCGCAACCCTAAAAAACATGCCCTGCTGTTCTCCCCTTGGAGGAGAGACACCCAAGTTATCCAAATTGGGCCATTTTGCTAAATTTGCACCTCAGTGTTGTGACCCACTGTAAATCATGAAATAACGTGAGACATCCCTTTAGCAAGATGCTGAACTAGATGACCTCATGAGGTCCCTTCGTATTCTCTGATTCCATGGTCCTGATGCTTGAGCCTTGTCACATCTACTCTATTTGTCTGCTGTCCACTGTTTATGAAGTATTGCAAGCTGTTCAAGGGTCCTTTATTACACACAAGTTTGAGGAATGCAGAGGGCATGGAGAGAGGCAATCACCCCGGGCCCCATGCTGCCCTGCTGTGAGCCATTGCCTCCCTCACAACCATGCTGCTCCCCCACCCCTTCGGCAGGGAGCTGAAGGCAGGCGGGAGCACAGAACTGGCCTTTACCTTGGGCTGGCCCACCCTGCCCCTAGGACAGGGAACAGCCAGCCTAGGGGCAGAGCAGGCCACACCAGAGGCTGGGCCCCGCTCTCCTGCCCCTCCCCTGGGCTGGCTGTTCCACCCTGGGGGGAGGAGGGCCAGCCCAGGGAAGGAGCGAATGCAGAGCCTGACCTATAGGCTGGCCCACTCTTCTCATAGGGGCGGAGCGGCTGGCTCAGAGGAGTGGTGGGAATGCCAGGTCCAGCTTCTGGGCTAGTCTGCCACACCCTCCCCCCAGTGTGGGGGGATGTGGGGGAGCCACAGGCCAATTGGCCCCAGGCCCCACATTCCCCTAGGGACAGCCCTGTAGTTAACAGGTACTTGACATACAGGAAATATTGCCTCAGGTGACCTTATTATTAAGAGGAGTGTTCATCGTTACTCTGTGGGACAAATAGCTGTTTTAACCACACAATGTGCTTAAAGACAACAGACACCCAAAATGCACTTCCAAGGAGCAGTCAAGAATATCCAAAACCCTCTACAGAGGCAAGGGTCAAAGCGACTTATGCATAATCAGCAGCAACAGACCAGAAAAGGAAATACGATTCCTGCCTTGAAGCACGTTTCTTCATTCAGTATGCTAATTCTTGTTTCATCTTTGATGCGAATAAGTTCCCTGTTTTCCATTTGGTGTGGTGATGCACATGCCTCCTCGCTTCTTTGATATAGATGAGGCTAGGGGAGCTGCCTTAATCCTATCAACCTTGTTTGGAAGGGTCTGTAGGTGTATCTCCCCCAGCCTTTTCATTGCTTTTGGTTTCTGGTTCAAGCAAAGGCTGAGGGGTGGGATTTACAGATGAATCAAAGAGACAGGCAACTGTGCCTCAGTTCCCCAAGGACACAGAATAGAATAGACATCATCGAGTCCAACCCCCTGGTTACTGAACCCAGGACCTTCGAGCTGACAATAACACCCCAGAAATATAACTCTAATAAATGAACCTACCCCAAGGTGAAAGGCAAATGGGGTAACCGACCCCTACAGTGTATCATTCTCCCCAAACAATTAAGTAGATTCATTATAAACAGTTGGCCATAGTCATTCTCCTCCCACTGTCTCATCCCAATTTTCCATCCCAGACATCATCTCAGTACCTTTGAATTTCCCCAAAGAGTTCATTACAGCAACAATTTTCTGAGAGAAATTGGTGAGTTCCACTTCAGGAGAAATCAAATGTGGCTGCTGGAACTTGCCACTCTCACACCTAGAGAGAGAGAGAGAGAGAGAGAGAGGGGGGGGGGGGGGGAGAGAGAGAGAGAGAGAGAGAGAGTTTCATGTGATAATACTTCATTTAGTGATTCATTATAGTTGGTTGTTAGTGGCTGTTCTAACGGGCCTGGAGTTAGAAGCCCTTTGCTTCTCCCAGTCTCAGAATTGGTGCAACATAAGCCAAAGGGCCTGCTATTTCTCTTCGGTTCTGGCAGCAGAGACCAGCTCCGGGGACAAAAGAGGAATTGAGTCTCTATGTCCAATTCACTCCTTGCCTCCAAGGATGGACAGGATGTTTGCATGCTAAGTGTTTTAGAAATCTGTACACTAAGAACTGGACTGAGACTTTAACACCCCCTGCCCCCATTCCAGACAAATCTCCAAATACTCCTCTTGTTGGAAAGACTCCCAACTACTGCTGCCCTGGGCTGAATGGAAAACCAAGGCCCAGCAGAGAAAGACACATATGTCATCCCCACAACCTTGAGGCAGCCAGGCCTTCGTGGATATGACTTTTCTAGAATACAACATTGGTTAAGTTTTCCCATTTGGGGGGTAAGGAGGGGCTCTCCATGTGGGCGTTGCAGCAGCCCATCCTGCCAGGGAGAGGAGGAAGAGACTCCTCCTCCACTTTCTATGCTCCAGGTCCTCTTCAGGACAGTAAGTCAAGGGCAGGTGAGCACTGCATGGAGTGGAAGGAAGCAAGGCTGCCATCTGATTTACTGTAACCACCACAGGAGTGAGAGGTGCTGACGGAAGCACTCGGTGCCAGAAGGTGCCTCTGCCTCCACGTGACTTAGAAGAGCAGAGCTGAACCCACCGCTCCCCAGCTGTGGTGCTGCTTCAGGGCGGCTTCACCTCCTTTCCTGAGGCCCTCCCTGTCCACCACTCACACCTGTTTATAGGGAGAACCGCTCTTCACCCCAGAACTACATCCCCCCATCACAGAATGGCCACCCTGCCCCAACTTTTCACGTGCAGAGGGATTTTTCCTGGGGGGTCCCCGTCCCCCCCAGCCACCCAGGGAGTAAACCTAGGCAAGTCCCAGCTGCTGCTAGGCAGGGATTGGAACTGTAACTGGGAGAACGGGCTGAAGCACTGTGCCAGTCGCTGGGCCCAGTGGAAAACAGGTTCCTCTTGGCTGCTGGGCTGGGCTGCTGGGCAGAGTTGGGTGGGACTGAGCCCAACTCAACTGGGACAAGGCATTGGTTTACGGAACAGACAGTGGGGTAGGGGTGCGAGCCGAAGGGAGACAGGTGATTGCAGGCAGCAGAACGTATTCTGGGCTTTGTGGGAGAGGCAGGACTCCCCTTCAACCTCCCCAAAGGCAGTAGTCACGAGCTCCCTATGAGCATCTCCATGCTCTTTCCCAGCTTTGTGAAGAGTGAGAGAATCACATACCTGCTCAAAGTGCTTCTCACATCCTAGGATGGGAAAAGAGAGAGAAAGAATTTCAGTTCCATCTGACAAATACTTTGAATTCTAAGGAAGTGACTATGCAAGTCTGGGGAAGAGAGGCCTTGCCCTGACTCCAGGGCTAGGATTCCCTGAGCTGCTGGGGCTTTTCCATCCCTAACATCAATGTGTCTGTGAGTCTGTAAAACAATTGTTGGGAATGTACACACTGAATTACACTGACCTCTCTGACTGCAGGACTCCCATGCCCATGTTTTAGGAGCTGTCCTGTCCCTTTGCTGGGATCTGGAACATTTTAACACAGTCTTACCTGCAGGAATTCACTTGCTGGCTTCTGACACTTCCTCTCTATCTCACTGATCTGCTCACTGAGACGGGAAATCTCCCCTGAGAGTTTAGTGACATTTTTGTTCTGTATTTCCACAATCTCCTCATTCAGCTTCTCCAGCTGGGCCAGCAGGAGTTGCTCTTGCTCCTTCAGGAACTGCTGTAGTTGCTGAAATTCAGACACAATTTTCTGCCTCTCCTTTTCTATCTGTTCCTGTAAAGCAATAGGGAAAGGGCTGGTCAGGGACATGGATGCAGCCGGGGAGCCTTTTGTGGACTGCTAAGTGTGCAGGAAGAAGAACTTCTTTCTAAGTCTTTACATTTCTGACATTTGACTCTACCCTGTTATTACTTGGAGAAGATTTTTTCACACCTTTTTCATTCCTCTCTAAAATCTTTGAAAAAAGATGTTTCCATGTCTGATGGGTTTAGGCCATTGCCTTATTAATGGTCTCTGGAAATAACAGTCCAGAGAAGCAGGAGGAAGGATTCAGCATTATACAGACAAAAAGGAAAAATAAAACAAACAATAATTCAACAATGCAACAAATGGTTCAGGGAAACTCATGATGACTACAAATTAACTGAAATGAAAGCTTAGATTCTGTAATTGAATCTTATACACAAAATCTATGGTCATGGGGAAACATACCCACACCCACATTCACCAAGGCACCAAATGACTCAGTCTACAGACAGACCTTTCACCAAAGTCACTGTAGGTTAATAACCTCACGCACCTACCAGATACGCCCGGCTTTTTTCCTCTTCAGTCACTTTAAATCTCAAGAGCTTCTCTTTCTCTCCCCTCAGAATCTTTAAATGGGCTTGAATGTTTTCCTGTAGAAACAGAGATGATTTCATTTTGAGGGATGAGAAGAGTTGTGCAGGGGGATGTTTTTCCACTCAACTCAAAGGTGACTGTTGGCCCTAATTGATTTATTACAGATCAGGGCCACCAAGGAAATGAAACCTAACAAAGGAGCTTGGGAGCGTGCCACAGACCAGCTTGTTTCCTGTTCACATTCTGACATTTCCTTAACTAGAGAGAGATCTCAAAATTATCCAGGTTTGACTGGTATTTATTTATTAATTAGCAGAACAGCACATGACAGGAAACTGGAGTGACATGGTGGTGAACCAATTAACAGGGTTTTCAGAAAATTAAACTAAAAAAGTGATTCAAATCCCAGAAACAAGCAGGGCTTAAAACAAGGGCTAGAATTCCCCAAGAAACTTAACTTCCACTTGAATTCAGCTCTGATGCCCTGGGCATGGTATTGGCTGGACAAAACTGTCAAAGGCACCAGGGCAACCACCATTAGATTTGATTTTTCTTAAGAACAATGGGAGTTTGGCCTAGTACCGATCTGAACACTTTCAGCAGAAATGCCTTCTGGGAAGTTGCCTAGAAGCAGAGGAACTTGGGAGATTTCAAAAGGCTGAACAATGGGACTAATGGGTACACTCTGCCTGGTCCCTACCCACATACAGAATAAAACATTTCAGGTTCACACAAGTCAGCATCACCAAAAGGTTGGTTTTGATGCAGTCCACTAAATCCTAGGAGTTGTGTGGCACTTAAAGACTAACATTTATTTTCCGCATGAGCTTTTGTGGGAGAAAATCCCACATTGAAGATGCTTCAAAGATGGGGGAACTTACAGAATGGAATGAAAATAAATACAAGGGGGTGTAAAACATAGGATCAGGTCATATAGTAACAGCAAATCAGAGCAGTTGTTAGGTTCAAACCCTGGGAAGCCTGAAGTCAAGTTACCTTTTGTAATGGGAAAAGAACCCAGTGTCAATCCAATCCTGCTTTCACAGAATTTAATTTGCATATTAATTCAAGTTCAGCTTGTCTTGATGTCCCAGTCACATCTCTGACAATGGTCGTTAACAAATCATTTATCGAGTGATTAGAAAGATGGAAGGGCTCAGCAACTGGTTTTTTTGTTTTGTGATTTCTGATATTTCTACATTCATTTATTCTTTTGCACAGGGATTGTCCTGTTTGTCCAATGTATAAGATGCTGGGGGCATTTCTTGCACATGATGGCACAGATCACATTAGTAGATGAGCAGGTAAATAAGCCTGCTACTCCATCACAAGTGCAATTAGGACCTATGATGGTATCTACTGTGCAGAGATGCAGGCAGACTTGACAGCATGGTTTGTTTCAGGTGTATGTGTCTGCTTTAACGTTTCTGTTGTTAGATCTGTAGTTGCTGGTGAGTATCTGTTTAAGATTGGGTGGCTGTCTGTAGGCAAGGAGAGGTCTGTCTCACAATGCTTAAGAAAGTGAGGCATCATCTTTTAGAATAGGCTGTAAGTCCTTAATGATCTGTTGTTTTCTTTCTTTTACACTGGACAAATAGGACAATCCCTATGCAAAAGAATAAATGAATATAGAGCTGATATCAGAAATCACAAAACAAAAAAAACCAGTTGCTAAGCACTTCCATCTTTCTAATCACTCGATAAATGATTTGTTAACGACCTGTGTCAGAGATGTGACTGGGACATCAAAACTTCAAAGAGAAGCACCTGAACTCGAATTCATATGCAAATTAAATTCTGTGAAAGCAAGATTGAATTGACACTATGGGTTCTTTTCCCATTACAAACGGTAATTTGACTTAAGGCTTCCCAGGGTGTGAACCTAACAACTGCTCTGCTTTGCTGTTACTGTATGACCTGAATCTATGTTTTACACCCCCCTTGCATTTATTTTCATTCCATTCAGTAAGTTCACCCATCTTTGAAGCATCTGACAAAGTGGGATTTTCTCCCATGAAAGCTCATGTGAAAAATAAATCTGTTAGTCTTCAAGTGCCACACAACTCCTTGTTTTTTTTGCTGGACTAGACTAACATGGCTATGCCTTTGGAAATTCACTAAATTCTAGTGGTATTAGATATAGACTTGTGCTGTCCCTTGTATTTGTGGACTCCAGGTGTTTGGGGTTTTCACTAGTGCAAGCTGGTATTAGAGTTTAATTGTCATGGAGCAACGTAACAGAATCCCATGGGGACACTTTATTTACCTACTGAGTGTGGAGGCTGTTCATAAAGCTGCCTCTCTTCACTGTTCAATGCTATTGCTGGAGCGGCAGCATGGTCTGCTATTCTAATGGATGGTGCACTGAACTGGGCATTGTGTTTCCTGAGCTGTATTCCCAGCTATGCTATTGACCTGCGGGGTGATTTTGGATAGGTTTCTGTGCCTCTGTATCTTTAAAGACATTTGTTTATCTTGTCTTTCTTGCTAGTCCGTCAGATGTTTTGTTTTGTTGTAAACTCTCCCATCCAATAAATATGGAGCTGACTCATCCAGTTACATCTGTGAAAGGCAACTTACCATGAGGGCGGATTACTGCATGTGCCTGTGGTGGTGTTTCCCAATGCTTTCTCTGCCATGGCACACCTTGCTACCTTTAATTAATTTGAGACACACCAGCATATCATTTCTAAATGAACTCATGAATAGTCATGAGCCAATCCAGAGCCCTTTTTTTCAAAAAATTTTGTGGCACACCTGTGTGCCATGGCACACTGGTTGGGAAACACTGTTTCCAAAGGGATAGCCGTGTTAGTCTAGTCCAGTAAAAAATCAACAAGCAGTTGTGTGGCACTTTAAGACTAACAGATTTATTTTTTGCATGAGCTTTCGTGGGAGCTTCAAAGCATCTGAGGAAGTGGGATCTTCTCCCACGAAAGCTCATACAAAAAATAAATCTGTTAGTCTTAAAGTGCCACACAACTGCTTGTTTTTTTTACTGGGAAACACCGATCTGTGGAGCCCATGCCCAGCACCCCTGGCTCTGCCTGCCCAGCCCGGAGACTGTTCACTATGCGCCGGGGGTGGCGGGGAGCTGACTGACGTGTGGCACGGCCTCTGCTTTGGCAACTGCTTTCCAGGGCCCAAGTCACTGTGGGGCTGCACTGGGGGTCACTCTGCACACCAGCCAGCCCCACCCCCAAGCAGACTGGCCTGAGTGGGGCCAAGGCAGCAGCAGCCTCTGGTCCCAGTTCCCCCAGTGCCTGCTTAGTGTGAAAGTAATTTGTAATTGAAACCCAAAGTTATTACGGATTAAATTGGACCTCGGTTCCCTACCTTGTACACCTGAGCGGCTTCCTCCACGGGAACCGCCCTGTGAGCTGTGTGAGCCCGGGAGAGATGGCAGACCAGGCAGATGGGGGTTTGATCCTGCTCACAGAACAGCTTCAGAGCCTCCTGGTGCTCCCCACACATCTCCTCCGCCCGTGCACCCTTTGCTGCCCGGACACTCAGCCTCTGGGCTATCTCCAGGACCTTCGCCAGCTGCCTGTTGGGCCGGAGGTTTCTCCGCGGCACGAGCTCTCTGCACTGGGGGCAGGAGACACGCTCCGTCTCCGACCCCGGCCAGCACCGGGCGATGCAGGCCCGGCAGAAGTTGTGGCCGCACTGCAGAGTGACGGGCTCCGTGAAATACTCCAGACACACGGGACACGCCGCCTCCTCCTGCAGAGGGTCCGCGAGCGTCTCCGCCGCCATGGCGCCGCCGGCTCCCTGCACTGGGCGCGCGACTCTCCTCCTGGCTCCCGCCGCTCTGCCCGGACCCGCCCTCGCCAGCGCCAGCCAATCCGCTGCCGGGACCAGCAGCCAGGGATCCGCCCCGCCAGCGCCGGCCAATCCTCTGCCGGGACCAGCAGCCTGAGACGCGCCCCGCCCCCACCAGCGCCGGCCAATCCTCTGCCGGGACCAGCAGAGAGGACCCGCCCTCACCAGCGCCAGCCAATCCTCTGCCGGGATCAGCAGCCCCGCCAGCACCAGCCAATCCGCCTCCTTCGCGCTCGGGAGATCGAAAGTGAAAGTGGCGCGAGGCAGCAGGCTCCCGCGCGGCGCCTCCACACGGGCGGGGCAAGCGCTGCACCGTCATCAGCCGCCTCAGCCCCGTCCCCAACAGTGCCCGACCCCGGCTCATGGCTGGCGCGAGGCGTCTCCGCCCCTCCACAGCTGCTCTGCCCCGCGGTCCCCTCACGTACTGTGTCCGTTCCCCTTCAAGCAGAAGCGGAAGTGCTTTTTCCGCCATTTTTGTTCATGGCTTCTATCTCCTCAAGGGAACCGGAAGCGCACATATAGGCTGCCCTGGTTGTTGAGGGCTGTGGAACCGGAAGTGCTTTTCCCGCCATGTTTGTTCCTGGCCTCGTCACGGGAACCGGAAGCGCGCGTATAGGCTGCCCTGGTGTACAGAAAGCATATGATACTGCAATACAAATAAACTTAAACCATCAAACATTCTGTATGAAATATGTAACATTTCCAAATGGTTAATGCAGATTTGTTTAATACTTAAATCCATCTGACATACCAACTGTGCTGCAATTCTTAAAAGAATTGACATCTGTATTAATAAAGATATGATTAAACTAGGGCTAAGCTTGTACAAACCCACAGCCTTTACATACTTCGATACAAGATGAAAACAAGTTTTTAATATACAAACATATATGGTTGAGGGCTGCTTCTTTCACGAAGGGGGGGTTTCTCCCAGGAAAGCTCATGCAAAAAAAATAAATCTGTTAGTCTTTAAGTGCCACACAACTCCTTGGTTTTTTTGGGTTTTTTTGTTTTTTTTTTGCTGGACTAGACTAACACAGCTATCCTTTTGGAAATTTCCTCCCCCCAACCAGAAGCAGAAATGCCCATTCCCCAGTCTCCATTCCCCACGTGGGTTTTGCTGCAGCTGGGAGG
>ML682302.1:39347-63595 GCA_007922195.1 Podocnemis expansa | reverse complement strand
ATTTCGAAACAAGCAGTTTGCTTGTTTCGAAATGGCCGTGCGTCATGTGGCCATGGCAGTTCTTATTTCGAAACAACAGAGGTTGTTTCGAAATAAGAAGTGTATGTGAATATACCCCACGTGTCTTCCAGTGTCCCCCTTTTTCTTCTTCCTTGTCATCCTTTCCATGCTTTGGTATCTGGTAAGCCTAATCAGTACCTCAGTTTGGGAGTAGGTGAGCCTAGTTCAGGTGGTTAAAGAGGAGTGAGCTATACCTGATTCTGTAAAGGACTGCTAGGAAGCAGCTGGAGGAATAATAAACTGTGACAGACTGACATCTAGGCTGGGAGCAACACTATATGAGACTGAAGCTTACTTCTGTGGTGGTGTCTTGAACAAGATGGCTTGGGGCTCAGGGAAGAAATCTTTTGACTGCAGCCCCAAGTAGGGAGCACAGCTGATGGAGGTGAGGAAATTGCTGGAAGTTGGAGTGGCAAAGACCCCTGGCAGGATGGTCCTGAAGCTTGTGGATCATGTATTGAGTTGAGACTGGTCTGTTTCTTTCCTAATCTTTCTTACAAAGGAATAAATCTCCTTGACTGAGCCTGGGCATGGTAGTGCATAGTTTAGCAGTGCTGGTAGTGGTGCTTGATGATGCTCACAAGCTAAATTGGAGATAGGGCCTTCTCAGTTGCTTGGGCGCAGCTCTGGAAACCCCCTTCCCCCTAGTGGCCTTGAAGAATGTGCACAGACCTAACCCCAATCCGAGCAAACTTCAGAGCCCAGCCCTGCACAGCAGCTTCCCATATCAACTCCTGAAGGAAAGGGCCACATGGGTGTGATGGTGGATCAGAGCCAGCACTGACTGTCAGGTGTCTTGGGCTCTGTTCCCAGTCCTGGCATGAACAGACTCTGTAAGGTAGGGTAAATCACAGCCCGTCCAGGTGCTTTCACATGGAAACTGAATGCAGCACCCAGCACAGTGGGGCCCTGGTCTCAGCTGGGGCCTCTGGGTGCTACTGTAACATAGTGCTCATAGAAAGGATGCGGAGGGAAGTGCAAGATCTGAGGCCTGGGTGTCCTTAGGTAAGCAGCAACAGCTGTCTTAGGAGAGCCACCAGCCATAAGCTGAGTAGCATGTGGTCACTTTTTCACATGCCTGAAATTACATCAAGGCAATGCAGTATTTGGTTGTTAAGAAGAAGTTATTGTGTTAATAGTGCCTACCACCAACCAATAAGGAAATGGCCCTTAAAAGGTTTAAAGAAAATTTTATGTGACAGTGTTCTGGCTGGCAAGGGATCACTTATCAACAGTAGTGGTTGTAAAATCTATACACGGTTGTTTTGGGAACATAAGGTTCGTGTGGGTGCCGGAGTAAAGAATGTCACCAGACAACTGTAAGCTATCAGCTAAACTAAGTTTATTAAAGCACACAGCACTTAGTAGCACTTATCAGCATCTAGATTTTCTGCTCAAACCTAAGCACTAACACCAATTAGCACTTACACTCCAAAACACAGTGGGAGACCCAGCTGCACCGCGGATCCAGGCATGGCTGACCATCCGTCCATGGCGAGTCTCAAGATCACACCCCTTTAATCCAGCTTTTATAGAATTTAGCATTTTCTGGGAAACGTTAGTAAAAAACACCTCGTTCTAAGAAACTTTGCAAGCAGATAACTAAGGAATCTTCACAGGCTGATTCTCCCATGAAAGCTCATGCAAAAAATAAATCTGTTAGTCTTAAAGTGCCACACAACTGCTTGTTGTTTTTTTACTGGACTAGACTAACACGGCTATCCCTTTTGAAATTGTCAAAAAACACCTGAGTTACAGCAGCATATCTGGCAACAACAACCCAGCTCCTATGGCAAGCGGCCCACGCATAAGAAAAATTACTCAAATAACTTCTCTTAGCATCAAGCAGTGCTCTGGGGTCTATGTGCCTACCGTACTCCTCCTCCTCATAACAAAACTCTTCCAGGCTGACCCACTACAATGGCTTTATCTTTAGGGTACCCTGTTCTCTATTGTTTATTTTAATGATTTCTATCTGGTTCTTTGACTGTTTCATAGCCAGGTGTGAAATATTTAAATCAGTAAAGGTGATCTGGCATGATTGGTTGAAGAATTATTTTGCACTATATTAGGTTGGTCAAAGAATTATTTTACAATATGATTGGTGAGGTCTAGATAAGCAGGACCCAAATTTCACTATAAAAACAGGGATCCAAGAGGGAGACTAGCTAGAAGAAGGAAAGAGTAATAAAAATATGAAGGAAAGACCAGAAGGATGAAGAATCAAGCTCCAAGGCACAATCCAAGATCGTTGCTGCTAGAATCCTCAGTATGACTCTGATGTGCAGCAACCAGAATCCAGATGAGGCTGACTTTGCCTGGCTAACATGGAAAGTGCACCCGCCTGATCAGGATTGGGAGCATAGCCTTGTGTGCCTAGCAGGTGTCCTATGTTTGTTAATAAATAGAAGTTAAGGCTCTCTTACTGGTAAAAGAGCCTGCAAAGCCACTGTAGTATATACCCAGAGCCCTACAAATTTGGGAAAGGGTGTGGGTACTTATATTAATCTGCTAAATTTCATCCTGAGCCCCAGAAATCGGGTATTGGTGACCCTTAGCCCTAGAGAATGAATTAGGGAAGGGTGGGTGCCTTCCTCCTGGAGCATTACAGAGTGGGAAAGGGTAGTGTGTTTACATTAATCAGGTCATGAGTGGAGCCCTATGGGTTGGGAAAAGGTGAAGTGCCCTAGCGTGTGGGCAACTGGAATGAGGTTAGAGCTCAGACTTCTCAGTGTATGATGGGACAATAGGAGACTTCTGATCTACAGCCTGACTGCCTGTTTTATAACATTGCAGGCAAGATCCTGCAATGATATGTCCTAGATTCCATAGCTAAGAAGACACAAGAAGTGTGTAGGAGTATAAGCAAAATATGAGTGCCTGAGGGAAGTTCCCCTGCTCTGCCGGCTGATAGGGGGCATCTTATTTTCATGGTTTTGTGTTTCCATGCATACAATTAATTGCTTTGCATAATTCCACTGTATATGGATAAACTCACCCAGGTGTTGGGCATGATGGAAAATAATATGGCTAGATTTGGGGTTACAGATCACTTTTATGTAAACAGCAAGGGCAAGAAAATATTTGCTTTGATTGTAGGACCACATGACAACAGAACTGTGTTCAGCCTGTTCTGATGAAAAATTCACTCTCACCTAAACAACTCAAAAAAGGTAGATAACTTTGTTTCAGTATTGTAACAGCAGCAGGGAGGGATTGAGACCTTGCCAAATGACTGAGTTAATGATTCCTTTTGGATTCTTGATTTTTTTTTAGGCAGGGACATTGCTTCCATGTCAACAGAAAGGTTTTCCCATGAGCTGAAATCCTTTAAGAGTTGAAATCACTGTAGAAGCAGTGTAGACATGGCCTTAGCTTATGGCTGCTGCTTAGCCAAAGAACCCCAAAGCCTCAATGTTTACACCACGATTCCTTTTCCCTAATGTCTCTTCCCTATACACCTTGCAGCAAGGGGCAGCTGGCAGAAAATAAATGGCAGGTTGCTGTTAGGACAGCACTTTTACGGGAACAGGGAAATGAAATTAAACCTATTACTCCTAGGGTCACATTGGTGCAAACAAGAAAATCAGGCAAAGTGAACTTGATGGGGTTGCCTTGACAAGTATGTGGCAGTTCCCTGCAGAGTGGGTTGGGGCAGGGTGGAGACACACCCTGACAAGGCTGGGCTTTTGCTGCCAGCTGGGTTTCTCTCCGTAGGTCAGAGTAGCGCCTAGTGTGGGAGGCAGTGGTGCAGGACTCAGGGTAGCTCACCAGGACCAGGTTAAGCAGAGAGGCTCTGAGCTTGGAGAAAGCACAAAGGACCTGCTAGCCTCCTGGACAGCCACAGCCTGGGGACACACTGAGCCCAGACACATATGGTAAGGACTTACTTGCCCCAGCCCCACCATCTCTGTATTCATGCCCTGAGCTTGGATAGAGCCCCAGCTCCAGAGGGACAGATTCAGGGTCCTGTGTGTCTCTTGGTTCTCCCAAAGATGAAAGGCGATTTTGTTTCCGTGGAGCCGATGACGAATGTCACTGTGGCCTGCATTTCTGGAGTGGAGAGACCTCTGCTGCAGGGTGGTGATGGTGGGCAGACAGCTGGGGCACAAACAGGCCCCCAGAACCAGAGCAGGACAGCAACTGGGCAGCAGCTATCAGTAACCCAGGGCTGCATCTGGCTCAAGCTCAGGGCTTAATTGGTGCTACCCGGGTTTGTATCCTCAGAGTGAGGTATCTGTCCTGATGGACTCCCAAGGGTGAGGTTCTCTCTGGGAAAGGAGACACCTAAACCTTCTCATGCCTGGGGCATCTGCACAGAGAAACTGGACCATTCCCCAACACCTTGCTCAAGGAGCTGGGCAGATAGGGGAGCTGGGAACCTGCTTCCCCACTAATTGCTTCCCTTCCAGTCTTTCTCTCCTTTTCTATCTCCTTGCCCTTCAGCTGGGAGATTCAGTGCCTTGCCTTTTCCTGGGATGTTCAATCTCCTGGAGCTGGATTGGCCAGTGTAGGCACTAAAGGAAGAAAAGCCTGTGTGTCTCTGAGGGCAGCAGCTCTGGGACCCAAAGCTCCCAGGGAGCAGAAATGGGGCAGGGAGGGGCTGTGGGTGCAGAGTCACTTTTCTGCCTGGTCCCAGCACTTTCCCCTGGTCTCCCCTCATCTGCAACCCCCAGATTGGGAGCTGGTGCAGGCAAAGCCCAGAGATGCTCCAGAGGCTGGTTCAGCCACCAGAGAAAGTTCCCCCGGGAGTGAGTTTTAATGACCAAATCTGAGTTCCAGTGAAAGCTTGGAGGAGAAGGGTTTGGGAGGTGAGAGGAGCAGAGGCAGGGTCTCTTCATTGTGTTTTTCATGGCAGCAACACCCTTAGAGGGGGTTCCTGCCTGGACTTCTGGAGGGGGACTGGGGATGGATTGAGCTGTTCCCATGAGATTTCTGGGGCTGAGCTAATGGGCTGATTTTGATCAGTCCCATTATGCTCTACCCCACACTCAGCTCCTTCCACAACAGGGGAACACAGGCTAGGTGATGGTGCATCTTTGCTGCTTGTGCAAGTGCTCTTAGCCAGAGAATCCTTCAAAATCCCCATCTGCCAGCTTGGGCCCCTTGGGCCCTCCACCGAATCCTCCTTGCTACCATCTTCAGCATCCCTGGCCTGGTGTCGCATGTTTGGTAGCCATTAGTGATGGAAGCAACCTCATGTTGCCTTTGTTGTACCCCTCATTTGTTATAACTTCATGTTTCATACAGCGATTCAGGAAGGGTCCATTCCTTAATGGGGTGGGTAGGTAAATCTGAGCCTGGGTCAGTCACAGGAGCGGAAATACAGGCATCTGATGAGGAACTATGACCCCTATTCTCTGAGCCACTGGACAAACTGGTCAGCTATTTGAGCAAAAAGCGCATCTCCCACTAAGCAGCAGCTGCAGATAAAGGTCTCAGGCCTGGGGCAGCACCAGGGGCCAGGGCAATCCAAGTTGGGCAGGAGCTAGGGATCTGCCTGTGCCTGTGAGACCAAAAGAGGGATTAGTGAACCCCAAAACGCATGCAGAACTAGATTCACACTCCATGGGGTAGGGGAAAAGTGTAGTTAAAAATGAGACCAGTTTATTCATTAACATCTGGTCTTTTACGTGCTGTATAATCCAAACTCTAGTTGGATTGTCTTGAGAACTGCTGGGCTTCATTGAGATCTGGTGCAGTGTTTTGGGTCCAAATTTAAAGTTATGTGAGCTAGGAGTCCCCAAAATATAGTGCCCCACCCTGAAAAGTGACAATCTCATTTTCTGGATCTTGTATTTTTGCACAGACTTGGAGCTCAGACTATGGCTCCGATCCTCCTCAAACAGATCACATGTACTCAGGATTAAGCTCAGCTAATATCTGGCAGTCAGTGCCCCTTTGGGGGTAGCAATACTGGATAAGTTACTAGGAGCTAAAGTTAGCTTTAGTTACTGGTTCACATGCAGGTGAAGAACAGCAAAGATGTGTCACAGGGCTGCTGCTCTGTTACAGACTCAACAAAATTGGAAGCAAAGCTGCTGTGAGAGTCGCTGACTAGCTCAAGGCAGTGGTTCTCAACCACTGTGTCAGGAAACATTACTGTGTTGCCACACAGTAGTATGTGTGTCACGAAAAGATGGGGAGATGGCTGGATCCTGCCCGGAAGGGGTGGGCTGATTTGTTCCATAGGGCAGGGCCATAACTAGGCTGAAGCAAGCAGAGCAAAGGCCTAGGTGCAGAATTTTTGAGGGCGCAGGGGATGGATCTGGCTCACTGCAGTGTCTGGGGATGAATCCAACTCCTTACTGTCCCCCGAGGAGCCAGATTGATCCCCAGCCACCTCAGGAAGCTGTATCCATCCCCTGCACCATCTAAAATTGCTGTGGCTTCCAGCTGTACCTAGGGCTTACCATGGCCTTCCAGTGGTGGCTGTGGATAGATCCGATTCCCCGCTGCCCCAGAGGTGGTGGGGAGCCGGATCAGTCCCCTGCACCTTCTAAAATTAGCCACCAGGGCTTTTGGCACCACTAGAGCTAGGTGAGGTGTTTCTCTTCTGCTTGGCTCACAGCTGCTAGAGTCAGGCGAAGGTTGCTTTCCCTGCCGCCCAGGTCAGTGCAGCCGAGGGAACCCCCCACCCAGCCCTGGCTGCACTTGGCCGCTGGTGGGGAAATGACCCCCCACCCCCAGCTGCGGCCGTGGAACAGAAGGGAACCCCCTGACTGGCTCTGGCCACTGGTAGGGAAGGGTCACCCCCCCACACTGCGGGACGCATGGGCCCAGGTGGGGCAGGCGTTTTGGGGCTGCTTGCCCTGGGCACCCAAACCCCTAATTATGGCCCTTCTGGAGGGTCACAACTCATTGCCAAGCACATCATAACCTGCAAAAGGTTGAGAACTGTTGGCTCAAGGCATCATGCTGAGTGTAGGCATTAGAGCAGACCAGACCAATTACCCAGAGGCCGTAACATTCAACTGTTCCATTGAGGAAGTTCTGAGACTGCCTGTGTGCTGTTTATGTCATTACTCTACCTGCCTCAGAAAATGTGGCCTATTGGCAGTTTTGCCCCAGTGGCAGAGTTTGCTTTAAGACACAAATGACGCCAACTTGCTTGTGTGCAACCATCAGCCTCAAACAGGCAGGCATGGAAATTGGAACTTAAAAAACCTACATGTGAGAAAAAGAGGAGGGGAGACTTCTTTCTGATTGGCTGTATGCTCCACCTTTTCCTGGGGTGGAGCAACCAATCAGAGATTAATCTCCTTCTCTTTCCCTTTGGTGGGGACAACAGATTGGCTCCTCCACTCCTCCCTTTATCTTGTAGCTGCTGGGAAGGGATGGGGATAAAAGTCCCAGGAGCCAAGGATGCTGTGGCAGAGAAAATGGTTAAGTGACAGTATTTCCAAGCACTCTAAAATCCACACAGAGACTCAGATCATTTTAAATATTGTGTCAAATTAGGGCCTGGAAGATTAGAGGTGCATGTTGGGGTGCTTTGATTCTTCAGATACAACCCCCCACCCTCCAACAAAGAGCCGATTTTAACAATAGAGGGCCTCTGAAATCCATGTCCATAAGAGTCTTCCGATAAGCAGAAAGCCAATAATATTTTCTTCCATGTTCTCTTCTCTCCATCTCACCCCATTTCACTTCTCCCATCTTCTCTATGACATGCCCCTCCCTGATCTCCTCCATTCACCTCATTCTGCACATGTGAAGAGCTGATCCATGCAGCAAGGAGAGCAGCTGTCAATAAGAAACAGACAGTCATGGCCTCAGCAGCTGCCATAGGAAACATGTTTGAAGAAGCCATATGCTCCATCTGCCTGGACTTTCTGACAGAGCCGGTGACCATAGACTGTGGGCACAACTTCTGCCAAGCTTGCATCACACGGTGCTGTAAGCAAAGAGAGCCTCAATCAGGAATGGAGGTCCCCTGTCCTGCATGCCGAAAGCCATTCCAGAAAGGGAAATTCCGGCCCAACAAGCAGCTGGCCAATATCGTAGAGAACCTCAGAAAACTGAAGTTACAGCCAGAGAAAACACAGAAGAATCTTTGTTCCATACACCAGGAGAAGCTCAAACTGTTCTGTGAGGAGGACGAAGAAATTATCTGTCTAATTTGCAGAGAGTCTTGGGGTCACCGCACTCATACTTTGCTACCGATAGAGGAAGCTGCATGGAATTACAAGGTGGGAATCACTGCTGCTCTTGGGGAAGGAACCCTGTAAAAGCCCTGTTGTGTTTTTCCCCAGAGTAGTTGTTGGGAAGTGGGGGGGAGGAGGGACTCATGCAGTGTAAGACAAGTGGATCCAGGGATCCAGGTACTGCCAGGCTGTTCACTGAGGGTTCCTACTATCTCTTACACTTCCTGCTAGCTGCGCAGTGAAGAGTGAAGCCAGACCCATCCACCTCTGTGCCAGGCAGGGTATCCAGTGTAAGGTACCACAGCCACCTTAGAGAATCTGAGTGGGGCAAACCAGGGCTTGGGCCCGTCCTTTTTCAGTGTGTGTGTGAGGTCTGAAGGACTGGCTCAGACAGTGCATTTTGGGCTTGATTGCACTTTGCAGTATTACAAAGGAGGAGTCTGGGATTCTCCGTTTTTTTTTGTTTTTTTTTTTTTAATTTTTCTTGTGAAGGTCCTGGCACAGCCCACTGCGGCTTTCTTGGCAATGAGAAGGATGTGTGGGTGGTGTTATGGAGCTCTGTGAAGAGGGTTGTTTAAGGAGGGGCCTAAAGGAGGCAAGACAGAGCCTATGGGAGCAGGCAGAGCTGGAGAATAGAATTGGACATGGGAAGCGGCTCTGAGATGAGTGATATCCCCCAAATAAGGGGCACCTGAGAGATGAGAGAGTGAGGGAACAGGAACAGAGAAAGGAGTAGATCCAGTAGCTGCTTGGTGCTGTTCATAGACTCTACAGTCAGAAAGGACCAATATGATCATCTAATCTGACCTCCTGCACAATGCAGGCCATAGAACCTCACCCATCCACTCCTGTAATAAACCTCTAACTTATGACTGGTGAGTTATTAAAGTCCTCAAATCATGATTTAAAGCAGGTGTGGCCAAACTGCAGCTCGAGAGCCACACATGGCTCTTGAATGAATAAGTGTGGCTCATGGAAGAATGTCAGCAAATCAATTTATTAGGTAAAAGTATATGGCTATATGCCTCAGTTCAGCTCTGGAAGGTCTAATAATCAACTTGTGTGACTCTTGAGTTCTGTAAGTTTGGCCACCCCTGATTTAAAGACTTTAAGGTAAAGAGAATCCACCAGGAAGCAGCACAGTACAGAGTAAGGTGAAAAACCCTCAGAGCTGTAGCCAATTTGCCCTGGGGGAAAATTTCTTCCTGACCCCAAATGTGCTGATCATTTAAACCCAGAGCATAGGGACAAATATCACCAGCCAGATACCTAAGAAAGAATTCTCAATAACTCAGAACCCATGCTAGCTACCCTCCCTTCTCAGGACCAGTGGTGGCATTAGGGGTAGGCGAAGCAGGCAGCTGCCTAGGGTCCCAAGCAGTAAGGGGGCCAGTCCTCAATTTGGTAGATGGAAATGAAAATATAGAAATTGTTCCCATCACCAGAGCCAGTAGGACTGGAAACCTCAGCACTGTTCAGTCTTGGCTCATCAAGGCAAACTATTATTAGGATCTGTGCTTCGTCTGAATTGCAGATTTCACTATTATCCGCCCATCACCTGCATATTGACATGCTAAAAAGGCAGGGGCAAGCTCTTTGTGACACCAATAGACAGAACAATAGCAGGCATTTTTCTAATGGTCTCATCTTTTAGTTCCTCAGTGTGGCCATTTATTCTGCCATTTTTTAACCCCACTTGTGAAATTTTACCTTTTCCTTATCTTTGTTACCCAGTCTTCTTTTGCCTTTTCCTTTGCCTTTGTGACAATTTTTCCTTTGGCTTTGGTTAGTTCAGGTTACCAGGTAAGTCCAGATAGGCTGCTACATATAAATACAGTGCTGCTCTCAAGCAGTCATTAGAGCTGTGTGTGATGTCTGTGCCGTATGTCTTTCTTTGGTAAGTAATTTTTTAGCTTCTTTTGTATTTACTATTTAACATTTTTGAGGGGGCCAGAGTCTTACAAACTTGAGCACTTCAGAGAATTTCATTGAAATTTGGTGTCTTTCATTTATAGCTACACACTAGAAACCTTTTTCCACTTATTTTTATTTATTACAATTATTTGTATTAAACTTGTAGTGCACATAAACCCAAGCCTATATGAAAAAATTGTAAGATTTGATGGCCAAATTCTAAATGTGGTATTTTAGTTATTTTTGAGCTATCATTAATTTTACCAATTTAGTTTGTTAATTAATGCATATACTTTTTAATTTTTTTAATGTTCATTTTAACTTTGTAGTTCAGCATTAGCTCATTTATGTTAAATGAAAGATGATCGACTTACAAGCTTCATGATGGCAAGATCTTTAAAAATATCATGCCCAAGAATAATTTATGAGTTCCCGAGGGAGAGTCATGTTAGCCTGGTTCAGCAAAACAAACCAGGAGTTCAGTGGGGAGGAGGGGAGCAGTTAGGGCTGCAGGGGGGACTGGGGCCAGAGGGAGGGCAGCAGTGTGGGACTTATAGGGGGCCCCACAGTGGGCCTTCAGCTAGGGCCCCCAGTTGCCTAAGGCCACCTCTGCTCTGGCCACTGGCATATCCAGCACCAGTAGTCAAAAATCGGTCATATTCCAAATTAGGCCGTTCCATCTTACCATCCCCTCTACAAATTTATCAAGCTCGGTTTTGAAGCCAGCTAGGTTTTTTGCCCTCACAGCTCACTTTGGAAGGCTATTCCAGAACTTTACTCATTTGATGGTTAGAAACCAGTGTCTAATTTCAAGCCTAAATTTCCTGATGGACACTTTGTATCCATTTGTTCTTGTGTCCACACTGGTGCTTTACTCAAATTATCCCTCCCCCCGGTTTTTATCCCTTTGATATATTTATGGAGAACAATCATATCTACCTTCAGCCTTCTTTTGGTTAGGCTACATGAGCGAAGCTCTTTAAGTTGCCTCTCATAAGGCAGATTCTCCATTCCTTTGATCATCCTAGTAGCCCTTCTTTGCACCTGTTCCAGCTTGAATTCATCTTTCTTAAACACAGGGCACCAGAACTGCACGCAATGTTTCAGATGGGGTCTCACCATCACCTCCATATAATGGTACTAACAGCTCCCTGTTTCTACTGGAAATACCTCTTCTGATGCATGCTGGGATACATCCACATTTTTCACAGCCATATCACATTGGTGGCTCATAGTCATACTGTGATCAACCAGTACTCCCAGGTCCTTCTCCTCCTCCATCCCTTCCAACTGATACATCCTTAACTTATAGGAAAAATTCTTATTATTAGTCCCTAAATTCATGACCTTGCACTTTCCATTATTAAATTGCATCCTATTCCTAGTATTTCAGTTTACCAGGTCATCCAGATCTTCCTGTATGATATCTCTATCCTTCTCTGTATTGGTATCATCTGCAAACTAAATTAGCACATTCCCACTTTTTATGTCAAGGTCGGTTCAAAAAAGGTTAAATAAGATCCATTTAGTTTTGAACTGAATTAGCTTGTGGTAACTCGAACCAAGGTTGTCCCTTACAACCAGTTCCTCTACGAGGTGCTCTCTACTCACCAGTACTGAATCTAAGTTGGCATCCCCTCTCATTGGTTCAGTAAAAGTCTGGTAAAGGAATTCAGCTATCACACCCAGAAAAATATGGGACCTATTATTATTGTTATTACTAGTATATGTCCTCCAGTCCATATGGGAAGTTAAAGTCTCCCATAATCACATAATCCCCATTAGTAGTTACTTCATTAAAAGCCTTAAAGAGGTCCCTATCCGTGTCCAAACCAGATCCTGATGGTCTGTAACACACCCCAAGCACTAACCCAGGGGAGACTCTAGTAGTTTTCTCTCCCAATGTGATTTTTATCTATATAAACTCTGTCTTATTAATTCAATCACTTCAAATTTTTTTAAGTCTACCTCATCATTGATACAGAATGCCACTCCCCCACCTTTGCCTTTATAGCTATCTTTCCTCAAGAGAAAAAAAAAGTCAGAAATCACAAAAAAAACCAGTTGCTGAGCACTTCTATCTTTCTAATCACTCTATAAATGATTTGTTAATGACTGTACTCAATGAAGTCAATGAGACAGCAAAACTTCAAAGAGAAACAGCTGAACTAGAATTAATACGCAAATTAAATTGTGTGAAAGCAGGCTTAAATTGAGACTATGGGTTCTTTTCCAATTACAAAAGGTAATTTGACTTCAGCCTTCTCAGGGCTTGAACCGAAACAACTTGCTCTGGTTTGCTGTTACTGTATGACCTGATCCTATGTTTTACACTCCCTTGCATTTATTTTCATTCCATTCTGTAAGTTCCCCCATCTTCGAAGCATCTGGAAAAAATGGGATTTTCTCCCACGAAAGCTCATGCAAAAAATAAATCTGTTAGTCTTTAAGTGCCATGTAACTCCTTTTTCTCTTCCCTGGACTGGACTAACATGGCTGCCCCTTTGGAAATTTCCTAAAGCGCATAGACTTCAATACCTGGTTATCCCTATAATATCTGGTCTTACATCCCCTCTATCAGTAGCTCCAGTTCCTCCATTTTGTTAGTTATTATATACATTAGTATATAACATTATATACATTAGTATATAAACATTTTCGGTTTTGCTGCTTGGTTTCACTCATGTTCTTTTGCGCATCTTGGCACAGTTGGTCTACTGCCAATATCACCTATTAGACCAGTATTTGCACTACCCTTCCTTCTAATGTCCACTCTGCTCCTCACCTCTGTGTCCTTTCTTATTTCATTTTCCTTCCTCTCAATACCAATATTAGACACGGAGATTATCTGGGCATCTCCCAACTGTCTCCTCCAACTCCCTAGTTTAATGTTCCCTTGATCAGTTGTGCTACCCTCCCCCCACATCCCCCAAGTCTGTTTCCCTCCTTATTCAGGTGAAGTCCATCCCAAGAGAACAGTCTTCTATCTGTGAGCGCCTGCCAGTGAGCATACATGTCAAAGCCTTCCTTATAGCACCACTGCCTGAGCCATCTGTTGATCATCAGAAAAAAACACCCCCTTCCAAAGCTTCAACCACCGAGGATGAGTGCTAGAGGTTGCAGGGCCAGGACTTGCCTCAATGTCCTGAAACTTCAGTGAAAATCCCATGTTCCTGAGACACCTCAGAGCACATCAGCCAAGTTGGGTTGAGTCTCTGCCTGGATCAGCGTCACAGCCAGACAGTGCTCCGGGCCCTGCAGCGGTGACTCTGCTGCCTCTGCCCAGGGCTGTCTCTCGGTTTTGTTATTATAACTATTCACACAGAGCCAGATTCAGGCAATCCAGGGCCCATGCTCCACTCCCTGAGAGAGGGCCCAGTTATGAGCTTGCCCCACTGTCAGTGGCTGTGGAAGGGACTGCTTCTCCAAGGGCTTTCCACAGCAATGGGGCCTGCAGTCTTCTTTGGATAAGCAGGGGTTCCTATGGGAACATGGAGGTCAGAGGGCTCCCTTCTCCCCACAGCATCAGCACCAAGGATCTCCTCCCCAGAGAAGAGAGACAGGAAAAGGCTCAAAGTGCTCTTTACCCCAGCACACAGGATTTTTTCTGGTGGGGTGTAGGGGAGGGTATCCAAGGTGCCCGCCACCTGCTGGGGCAATATTGTCTGAACTCCCAGATCAGTGAGGCTTGGGGTCACTGGCTCATCTAAATGAATGGGGCAGTGGCCTCTCAGGGCACTTGGCTCAGACTCTCTGCAGACTCAAGCAGGCATCACTGCATCCATGATACTTAGGGCCAATTTCCAATGTTTTATTTTCAACCTTGAGGGTTTGAAATATTCTTCTTTTTAATGAAAGACAAGAGCCTTATGAAACCACCTGACTCCAGCAGCTGGAGCCTGGACACAGCCTGATAGAGCTTCTGCTTCATCCAGCCTGACTACTGCAGTCTGCATCCCTCAGACGTGTAGGTTAATGGCTATTTATCACTCACAACACACTTGCAGGAGAAACTCAAGGCAGCTCTGGGACCTCTGAGGAAGCAGTTGCGGGAGGCCCAGGCACTGACATTGAAAGAGGAGAAGAAATCCATGGAGTGGCAGGTGGGTATGTGGATTTATCCTTCTCTGAGCCCTTCCCCTGCCATGTTCCCAAGTATAAGTGGTTGCATAGCTGCAGGCTGAGGTTATTACAGCCCTGGCTGTTTGCCCTGGGAGGGTGCCAGAAGCAGGAAACATCTCTGGTAGGGATCCCGATGCAGCAACCCTGGAGGGAGAGTAGGTTACAGAGCCATGAGCAGCACAGACTCATCCCACGACTCTCTGGGGAAAGGAGGGAGATGGGTCACATTTACATTTCTGCCAGGTGGTGTCAGCAGCAAAGAGGACCAGTTTCAATACCTTGGGGATCCTCTTGATGATATGAAACAGAACTGGCTGAAGGCCCCAGCAAGGAGTCTTGTAAAATCTAGAACTGCCCCAGCAGGCACCCCTCCAAGTCAATACTTCCCTTCTTGTAAGCACAGAGTCTGGGTTTAATAACAAAAATGGTTAATAGAAAGGGGAAAGGGATTTGGAACAACACTATGGCCATGATTTGAAAGCATGTGACCATGTGCAAAACACCCATCCAAAATTATGATGGGCAGTGTCTTTTGCTTCAGTTTCTCACACTTCAGTGTGAAACACCTATAAATAAATTTTCCTTTACCATACTAGTATCTCTCCTTCCACTTTGCACCCCACACAGCTGCTGTCCTTGGTTAATGGCAATCCAGAATTCAGAGGTGTGTTCATATGAGTTCACCTTCCCCTGGGTTGGGGCAGAGGAGGAAAGGTATCAAGCAAAACTTCAGCTGATTGCCTCACAGTTTCTTCCAAGGCGCTTGCTGCCCTGAAAAAATGGTGGCTTATCGATGTAACCGTCCTTCTTCAAGATGGGCTGCTCACATACATTCAGTTACAGGTATCTATGTTCCGCAGAGCACGGTAATCTGGAAAGTCTTTGAGCCCTAGCCTGTCAGGTCAGGGTCAGTGGCCAACACCCCTTCCATGCCGCAACTGTGGCTACAGGGGTGTTGCTGGCACCTGGCACATGGGGCACATGCCCTGAGTCTTGGCACCAGTGCCACGAGTGTCCAGGAGGCCCCGTCCCAGACCGGGGACCCTGGCTGGGGCACCCTCCACAGGCATTGAGGCCAGGAAACCTGCAGTGGCACCTGCCTCTCCTGGTCCCAGAACTGGCCAGGGATCTGGGGCCAGGCTGAAGGTGGCCAGGAGCCTGATAAAATATCAGGCCCGGGCGCTGGAACGTGGCAAGGTGGTGTGGCCTGGGCTGAGAGGGTGTGGCCTGGGCCCATACCCCTGGTCTTTTCTGGGGTCAGCAAAGTTCCTGCGCAGCAATATATCTGACACTGACCCCCCCCATCTCTCCTTTTTACCAGCTCTGAGTAGCGGGGACAGTGGGAGGGATCTGAATGTTTGTGAGCAGCTCATCTTGGAGAAGGGCAGTTACACTGGTAACCCACCATTCTTCTTCGAGCACTGCTTACATCATTCAGTTACAGGTGACTGCTAGCCATACCCAGGATGGTGGACAGAGCTACAGCTTACCCACATTGAGTATAGCTCTGCCCAATGCAGCACCCTCTCTTGCTTGTTGGACAATCACGTAGTGCATCATGAAGGTATGTACCAATGACCTTGTGGCTGCTCTGCGGATCTCCTGAATTGGGACCTGTACTAGGAAGACTGTTGAAAAAGCCTGGGGTCTTGCTGAGTGCACCTGGACTCTCCTCAGGAGGAGTGTACATGACCTTTTGTAGCAGTCTTTAATATAGTTCATTATCCATCTAGAAATGCACTGTGTTGTCCCTGGCTGTCCTCTCTTTTGTTCCGTGATGGCGATGAAGAGTTGAGAGGACTTGTGGAATGGATGTGTACTTTCAGTGTATGTCAGGAGCATTTTTCTGACATCCAGCATGTGTCACTTCCTCTGCTTTTCTGTGACCGGAGGGACTGGAAAAAACACCGGAAGGCAAATGTCCTGGTTCGGGTTGAATGATGAGGACACCTTTTGGAGAAAGGAAGGGTGCAGAAGTAACAGCACCTTATCTGCAAAAAATCTCATATATGGAGGCTCCGAGGAGAGGAATCTGAGTTCTGAGACCCGACTCATTGAAGTTATAGCCACCAAAAATGCTTCTTTCCACAAGACGACTAAGAAAGTTCACGAGTCCAAGGGTTCGTATGGAGGTTCCATTAAACAGTGAAGCACCATAGTTAGGTCCCACTGGGGAGATAGATCCCTGTGGGTAGATCCTCTCAATACCTTTCAGGAACTGGGTGCAGGTGGGGTGGGAGAAGACTGGAACCCCTTCTACTTTATCATGGAGGGCTGAGATCACCACTAGGTGAATCTTTAGGGAGGGAGTTGATAGGCCCTTATCCTTGAAGGTCAGAAGATAGTCTACTATCGAGTGGATGGGAGCCTACTCTGGTACAACCGCTCTTTCCCTGGATCAAAGGGAGGAGTGTTTCCACTTAGCAGTGTAGGTAACCCTAGTGTAGGGTCTCCTACTGCCCACCAGTATCTCCCTAACCCTCTCAGAGCAGAGTTTCTCAGAGTCATTTAACCATGCAGCGTTCAGTCCATTAGTTGTAGCAATCTTGGGTTCAGATGCTCTAATCTGCCTGAGTCCTGTGTTAGCAAGTCCTCCCTGAGTGGGAGGTGGGACAGCATATCTATCGATAGGTCCTGCAGGATAAAGTACCAGTGTGGTCTGGGCCAGTCTGGAGCAATCAGTATCATGTCCCCTCCGTCCCTCTTTATCTTTAGGAGGACCCTGTAAATTAGGGGAATTGGGGGGGAAAGCATACATCAGTGGTCCCCCTCATGGAATTAAGAAGGTGTCTATGAGTTAGCCCTTCTCTTAGCCTCTAAGGGAACAAAAGCAGTGACACTTCCAATTCTGATGCTTCACAAACAGGTCTATTTGAGGTGCGCCCCACTGGCTGATGATGTGGGACATCACTTTTGCGTGCAGGGACTGTAGTGGCTAGCACCTCTGCTTAACATGCAGAAGGTCCTGGGTTCAGTTCCCAGGGGGTTGGACTCGATGATCTCACAAGGTCCCTTCCAGCCCTATGATTTGATTGATTGATTTGTGGCAAGACAGGAGGGTCCTGCTCAGTGAGTCTGCTGTGCTGTTTTCCACCCCTAGGGCCAGTTCCCATAGGCTGGTGGCCTCTGCACAGAGGGCTGGAGAATGCACTCCCCCTTGCCAGTTTGTGTAGAACATGGCCATTATATTGCCCGTTAGGACCTGGACTGTTTTCACCTTTATGAAGTCCAGAAAAACCTTTCAGGCCAGACAAATGGCCCTGAGTTCTTTTACATTTATGTCAGGGGGCCTGTCCTTGGAAGGCCAATTCCCTTGGATTGATAGCCTCCCTGAGATGTGGGTCCCCCAACCCGCCTCTGATGCATCTGTGATCAGGGTCTCTATGGGACTGAGGTCTTGAAGGGAATCCCACCCATAGCAAAGAGCAGATTTCGCCATGTTTCCAGTGTTTCCAGGATGTCGCAGGGGACTGATAGTATCTTGTTCAGAGGGTGTTTCTGGGGATGGAAGGCCATGGCTAGAGAGCTCGAATGGTCTCATTCTCAGTTGGGTTGTTCTTATCATGGAGCTTGAGGCCACCACATGGCCCAGGAGCTGCAAGCACCATCTGACTGGGGTGAGCGGGGTCCTCCAGAGCTCTGAAATGTTGGCACACGTGGACTGAAACCTTGAGTGGGGAAGTGACGCTCTCCCTTTTATGTAGTCTAGGAGGGCTCCTATAAATTCTATCCTCTGGCTTGGGGTGGGTTTTGATTTTTTCCTGATTTATACAAAGCCCCAGGTATTCACACAACTTTCTTGCAATGTTGACACTGTGACGAACTTGGTGCCTGGACCTTCCTTTTATTAACCAGTCATTGAGGTAAGGGTATATCCTCATGCCCTGTCTTTGCTGGTGTGCTGCCACCATACATTTTATGAACACCCAGGGGGTTAAGGAGAGCCCGAAAGGGAGAGATGCAAACTGAAGTCACTTCCCCCCAGCCCAAATCTGAGGACTCTCCTGTGGTTGGGTCTTATCGCTGTGTGAAAGTAAACATCCTTTAGATTGAGGGCCACAAACTAACCCCCTTAGTCTAGAGCTGGGGTGCGAGAGGGAAACTATGCAGAATTTTATTCTCCTTAGGTGGTTGTTTAGTGCCCCAAGGTATCAGATAGATCACAGGTTACCATTTGGTTTGGGGACTAGGAAGTATTGGGAGAAGAACCCTTTTCCCCACTGTCCCCTTGGGACCTTCTCTATGGCCTCTAGGGAAATCAGTTTTTCACATTCCTTTTGCAACAAAAGGTCGAGCTCTGTGTTCCCAAGATTTGAATGAGGGGGCAGATTCCTGTCTTGGGGTATAGATTTGAACTGTATGGAGTATTCTTTGGATATCATGTCCAATATCTAGCAGTCAGTTGTGGTGCTGGCCCAATGAAGTAGGAATCGGGCCAGCCAATTGTTGAACAACAGGGATTGGTCGGGGGGATGGGAGCCCTCTAGCCACTCATCAGAAACTCTGCTTTTGGCCAGCCAATCAGGAATTACTGTTCCCCTGATGAGTTGTTTGGGCTGAGGATTGGGATTTTGAACCCTTGCCTGCCCAGTTCCTTTCCTTGTCCGGGGCCCCGTAGTGTTGCTGAGGGTGTTGGTAGAACCTCTGATGTGACCCTGTGTTTGATGTTGCAGCTATTGGGGTTGTTGCTGCTTTGGGGACTAAAGGAACATCTGACTTCCTGATGTGTGTACATGCCTAGAGACTTTAGGTTAGCCCTAGAGCCCTTCATTCCATGCTGCTTTTACTCTGTGGACTCTGCAAATAGGGCTAGGCCTTCAAAGGGAAGGTCCTGAGTAACCATCTGCATCTGTTATGACAGGCCAGAGCCTTGTAACCAGCCCAAACGTCACATTGACACTGTGGAGGTTATGTTGCAGGATGCAGTGTCAGATGCATCCTATTAAGTTGTTAGTATGTTGTGGGAAGCTGGAATGCCCTCCTCTACCAGTGTCTCACAGTCCCTGAGGTGTACCCTGGGGACCACGTCATGAAACCTTTCCAGTGTCCTCCAGAGATTGAATACATATCTCCCTACGAGGGCATGGTGGTTTGCTATATGCAGCTGGAAGGCTGAGGTGCAGTAAATCTTTCTATGAAAGAGGTCAAGTTTCTTTGCCTGCTTATTTTTGGGAGTGGAGCTTGATTGGCCCTGTCTCTCTCTATGATTGACAGTATTGACTACCAAAAAACCTGGAGTGGGATGGTTGAAAAGGAAGGCGAACCTGTTGGCCGGGACATGGTACCTCCGGTCCACAGCTCTGGACACAGGGGAGATCGAAGATGGGGTTTGTCACTGTGCCCTCGCATTGCTGTGGGAACTGAGACCTTAGCGGGTGGGATTGCATCCCCCACATCAAAGAGGGGGTTACATTGTTCTTTGATGACTCCGAGATCCAGTTCAAATTCGCTGCCATTTGCCTCAGCAGATCCTGCTGGGCACAGAGGTTGTCCCTGTATGCCAGGGGTCTTTGATAGGTCACATTGTCTGGAGAAGAAGATGAAGGGGTCCACAATCTACAGTACTGCATGGTGTCGGAGTAAGGTTCCTCACCGGAAGCCTCCAAGGAGCAAGGGATCATGATTGATGGTGGTGCTGAGGGTTGCAGTGATGCAGGCTTGTCCTCTGAAGGGTAGTCTAACCATTGGCTGGACCATTCCTGGAAGGAGCACAATGTCAAGTCACAGAGTGTCCTTGAGTGGCCTCTTTCTTTTTGGAGGCCATCACTACTGTACTGGTTTTTCCAGGCCCTGCTCTGTGTCCCTACCGGTGCTGTTGGGTTTAGTGGTGGTGGGGCCAATGTTGCAGGTCTTCACACTCAGGGACCAGGGAATGAAATGTCTCGGTGGTGGGTGGGGGGAGTTGAGGAACGCTTATGACGCCACTTACCCACAGGCTTCTCCCCCACCAGAGTCGGTGCTGGGGATGACAGGGACCGGCAGTGCTGGAGCTCATCGTTGTAGGGAGCCAAGGAAGTAGAAGTTGACCTTGCCTGTCTGGACTTTTGTGAGCACGGTACTGAGGGTTTCTGTATGGATTTGGGTGAGGAGCAATGCCCATTTGCAGTTCCTGCTCTGGTCCCGGGACGGTACCATTCTCCAGTGTGCGGGGGGATCCCATCGTTAACCCTGGTGCCAGTACTGTTCCCATTGTGGAGCTCAGCTCCTTGACCAACAGGGGTGGTTTCCCCTTTGACTGTACTGCAGATGGGTCAAGACCTTCACCACCACAAATGCCTCTGGGGTTGAAGGAATGGGAATGCACTCCGGATCCTTTCTTCAAGGTGTGGTCACTGGAGGCAAAGTGGCACGGTACCGAGGTGGTGCTGAGTCGGAGGCCAGCTGTGGCTTTTTACTAATAGCCAGAGAGTAGCGTCGTGTTTTTTCTGGTGCTAATCTGGCATGCAGTGCTGGTGAGTTGCTAGGTGCATTGGGCATATTCATTGCTGATTTTGCTGCCTGTTCCTGGGCAATATTGCACAGTCTTCTCTCCTTTTCTTTGTGTTTTCTCCGCTTGAAGGACTTGCATATGAGACATTTATCCACTTGGTGTGACTCACCCAGGCATGAGAGGTGCCTCTTGTGGGGATTGCCAGTCAGAAACATCTTGCAGTAGACCACTCTGGGTTTAAATCCCGGCATAGTGCAAACTGTGAAACAACAAATGAGTAAACAAAGAAGACAAGCACTTGCTCAACAGCAAGAGTGGGCTATTCCAGTACCGTCACTGAGGGTGGAAAGAAGGAACTGGGAGGGTCAGGGTCACATATATAGCTGCGGTTGCAACGTGGAGGGGCATTGGCTGCTGACCCTGACCTGACAGGCTAGGGCTGAAAGACCTTCTGGGTTACCATGCGCTGCAGCATGTAGACACCTGTAACTGAATGATATGAGCAGTGCTCAAAGAAGAAGGGCTGGTTTCCTGGGATTTGTTCCTTCTCCATTTTTTTCTAAAGGATACAGTAGAGAATCAGAGATGGTTGATCACCCATGAATTTAACAAACTGCACAACCTGCTGAGAGAGGAAGAGCGGCTGCTTCTGCAGAGACTGAAAGCGGAGGAGAGGGAGACACTGCAGAGGCTGCAGGACAACATAACAAAGCTCTTGGAGCAGAGCACTGCTCTGCAACAACTGATCACAGAGATAGAGGAGAAATGTCAGCAACTGGCTCCTGAGCGGCTGCAGGTGGGACTGTTAACAACCTCCCCATCCACCCTGAAGCCCTGAACCCCCTGGTCTGTGACTGGATCCCTGCAGTTAATGACAAAACGTATTTCCAGGGCCTGGTCTGACAGTTTCCTAATATGGGCAGAAGTCCAGGAACAAGGGCCTGTCAGCGTTGATACATGCACAGTCTGTGTTAAAGGGTAACATAGATGCAGTGACAACTTTGCCTGTCAAGTGGGTGGGAGAGAAGGAACAAGGGGCTACGGCGAGCCCTGCTGTGACCTTGGAACCTGTTGCAATACAGCCAATGAGCTGAGAAGTCCATTTCTCTGGTTGGAAGTCAATCAGTCTGAGGCCTTGAACACATTAGGCTGTGTTCTCACACAGCGGGTTATTTGATTACAGTTGTTTCGAAACAACCGTATATCAAAATAACACTCATGTCTAAACAACTTATTTTGAATGAACAAAATGTTAATTCGAAATAAGGAAAAAAACGGGAATCAAAATAGCAGGTTCACACTGTGAACTTGCTATTTCGGTACCTGGTTCAGGGGGCTGCAGCCCCCTGGGGGTGAGCCGCTGCGGCAGCTCACCCTGCAACCCCAGAAAGGGGGCTGCAGCCCGGAAAGGGGGGTGCAGCCCACGGCGGGGGGGGTGAGCGGCTGCGGGGCACTGGAGCCCGCCGCCAGAACTGCCTCCAAAGCCCGCCAGCGGGTCGGGGGAGCAGCCCGGGCTGCCGGCTGAGCTGCCTGGCAGGAGTTCACCCCCCTCCACCCCGCCGGAGGCTGCAGCCCCCTTTCTGGGGCTGCAACCCCCTTCTGGGGCTGAGGGACAGCCCTCAGCACCCTGGCCAAGGACATGAGGGTTCCCTGGCCAGGGTGCTGAGGATCCAATGTTGTTTCAGAACACTTTGTTCCGAAACAACATGTTCACACGCCTTGTTTCGAAACAAGGGTTTCGAAACAAGTTTGTTTCAACCCCAAATGGGGTTTAACTTGTTTCGAAACACCTGTGCGTCGCGTGAACAGCTGAAACCTTATTTCGAAACAACAGATGTTGTTTCAAAATAAGGAGGCTGTGTGAACACAGCCTTAGAGAGTTATAACATAATAAGCCCTTTTATTGCGTTATAACAAGAAGACCGTCCACATTGTAATCCCCCTTACTGTGGTATAAGTGTCCTCTTATTCCACAATAATGAAACCACCTGTGTGAGAGGAATAAAAGCTATTCCATAACAGTTATTGTTCTACAATGCCTGTGTGAACAGAGCTGTAATTTTGTTGCATAATAAATAGCCCCCAGAAAGGTCCCTGACTGTTAGTCAAGACCACTCTGGGACGCCAGAGCTGTCATACAAGTAATGAAATGTCAATTTTACTGTTCAGAATTGACATGGGGGCTGCCCTGAGGACTAAAGCCCCAGCAGCTTCAACTCCCTCTCCACTGGGGTTCCCAGTCACCGGTGGCAGGGCAGGCAGCCAGCAGGCTTCCCTGTTCTGGCGGCTCTGTGGTTGCAGCCACTGGAGTTCCTTGGTCCCTGGCGGTAGGCCAGGCAGCCGGAGGGGGTTCCCTGATACCCAGCACTCTGTGACTGCTGCTTCTGGAGACCCTGGAACCTGGGCCTCTGGAGCCATGGAGCTGCTGGGGGACCTGGGTACCATGGCAGCTGTAACCACAGAACTGCTCGGGACCTGGGAACCGCAGCGGGTGGTACCTTGTAGCTGCTGGGGATCAGCTGAAGCAGCAAAGCCACTGGGGAGCCAAGAACCCAAGAGGCTGAAGCAGCCAAGCAGCTGGGGATGTGAGAACCCTGGAAGCTTGAGCCACACAGCCACCAAGACCTACAGGTCTTGGTGTCTGTGGGGATACTGGGAGCCCCAGGGGGTCCCTAGCAAGGTGGGGAGATAGCAGCAGGGAGCCTGTGGGCTCTGGGTCCCTGGAAGATTGAGCTCTCAGCTCTCCCACACAGCCTCTTCTGCCATTGGAGGTGATGTTCGCAAGGACAAGTGTAAAATCCTGCACTTGGGACGGAAAAACCCCATGCACTGCTAAAGGCTGGGGAACATTCAGCTAAGTAGCAGCAGTGTAGAAAAGGACCTGGGGGTCATGGTGGATGGAAAGCTAGATATGAGTCAGCAGTGTGCTCTTGCTGCCAAAAAGGCCAATGGCATACTGGGCTGCATCAAAAGAAGTATTACCAGCAGATAAAGGGATGTGATCATTCCCCTCTATTCTGCACTGGTGAGGCCACATCTAGAATACTGTGTTCAGTTTTGGGCTCCCCACAACAAAAAGGACAGGGACATGTTAGAGAGAGTCCAGCGGAGGGCAACCAAAATGATTAAAGGGCTGGAGCACAAGCCCTGTGAAGAAAGACTGAAAAAATGCTTATTTAGTCTGCAGAAGAGAAGACTGAGGGGGGATTTGATAGCAACCTTCAGCTACTTGAAAGGATGCTCCAAGGAAGATGGAGCTCAACTGTTCTCGGTGGTGACAGAGGACAGAACGAGGAGCAATGGTCTCAAGTTGCAGTTAGGGAGGTTGAGGCTGGATATTAGAAAAAACTTTTTTACTAGGCGGGTGGTGAAGCCTTGGAATGAGCTGCCGAGGGAGGTGGTGGAGTCTCCATCTTTGGAGGTGTTTAAGGCCTGGCTGGACAAAACCATGACTGGGATGGTTTAGTGGGAGTGGTCCTGCCTCTGGCAGGGGGTTGGACTAGATGACCTATGAGGTCCCTTCCAACCCTATGACTCTATGGCTGTGTTCACACAGCACTTTTGTTTCGAAACAA
>ML682302.1:0-38947 GCA_007922195.1 Podocnemis expansa | reverse complement strand
CTCTGCAAGCACCGGTGGGGTTCAGCGCCGGGCAGCGCTGAACCCCGCCGGTGCCTGCAGCCCGGCTGTGCAGGCGCTGGCCAGGGGACACCTTGTTTCGAAATAACCCTGTGTGTGTGAACACAGCCTATGATTCTATGATTCTATGGCACAATAACTAAACCGTGTTTATTATAATGCAACAACTTATTGCAGAACAATTTTCTACTGTAGACGTAGCTCTAGTTTGGTGGAGCAATGTCCCTGTTTTAGCATGAGACATGGCTTTTTTCCAGTGAAATTGACAGGAGGAGACTTTTGGCCCCCGGATGTGCTGAACACCCATACCCCAGATGCTGTAATGGGACCTGCAGCTGCTCGGGATGAGGGTCTGTGCATTGTCTCCTTAGATCTTCAGCAGGAAGCTAGCCAGAGTTTTCAGCGAAGTAGAGGGACAGACAGAAGGACATTAGGAATGACACCGTGTTCCTTATTCCAATAACGGTCCTTGCTCAGTGTTCACAGAGCATCCCATTCTCCCAGGCTGAACCACTGTTGCATGACACTTGACTCCTCTGGTAGTCAGAGGCAGGGCAGATGGGGCGACTCACTGATGAACATTCTGCACCAAAGGGGCTGGCCCGGACATATTAAATGTTCTGGATTAAATCTGACACAGAATGAAAAGTCGGTGTGTGTTTTCCCATGTGGTATTAATCCAGCCCCCTATTTCTTTGTCTCCTTGCAGGATGTGAAAAGCACATTGATCAGGTCAGTTTCCATTTCCATTTCTCCTTCTGTTCTTATGAGCCATGTGTGTGTAGAGCAGCCGACGGATGACAGGACATTTTGTTCACAGGAGTGAGAATGTGACACTTGAACCACCAGAAGCCTTTTCTCCGGCCCTGAAGAACGTGTATAAAATCTGCCTTGACATGAGGGAAATGCTGCAGCGATTCACCGGTGAGTGACATATGCTGGGCTGGGGTCACTTTATGTGTGGTTTTGGAGGAGAACTGACATAAGCAATGCATCTTCATTTGGGGTGTCTTACACATGAGCACCAGAAGCTCCCAAGAAATGAGCAGGGGAGCAGTGGCACTCAGATAGTGGCCTGGCCTCCTAACATCCCACCCCTGCTGCTACTGTTCCCCTGATGTCCCACCCACATTTCACCTCTTCCTGTCCTGACTTTGTCCCTTTCCTCCAACCCCCCTCACTGCTCCCTATCCCGTTTTCCCCTTTGCTCACCCTTATCCAGGAAAAAAGTGGGAGGGAGAGGAGAGGAGCTAATGGAGGATTTGTGAGACCTCAGTGGAAGAGGTGAAATGGGAGGCAGAATGTGGGCAGAACTTTAGGGGAAGAGGCTGTGTAGGGGTGGGGCACAGCATGGGCAGAGTCACACCTACAGTCCAGGCACCACTGGTCCCCAACTTTGAGGGGTTTCCCAATAATGTAGCACCACCACCTGGCTCGAGCCCCCCCCCAGATTTTTGGGAATCCTGCACTGTTTTCTGGGCACCCCAAAGGGGTAAAGCTACCCCAATCACAAGCACGAAACTGAGTGTAGTATACAGAACTTTTAATAGTATTAAAACAGAATGCAAAAGGCAAAATAACAGAGACCAGCACTAATCTAGGAAAATCAGCATAGAGTGAAGTTCCCAACAACCCACACCACATAACTGAACATACAAACTTAATGGCAAAACTGGCACTGATCTGGAAAATCAGTGTCAACTAGGCTCCCAACCAACCCTAGGTTATGTAGGGAGTGTCTCACTACAGCTGTCCGCTGATGCCATCTACTGATCACTCACTCCATCCTCTTGAACTGTTCCTTGGTTCTGCCAGCTGTCCGCTGGCTCCACCCTCTAGTCACTTGCACTGCCCATCTTGCCCCTGGCCACTCACACTGTCCACTGGTTCCACCTGCTGTCTGCTAGCTCTGCCCACCGGTCACTCACGCTGCCCAGCTTCCTGCTGGCCACTCTCACCATCTGCAGGCTCTGCCCACTGGTCACTCGTGCTGCCCAGTTCACCGCTGGCTGCTCTCACTGTCTGCTGGCTCTGCCCTCTGGTTACTTGTGCTGCCAAGCTCGCCACTCTCATTGTCCACCAGCTCCACCTGCTGGTCGCTCCATTGCTGCTCCTCTTCATCTCAGAGAGAGGAGGTTCCCCTCAGTGATTTCAGCTTTTAGCCCTTAAGTACCTCCTAATAGCTATTTCCATAACAAAGAACATCATTATCTATCGCCTGCCTGAGCCTGGCCAGAGAGATTCGCAAGCTGGAAAAGGATTGGTGTGCAGCTCCCTAAAGCACTAGCAGGGCCCAGTACTTTTGGCATATTGATGTAGAACAGCTGGGGGGAGGAGACCGCCCTTATCACTTTTACCAGGGGTTAGGGTACACCTGGAATGTGGGAGAGAGCAAGGCCAAGGCTCCCTAGCACCACCTCGTGAGAAGAAGGGATTTGAGCAGGAGCTCTCCTGGCTTCAGTCTCTCCCACTAAAGTTGTTCGACTGTGGATAAGTAATTAAAGAGTTATTGGAGCATGGGGCTGAGCACTCCCACACCAGCCCATAGAGTCATTCTCATGCTTCTTTGTTCTCTGTCCTTTATCTGAGACTCCATTACTGTTCACTAGGGATGGGATTTTTCAGGGCTAGTCTTCAATAATGCTGGCAAATTTACTGCCATCAGATTGATCTTCCAGACAACCAATTGGGTCTGTGAAGACCCACTTAGCCAATCAGGAATTCAATCACTGAAGACCACCCCCACTAGTGGACTAGTGCTGAGTTAAAGTGAGGGCCTTTCCCATCAACTCAGTGCTCTGATGACACGATGGTAAATAGGCAGCAGGCAGTCAAAGGGGTTGTGTCTGTACCTAAAATCTTATTTCAAAATAATTAGTCTGAACTAAGTAGTTCAAAAATTAGTTCTAACTAAGCGTGTTTTCTTACCTAGTTCAAAATAACTTTTTATTTTGAACTAAAAAAATGGTTAGTTTGAACTAAAAGTTAGTTTGAACTATAAAAATGAGCTTACTTTGAACTAACTGCTAGTTTCAACTTTAGTTTGAACTAGCATGTCTCCACTGGGCTAGTTTGAACTAAATATGCGAGTTAGTTTGAACTAGCCAGCTGAACTAACTAGTTCAAAATAAGCTTTTAGCTTTAGAACTAAGCTTTTAATTTTTTTGTTTGAACTAGAGAAAGCCTAGTGTAGCGAAGGTTCAAATTAAGGCTCCTTTATTCAAACTGATTTGCTCATGTAGACATAGCCAGGAAGATAGACAAAGTATTTTAAGTACTTGTATCTCCCTTCAACTGCACTGAAAGCCCTCTATGGCATAGGCCAGCCTTCAGTCACTTAGGCCAGGTCTACATTGGCAGGAAAATTCAGCAGCAGTTGACGAGAGTTACACAACTGCTGTTGATTCCTAATTCCCTGTCAGTGCAGCATCTTCAGTGTGCTGCACTTATGAAAAACGTATTCCTGTCAACAGCGTGCTATGCCACTTGATGTGCTTTTATTAAGTCGATTTTTCAGATCAACTTAGCAGATGTTAACTGGCTGCTAAGCTAGTCCAGAAAGATCAATTTGATGACAGCGAACTTGCTGCCATCACTATAGATGTGGCCTTAGTTACTGAAGGCATCCTCTTGACAGTCTCTGGGAGTTGTACTTTTCAGTCACTCAGATGTGTGAAAACCCCTCTCTGGCACAATAGAAATGCAGTCAGTGTACTCTTGTGGCCCCACTGCCACATGAATATTAAATCACCCCCCTGACAGATGAGTTATAGCTCCGTCACAATAGTGTCTTGGGCCGTGTCTGCCTGGGACTTCCTTGCAGCAATGTAGTTGCCCTTGTGCAAACCCAATTGCAGACACGTGTGCGGGTGTGAGCTGGGACTGGCACACAGTGCAGCATCTTCCAGATGGAGGGGGCAGTAAGTGAGGAAATGACCCCTCCCCTCCCCTCTTCCCCCAGTACTGAGTTACGTTGCCCATCTCCCCTCCCCAGTAAGCCCAGCCCAGACACCCTTCCCATGCCTGTGGGAGGAGCTGTCAATGTAGTTTGCCTGGTTGAAAGGTGATGCCTATGGGGCTGGCTGGCATGGAGAGTCCCATCTGCCCTTTAGGGCAGGGCTGCCTGACCAGTGTGTGAGGATGGCATTGGCCTGCTTTTAGCAACAAACCTGTCTCACACACAGCCCCAAAGCAGTGGATTCCCTGGGGCCCATCCCTCTCTCACCCCACACAGCCCTCCTGTGTTCTTGCCTCTCCCATTACTTGCTCACTTCCCCAAAATACCTGACCTTCTCCTCACTCCCCTTGCATTCCCAGTGCCTGCCTGTTCCCTTACTTCCTTCTGTCTGTCAGGGAGGAAAAATCCCACTCTGCACAGAGGACTATTCAATATTTTGCTTCCATTTCCCCCTTTGTGCGACTATGATTTTATAAAGGCAAGGAGTATAGTCAGGGATTCAACAACAATTAATGGAGATACAGGTTAATTTACCTCTGATCCCAATGACTTTCTCTTACCCCAGCCCTAATTCTGACTCTCTTTCCAGTGGATGTGACTCTGGATCCAGCTACGGCTCATCCCAGCCTCGTCCTGTCTGAGGATTGTAAAAGTGTGAGACTTATAAAGAAAAAACAGGATCTGCCCAACAGCCCTGAAAGATTCGATAGCATGCCCATTGTCCTGGGCACTGAGAGATTCACGAGCGGGCAGCACTACTGGGAGGTGGAGGTGGGAGACAAGATTTACTGGATTCTGGGAGTTTGCAGGGAATCTGTGAGCAGAAAGAGGCCACTCCAGGCTTTAGCTGAGAATGGCTACTGGGCCATATGGCTGAATAATGGGAAATATGAGGCTGGCACCTCCCCCTCAACTTCTCTCCCCTTGAGTGTCAGGCCCAGCCAGGTGGGGATTTTCTTGGACTATGAGGCAGGTGAGGTCTCATTTTACAATGTCACTGACAAGTCCCATCTTTTCACTTTTACCGATGCTTTCTCTGGGACCCTCCGCCCTTATTTCTGTCCTGGTGTCAATTCCAGAGGTACAAACGTAGATCCCCTGATAATCTCTTCAGTGCCAGCTCAGGCTGGAGATGATCTTTGTTCCTTACAATAATTAAGGTGACAGAGACTGGCCCCTCTCAATGCTGACCAGCCCTTACGCCTGTTTCCTCAGGAGTTTTACTTACCCACAGTAACACCCGCCATCCTGAAAACAAAAATCACTTCATTCCTTTTGGCATTTGGTTGAAGCATTACAATGTTTTCCCTGGGAGATATGAGCCCATCGGTGCTGACCCTCATCACTTAAGCAGACTAAGGATGAGTGGATCGTACAGGCCCTCCTATTGAGGCACAGGGAAGGGATGAGGACCACAGACATAGTACATTACCAACATTTTGGTTTGCATTCCACCCATGGAGCTGTGTGGTGAGCCATACCAAGCTTTGGTTTTAGTCTTGCACTCTGAGTGGGCCATGCCTATTTACAGCACTCAGATTCACTCTTGGAGTTTGCAGACCAGGTCCTCCACATGAGCTTGAATAACATGTTCCATTGGTGGTGGGTAACAGGTTTACTCATCAAGCCATTGTTCTCCCTGGGTATATCTACTGGAGCCTTAGGTCAACTTAACCTTCCTTAAGTCTACCTAAGGAACTTCCCATCCACATCTGGTTTTTATTAAATCAGCTTAAGCTCTTTCTTAAATCAGCTGAATAACACCACCTCTTAGGATCGACTTAATGCTTAAGTCAGGGGCTTCAAACGCAAATCACCATGAGGGCCGCATGAGGACTAGTATATTAGCCCATGGGCTGCACCACTGAAACCTTTCATACAATCATATTGCAAATATCAGATAACAATAGTGTTGTTGAGGGCTACAGGAAATAGCTTTAGGGGCTGTATGTTTGAGATCTCTGGCTTAAGTTGACCATATAAAGTTGACTTAAGCTAGTGTATCTGAGTCATAGCCCTTAAGTCAGCTTAATAAGGTCAACTTAAGCATTAAATCAGCCTGGTACCTGCCAGAGTGTACAGGGGCTATCTACAGGAGTTTTGAATATAGATGCTCTAACTCGACTTAATGAGGTTGACTTTCAGGCAACTTAAAGTCAACCTTGAAAGTCGACTTAACAGAGCCTCCAGTGTAAATATACTCTCTGTTAGCTTGTGAGAGCTGATATCCATGGCTTTGTCAGGCCAGGTACAGATCTGCATTAGAATGAAAGATAAATGTTCAGCCCACTTGGTGTCTCCCAGGTTGTTACCAGTCTGTAGCTCCTCCATGATTTTTATGGTTCATATGCTCCACCTGCCCAGCTGCCAGTGATTCCCAACATTTTCTCTGCTGTGGCACACCTTGATACCTTTAATTAATTTGAGGTACACCATCTTATAGTTTCCAAATGTACACATGAATTTTCATGAGCCAATGAGCCAAACCAGAGTGCTTTGAGTAGTTTTTCAAAAAATTTTGCGCCACACTTGCTCAGACCTGATGGCACACCTGTGTGCCATGGCACAATGGTTGGGAAACACTGGCCTAGGGAGTGTAGAGCTGCTGCTCAGTGCCCAACAGTTTACACAGAGGATGGGTGGAGTTGTGAACGGCTGGTCCTTAGTCTGAGCCCATTACACAAGGAACTCCCCAATGCATAAAGAGCAGGGGAGTGAGCAGGGAGACAGTTGTTTGGGGTGGTCTGGTGCTGACTAGGGAATACCTCTGCCCACTTACTGAATGTATCCACCACCATCAGCATAGAACAATACCTGGTTTTAGTGTAGGAAAGAAGGCACATATAATCTATTTGCAAACAAGGAGTCCTGGGGCACTTAAAAACTAAGAAATTTATTTATTGCATGAGCTTTTGTGGGAGAAGTCCCACTTCATCAGCCACTTTGAAGGTTTATGGCCCACTGTCTGTCTTTGAAGTGAAGTGGGATAGGCAGCCAGAATCAACCCAAAAACTGAATATCCTGCAGGTCTGTTAGTTTCAGCCCAGTGCTGGTGAAGTGGGACATGGGGATAACTCTCTTCCTGTTTTCAGATGAACAATTGTTCTCACAGGCAGCTACAGATAGAACAAAGGGGTAGCTTATATATATATTTTTTGTGTATTATCAGTTATTGCTGTGCTGGCCAGAGGCATGTTAATAGGAGGGGAGCTGCTCCTGGAGACATTGGCTCTAAAATGGGGTCAAAACTGTGAAAAAGATTGAGCACTCTCCCCTAGTGTCAAGGCTTTGAATTTGCTTTCTGTCTGCTCCTGATTTAAATGGCTAAGTAAGGTGCCAGCTGGTGCTGGGAGGCCTGAGTCTGGAGAAAGTATTCTACATCAGTGGAGCAGTTCCTTCCCAAACAGCTTCAACTATGTGTCCAAGAATGACAAAATAACTGTTCTACTGCCGGTGACTTCAGTGGGTCTAGGCCAGGGTTTGACAACCCAAAAGGTAAGAGTCATTTTTTAAAACTCTTTCAATGGCCAAGTTGTTTGAAAGTTGCCATGGGTGTTGCTCTCAGCCAGCTGGCTGTGTTCCCCACCGCTACCTCCACCACCACCACCATCCAGCTCTCACCCAGCCCAGGCTAGAGTCAACACTTGGTCCAACAAGCTGCTAGGCCCAGAACCTGCCCCCCCCCGCCCCCTGCCCCAGCCATACCGAGGGTCTTTGCACCGAGGGGCCAAGCCTACATTGTGCCCCCCACACCTCACTCATCCCCTCACACAGAATTGTAGATGTCCTGGCGCAGACCTGCAGCTGCCTCAGGGTGGGGCAACTGTATGTACAGCAGGGGTGTGTGTGGGAGCTGAAGGCTGGGAGATGGAAATGCAGACTTGGCTCTACTGCCCCCTCTGCTTTTATCCAATGCATGGTGCCTGCCTCTCCCACTGCAGCCTGGAACTGGCTCATGTGGCAGCTGAACACACCAGCTGGGGATGGGGGCCGCTGATCTATCATGATGCACAGGAGCAGTGCTGAAGGTAACCTCAGCAGCTCTTGTGCCCCCTGCCCGAAGATGGGACAGGCTAGAGGGCACCCCTCACGTACACTTACCTGCCGCTTCAGCCCCACAGTCTGGTGCCTTCTAGATCCCCATCAGGTATAATTCAAAAGTCTGGATTCATAAAATCATAGAATCATAGAGTTGGAAGGGACCTCATGAGGTCATCTAGTCCAGCCCCTGCAAAAAAGCAAGACCACTCACTAAATCATCCCAGCCACGGTTTTGTCTAACTGAGACTTAAATATCTCCAAAGATGGAGATTCCACCACTTCTGTAGGTAGCCCATTCCAATGCTTCACTACCTTCATAGTAAGAAAATATTTCCTAATATCCAACCTTGACCTCCCCTTCTGTAACTTGAAACCATTGCTCCTTGTTCTGTCCTCTGTTACTACTGAGAACAGCCAAGTTTTGTCCTCCTTGGAGCATGCCTTCAAGTAGTTGAAGGTTATTATCAAATCCTCCTCAGTCTTCTCTTCTGCAGGCTAAATGAGCCTCGTTCCTTCTGTCTCTCTTTGTAACTCTTGTGCTCTAGCCCCTTGATCTTTTTTGTTGCCCTCTGTTGGACTCTTTCTAATTTCTCCACATCCTTTTTGTAGTGGGGACCCCAAAACTGGACACTGTATTCCAGATGTTGCCTCATCAGTGCCTAATAGAGGGGAATAATTACATCCCTTGATCTGCTGTCAACAGTTCTAATGATGCAGCCTGGAATGCCATTGGCCTTTTTGGCAGCAAGAGCACACTGCTGACTCATATCCAGCTTCCCATCCACCATGACTCCCAGGTCCTTTTCTACACTGCTGCTATTTAGCTGATCACTCCTCAGCCTGTAGCAGTACATGGGGCTTTTCCATCTCAAGTGCAGGACCTTGCATTTGCACTTGTAGAATCTCATGATATTTCTTTTGGCCCACTGCTCCAATGTGTCTAGGTCTCCCTGAATCCTGTTCATGCTCTCCAGCATGCCTATCATTCCCCCCAGCTTGGTGTCATCCGCAAACTTACTGAGTGTGCAATCTATTCCATCATACAGATCATTAACGAAAATGTTGAACAGAACCAGACCCAGGAACAACCCCTGGGGTACACTGCTTGTTACAGGTTGCCGACTAGACATGGAGCCATTGATTTCTACTCACTGAAACCGTCAATCTAGTTCATTTTCTATCCACCTTGCTGCCCACACATCCAACCCATGTTTCCTTAACTTGCCAACAAGAATGCTGTAGGAAACCCTATCAAAAGCCTTGCTAAAGTCGAGGTATATCATGTCAACGGCTCATCATGCATCAACAAATCCAGTCACCTCATCATTCAGTGAGTCTGGTCAGGCACTATTTACCCTTGGTGAATCCATGTTGACTGTTTCCAGTCATATTTTCCTCCAAGTGTTTCAGGATGGATTCTTTGAGAACCTGCTCCATGATTTTTCCAGTGATTGAGGTGAAGCTGACAGGTCTGTAATTCCCCGGATCCTCCTATTTCCCTTTCTTGAAGATACGTACTATATTTGCTTTTTTCCAGTCCTCCGCCCCTCCCCCATTCGCCACACGTTTTCAAAGATAATGGCCAGCAGTACTGCTTTCTCATCGGCCAACTCCCTCAGCACCCTGGGATGTAGTTCCTCTGGCCCCATAGACTTGTGCACATCCAAATTCTTCAAGTAATCCCTAACCTGACCTTCCATCAGCAAGGGCCTCTCTTCTTTCCACTCTGCCATACCCAGTGTAGTGGGCTGGGAGCTGGCCCTCACTTTGAAAACTGAAGTAAAGAAACGATAGAGCACTTCAGCCTTTTCCACATCCTCCACCACAAGGATACCTGCCCCATTGAGTAAGGGACCTATGCCATCCCTGATCCTATTTTGTTGCTGATATACTTGTAGAACCACTACCTGTTATCCCTCACATCCCGTGCTAGCTGCAACTCCAATTGTCCTTTGGCCTTTCTGATTTTATCCCAGCAGTCCCAAGCAATATCCTTGTATGCCTCCCTAGTCATCTGTCCAAGCTTCCACTTCCTGTAAGCTTCCTTTTTTATGTTTCAGCTCACTGCAGAGTTCTCTGTTAAGCCATGCTGGGTGCCTTCCACATTTGCTGTTTTTTCTATTAATCAGAATGGTAACTTCCTGTGCCCTTAGCAGGGTTTCTTTAAAATACAGCCAGCTCTCTTGGATGCCTTTCCCCTTCAGATCAGCCTCCCAAGGGATCCTGCCCATCAGCTCCCTAAGGGAGCCAAAATCTGCTTTTCTGAAGTTCAGGGTCTGTATTTTGCTTCTGACCCTTTTCTCATGGTCACTGCTGCCAAGGTTGCCATTCACTTCACCTTCCCCAATCAATTCTTCTCTGTTTGTGAGCAGCAGGTCTAGTGGTGCAAGGCCCTCTGCTGGTTCCTCCAGCTTTTGTACCAGGAAGTTGTCCACAACACCCTCCAAAAACTTCCTGGATTGCCTGTCCACTGCTGTATTGCCCTCTCAGCATATGTGAGGATAATTGAAGTCCCCAATGAGAAGCAGGGCCCACGATCTGGAAACTTGTGCTAGTTTTCCATTGAAAGCCTCATCTACCTCCTCCGTCTGGTCTGGTGATCTACAGCAGACACCCACCACAACATGCCCTTTGTTGCCTTCTCCTCTAAACTTAACCCACAGACTTTCAACAGACTTGTCTCCACTTTCATAGTGGAGCTCTGAGCCGTCATACAGCTCTTACATACAGTGCTACTCCTCTCCCCCTTCTTCCCTGCCTGTTCTTCCTCAACACTATATATCCATCCATGGCAGAGCTCCAGTCATGCAAGCTATCCCACCACATCTCTGTTATGCCAGTTATATCATAGTTCCTTGTCTGTGCCAGTACTGAAAATTCTTCCTGCTTGTTTCCCTGGCTCCTTGCATTTGTGTACATGCACCTAAAATGCCAGGCCGATTGCCCTACTTTCCTCTGTCAATCTTCAGTTCTGTTGCATCTACCTCCTTGCATTTTCTCCCAGCATCGTCCCTCGCCTCAGGTATTAAGGCTTTGTTAGGACACCAAAGACCATTATTAGATCTGCCTCCCTCGCAAGTTGCAACTTCCCTCTCTTTTATCTATGGTGTTACAGTCCCGGCACCCTCCAAGATCTAATCCTTCCTCCAGATCTCCCACATTGTCACTTAGCTGTGGGCTTTGGTCACCTTCCCCCTTCAAACCGAGTTTAAAGCCCTCCTCACTAGGTTAGCCAGTCTGCGTTTGAATATCATAGAATCATAGAATCCTAGGGTTGGAAGGGACCTCATAGGTCATCTAGTCCAACCCCCTGCCAGAGGCACGACCACTCCCACTAAACCATCCCAGTCATGGTTTTGTCCAGCCGGGCCTTAAACACCTCCAAAGATGGAGATTTCACCACCTCCCTTGGCAGTTCATTCCAAGGCTTCACCACTCTCTTAGTAAAAAAGTTTTTTCTAATATCCAGCCTCGACCTCCCTAACCGCAACTTGAGTCCATTGCTCCTTGTTCTGTCCTCTATTACTACCGAGAACAGTCGAGCTCCCTCTTCCTTAGAGCATCCCTTCAAGTAGTTGAAGGTTGCTATCAAATCCCCCCTCAATCTTCTCTTCTGCAGACTAAATAAGCCTAATGCTTTCAGTCTTTCCTCATAGGGCTTGTGCTCCAGCCCTTTAATCATTTTGGTTACCCTCCACTGGACTCTCTCTAGCATGTCCCTGTCCTTTTTGTAGTGGGGAGCCCAAAAATATGCTCTTCCCCTTCCTCAACAGATGGAGTCCATCTCTGCCTAGCAGTCCTTTTTCCTGGAACAGCACCTCATGGTAGAGGAAGCCAAAGCCCCCCTGACAACACCATCTTTGTAGCCAGGCATTCATCTCCAGGATGCATCTGTCTCTGCTCAGGTCCCTACCCTTGACCAGAAGGATCGAGGAGAACACCACCTGTGCTCCGCACTCCTTCGCCCATGGTCCCAGAGCCCTGTAGTTACCTTTGATCTGCTGAGGATCACTTCTCTCAATATCATTGGTTTCCACATGGAGTGGTAGCAACCAGAGGGGCAGATGATTCTCGACAATCCCTCCATCAGGTCTCTGATATGGGCCCCTGGCAGGCAGCATACCTCTCGAGAAGCCTTGTCACGGTGACAGATAGGTGCTTCCGTCCCCCTCAGAAGAGAGTCACCAACCACCACAACCTGACGTGTCCTCCTGGGTATGGTGGATGTGATCCTCCCATCCTCAGCGGTGCATGGCATCTCCTCTTCCACCTTATCCATCATTGCTAGTGCTGCATAACAGTTCTTAACAACAATGGAGGGTGGGATGGGAGCAGGGGAGAAGTACTGTCTTCTGTCAGAGGTAACCAGTACTGCCAGTGTCCTCCCATCAACATCATTTGCCTTGCTAAAGTGTAGGCTAATCCCCTAGATTAGTGGTTCCCAACCTGTGGTTTGCTGACCCCTGGGGGACCACATAGTGGCTCCAGATGGTCTGTAGACAGGCTGGAAGCTGGGGCAAGATGCCTTTGGGGTCTCTGGCTGCCAGGGAGGCTCAGGCTTCCAGCTAGAAGGGGTCATTCCCCAGGCAGGGCATTTTTAAGACTCCTGCCCTGAGCATGCAGAGCTTACTCCGGGCGACTAGCCTGGGGGGTGTCCTGGTGGCAGGAGCTCTGGCCAAGTAAAGGCAGGAACAGGCAACCTGGGAGGGGGTTTGGAGATGAGGAACCAGCAGGATGGTAGAGAGTGGGCCAGAGGGCACGGAACATGGGGGGGCATGGCAGTCCCCATGGATGGGGCCATGGTAGTTTGCCTGGCAGCGGGAGGGGCCCATGGCTGTAGTGACTCCCCAGGCAAGGGAAAGGGGCCATGACCTCTCCCAGCTCCCCAACTGGGGAAGGAGGCCATGGCCTCAGTGGCTCCTCGAGCAAGGGGAGGGGATCATGGCCATGGCAGCCCCCATTCCCCAGCAGGAGAGCGGCGTGGACCAAATTCTGCCTGTGGCAGCACCAGGCACCCTTGGAGGGATGCAAAGGTTTTTTTAGTTAGAAGGGGGTCACCAGCCTTAAAAAGGTAGGGAATCCCTGCCTTATAGGTCATTATGATGACTGTCTGGCTTGGGTGGAGGCGAGGGGAGTTCACTTCTATGGGATTCTTGGTGGGTAGGAGGAGTCAGGACGATGCTCATGCTCAGTCATCCTGAGAAGCGCTCACTGTTCTGCCTTAGGAGAGCATAAGGGGTGCTCAGGAGGATCTGAAATTGTAAGAGGACTGTAGGGGTTTGAGAAAGGGAGGCTGCACTGCTGTTATCGCTCTTCCATACAGGTGGTAACAGAGCAGCTGCAGGGAGACTGCTCACAGTCCCCATCATAGCAGATTCCATCTGGCCCTGAGCCTGCACCCCCAACAACATCACCTCAGGAGTTGCCCTCCCTAGCTTAGCACATTGCAAGGCTAAGGGGAAACGCCCATCTCAGCCAGATGGGTCAGGGAACTTGGGAGCCCTGAATGCATCTGGGCTGAGGTCCTCACATTCAGCTCTAGGAGGCTGATGGGGGATAGTTGCATCCCCAGCCTTGCCCTCTCCAACTCCTTTAGGGCTGGGGGCAGCTCTTCAGCCTGAGCCCTGTAGCAGGTAAACATTGGGGGGCAGCCCCCTCCCATTCCCTGCCAAGCAGCCCATTCCTGGTCCCATTCCAGTGATTCTACATCAGCTCTAATCTCCTTTCATCAGCTGCTCATCTGTGAGTGCTTGTCAGGCAGTTGGGAGCAGAGCATCTGCTCCTGTGCTTAGCTCCCCCTTGCCTAGTGAGAGCTGGTCCCACAGCCCCCACACAGCCACAGCTCAGCTGCCTTTGCAGACCCCCCCACAATGTCTGGGCCAGGGAGGGAGGGTTTTAAAATTTTCTCTTCTTATCCAGCCCTTGCTCCATTGTGAGGGGGCTATGAGGCTGTCTGGGTCTTAGGGGGCTGTTTATGATTATCTTTCATATTAATATTTCATATTTGCAATAATCCATATGTGATATCCCATGTTTGGTGTCAATAAAAGGCTGTAATCTGCTAGGAATGATTATATGGTTTATATGTAGGTATCATGTCTGTATTAGAAATTAGGAATCTGTTTGTTTTATGTGTGTTCCAAGTTATTTGATTTAAAGGCAATCCCAAACTGGGTATCTGCAAAACTACTGTCCTCTTAATTGCCGATTAAGGGAGCTGCTGACTACTGTGGGCCTGGCAAGCAACCTGTCTGATGAGTGACCCAGACTGACCATGTGACTCAACTCCATTTTGATTTGACAAGGACTCTGAGAGCATAGGGAAAGCCCGCGGTGATAAAAGGCAGTGGGCCTATCTCCATTTTGTCTTCAATCTGTCTGCAACCAATACCCTCTTCTGGAACTATTCTGCTGTAGTGAACAAAGAACGGAGACTCACCAAAGTTCTGGGTGTGTACCAGAGAAATTGGACTCATCTGCAAATTACATATTCTTCAACGACCTGCTTTTGGTGGAGTCTATATCATTTGTATGTATGTGATTCAATTCAACCCTTTAGCATCTCTCATGTTTTGTTTGTTTTCTTTTTATATTATACCTTTGTTGTAATTACTAAATGATTGGCTGGCAGCATTGTATTTTGAGTAATATCCAAGCCTATATTGTTCTGCGTGATATGGCTGGCCCTTTGGGGTCAGGAGAACCTATTTCTTTAAGAGACCCAGTGGCTAAATGGGGACCAGAGAAGCTGATGTGCAATAAAGGTGGCTGTTTCTGTTTTGTTATGCTTGGTATGACCAGAGTGGGGAATCAGACACATGTTTTATTTTTGATTGGCAGGAGTGTTGTTGCCCCGGGGAAAGACCTGGGGCCCAGATCCGGGCTCCGGCCCCTAGCCCTAATACAGAGTTGGGGCCCTGGGCTTCTGCTGCTGCCAGCCTGGCACTGGATCCCCGGCTGAGGACAGGTCCGGGCAAGACAGTGGCTCCTGTGGACAGTCCTGCCCAGGAGAAGGAGGTACCACTGTGGCTGGCCTAGTGCTCAATACCCAGCCGGGGATGGAGCCAGGAGAGGCAGGAGCTGCCCCAGGCATTCAGGATACTGGTGCTGGGACTCAGGACGTGTCTCTCATGTGCCAGGCACCAGCCCCGACTGACTGGGAGACTGGTTTAAGTACCACCCATCAGTGACTTGGGGGTTTGGCCCCTGGTTTTGCAGCTTGCCCTGATTTTAGCACATTCAGGAGGCCTGGGTCACGGTGGGAAGGGGAGGCCCGGCAGCACCGTTGCAGAACTCAGAGATCGCTGCCTCTGATCATCACAGAGCTTCAAGCGGGCAGCTGGGAGCCGCACATGGCTTCAGAGCCACATATTTGCTGACCCTGGTTCTAGCATCTGATGAAGTGGGATTTTCTCCCACAAAAGTTCATGTGATAAATTTGCTAATCTTTAAAAGTGCCACCAGATTCCTTGTTTGCTTTGTGACCAACTGATAAACTCAGGCGGCTAGATGTCCACTGAGTGACTCTGACTCAGAGGAAAACAGTTCATTCTTTACAGGCTTTCTGGCACTCACCCTCTATCTAGAAGGACCTTTCCCCCCTACCAAGCTGTAGGACTAAAGAGGAAGATTGTGCAAAGGACATGTAGTGGTGCCCTCATTGCCCCCTATGAGTGACCCAACCATGAACTGATGCCAAGTCTGGCTCAAGGGGCTGTGGTAACCCAAGCTGGCTTTTGGTTTTGCGTCCTCCTACAGGAAGAGGGGCATGGAACCCATCCTCCACTCCAGCTGGCTCACCCACCCCCAGAGGAGACAACAACCTGCCTAGGGATGGGGCTTCCCTCTCCCACCCCTCCCCTGGGTGAGATCTTCCTCCCTAGAGGCAGGAAGGGCCAGGCCAGAGGAGGAGTGAGAAAGTGGAGCTTGCCCCATGGGCTGCCTTGCTGTGCCCCAGGGGTGGAGTGGCCAGCTCTGGGAGTGGGGAGAGCATGTTTTGGGCCTCTGAGCTGGCCCGCACTGCCCCCCATGTGGTGCTGTGGCTCATCAGTTCAGTTGGCCCTGACTAATGCTGGGCTTCGTGCTCAAAGCACCAGCTAGAGCCAGTCTCCTGTGTGAATCAGCTAGGACCTGAGATAGGGTGTTTTGCAAGGCTTGGCTGTGATGTATTTTCTTTTATCTGTTCTTTCAGAACAGAAACTGTGTGTTTATGTCTTTCCTTCAGGTGATTTCTGTTACTGTGTGAAGTGAACTGTGATTGCTTGTGTGTCTGGGGGCTGTTTGTACCATTGTGCCCTACTCACCCTTGGTCAGCAGTTTCAAAGAGCCTTGTGATCACCCTTCTCCTGTGAGCTTAACAAGGGGCAAGGACTGACCTAGATAGAGGAGGCCTTAAAAGTCAGTGGCTGAGAGACCAGGGAATTGCAAACAGGGGAGTTTGAAAGAGAGTTTGTTATTTGTGAAGCCAGTGGTGAAGAGGAGCCACATTGTTTCTGCAAGCACTGCTTTTGTCTCCTCCACCTGCACCTATAACCAGACAGACATTATGACCATGACTGTCTCCGCCCAGATCCTGATGTGCTCTTGCCAAGACTTTGGCCTGCATTTCCCACTCACACTCAGGGTGGGAGATCATTCAGCATGAAAGGTGTCTTCTGGTGGAGTCTCTCAAAGCAGCTGAGAGAGTTGCAGGAGGAAGTGGCTAGACTCAGAAGAATCCATTCCCTGGAGAAATTCCTTGACAGCACCCATGAGACATCCAGGGCTGAGGAAACTATCCAGGTACAGAGGACTGCTGCCACACCATTGGAAAAGCATGAGGTGGCTCTGGCAAAAAGGGGACACTGGCAGTTGGTAACTTCTGGCAGCAGACAGTGCTCCACTCCTGCTCCCATTCCACCTTGTATGGTGATGAAAAACCTTTATGGAGCCCTGGCGATGAGGTGGAAGAGGAGAACCTGTGCACACCTGAGGCTGGGAGAACCTCAACCACCACACCAAGGAAGAAAGGTAGGGTAGTGATGGCTGGGGACTCTTTTCTGAGGGGGACGGAGGAACCCATCTGTCATCCTGACATCGTGTCTCAGAAGACATGCTGCCTGCCAGGGGCCCATATCCGAGACATTACAGAGGGTTTCTTGAGAATCATTTGGCTCTCTGACTACTACCCCATGTTACTCATCCATGTGGGCACTAATGATGTTGCAAGATGTAACCCAGGGGATCAAAAGTGACAACAGGGCTCTGGGAGCACGGGTGAAGGAGTTTGGGTATGGGCCTGAGCAGAGACAGATGCATCCTGAGGGGGATGCCTGGTTGTGAAAACGGTCCTACCAGGAGTGCTTTGGCTTCCTCAACCAAGGGGTACTCTTCCAGGAAGCAGGACTGCTAGGCAGAGATGAACTCCATCCATTGAGGAAGGGGAAAACCATATTTGGATGTAGACTGGCTCACTTAGCGAAGAAGGCTTTAAATTAGGTTTGACGGGGGAAGGTAACCAAATCCCACAGATAAGTCACAATGAGGGACACCTGGGGGAAGGAATGGAACCTGGGGAGAGCCAAGGTTGTAACAGCAGGGATAAAGGGGACCTGAGTCAGAACTGGGAGCAGGGAATCAAATCAGAGTCTTAGGTGACCTAATGAAGCCCTAATCCCTGAGGTAAGTAGAGAAAGAGGACACCAGGAGAAAACCCAAAAGGAGGAAGATGCAACAGGAGAGACAATTGGCAAGGAAATGTAGAGCAGTTGGCCTGGCATTTTAGGTGCATGTACACAAGTGCAAGGAGCCAGGGAAGCAAGCAGGAAGAATTCACAATACTGGCACAGACAAGAAACTATAATATAATTGGAATAACAGTGAGGTGATGGGATAGCTTGCATGACTGGAGCTCTGCCATGGATGGGTATACACTGTTAAGGAAGAACGGGCAGGGAAGAAGGTGGCGGGGGGAGGGGAGTAGCACCATATGTAAAAGAGCTGTATGACTGCTCAGAGCTCCACTATGAAAGTGGAGACAAGTCTGTTGAAAGTCTGTGGGTTAAGTTTAGAGGAGAAGGCAACAAGGGCGATGTTGTGGTGGGTGTCCGCTGTAGATCACCAGACCAGAAGGAGGAGGTAGATGAGGCTTTCAATGGAAAACTATCACAGATTTCCAGATAGTGGCCCTGCTTCTCATTGGGGACTTCAATTACCCTGCCATCTCCTGGGAGGGCAATGCAGCAGTGTACAGACAACCCAGGAAGTTTTTGGAGAGCATTGAGGACAACTTCCTGGTACAAATGCTGGAGGAACCAACTAAGAAAAGCAGAATTTGGGTCCCTCAAGGAACTGATGGGGAAGATCTCTTGGGAGGCTAATGTGCGGGGGAAACGTGTCCAAGAGATTTGGCTGCATATTAAAAAGAGACAGTAATAAGGGCACAGAAAGATACCATGCCGATGTACAGAAAGAACAGCAAATATGGAAGGTGCCCACAGTGGCTTAGCAGAGAACTCTACAGTGAGGTGAAACACAAAAGGGAAGCTTATAAGAAGTGAAAGTTTGGACGGATGACTAGGGAGGCATATAAAGATACTGCTTGGGCCTTCAGGGATAAAATCAGAAAGGCCAAAGCTAGCACAGGATGTGAAGGATAAACGGGAAGGGGTTCTTCAAGTCTATCAGTAACAAGAAGAGGATCAGGGATGGCATAGGTCCCTTACTGAATGGGGCAGGCATCCTCGTGGCAGATGATGCAGAAAGGCTGAAGTACTCAATGCCTTTTTTACCTGTTTCCACAGGCAGGGTCAGCTCCCAGGCTACTACACTGGGTTACACAGATTGGAGAGAAGACAGGCCCTTGGTGATGGAAGGTCAGGTTAGGGACTACTTAAAGAAGTTAGATGTGCTCAAGTATATGGGGCCAGATGAACTTCATCCAAGGGTGCTGAGGGAGCTGGCAGATGTGATTACAGAGCCACTAGCCATCATCTTTGAAAACTTGTGACCCCAGATGATTGGAAGAAGGCACATATAGTGCTTATCTTCAAGAAAGGGGAAAAGAAGGACCTGAAGAACTAAACACCAATCAGCCTCACCTCAATCCCTGGAAAAATCATGTAGCAGGTCCTCAAAGAATCCATTCTGATTCACTCTGTTTTCCTCCAAGTGTTCAGAACAATCAGCATGGATTCACCAAGGGCAAATCTTGCCTGACCAGCCTGATTGCCTTCTATGATGAGATAATGGGATATGTGGATGCAGGAATAGCTGTCAATGTGTTCTACCTCAGTTTTAGCAAAGCTTTTGATACAGTTTCCCATAGCATTCTTGTCAGTAAGCTAAAGAAGTATGGGCTGGATGTGTGGATAGAAAGCTGGCTAGATCATTGGGCTCAGTGGATAAGGATCAATGGCTCAGTGTCTGGTGAGTAACCAGTGCCCCAGCGGTTGGTCCTGGGGCCGATTCTATTCAACATCTTCATTAATGATCTGGATGATGGAATAGATTGCACGCTCAGTAAATTTGTCGATGACACCAGCCTGGGGGGAATGGTAAACATGCTGGAGGGCATGGATAGGATTCAGAGAGACCTACACAAATTGGAGCAGGGGGCCCAAAGACATCTGTGATGTTTATCAAGGAAAAGTGCAAGGTCCTGCACTTAGGATGGAAAAATCCCATGTACTGCTACAGACTGGGGACTGATCAGCTAAGTAGCAGCACTGGAGTAAAGGACCTGGGGATTATGGTGGATGAGAAGCTGGATATGATTCGTCAATGTGCTCTTGTTGCCAAAAAAGGCCAATGGCATATTGGGCTGTATAAGCAGGAGTGCTGCCCGCAGCTCGAGGGATGTGATTGTTCCCCTCTATTCAGAGCTGGTGAGGCTGTACCTGGAATATTGTGTCCAGATTTGGGCTCCACACTACCAAAAGGATGTTGACAAATTAGGAGTCCAGCGGAGGGCAACAAAAATGATTAAGGGGTTGAGTCACACAACCTACAATGATAGACTGAAGGAACTAGGCTTATTTAGGCTGCAGAAGAAAAGACTGAGGGGGGATTTGATAGCAACCTTCTATTACTTGAAGGGGTGCTCCAAAGAGGTGGGCGCTCGGCTGTTCTCAGTAGTAACAGAGGAAAGAACATGGAGCAATGGCTTCAAGCCACAGCTGGGGTGGTTGAGGTTGGATATTAGGAAAAGCTTCCTCATTAGGAAAGTGGTGAAGCATTGGAATGGGTTACCTAGGGAGGTGGTGGAATCTCCATCTTTGGAAGCATTTAAGGCCCATTTTGACAAAATCTTGGCTGGGAGGATTTAGTGGGAGTGGTCCTGCTTTTAGCAGGTGATTGTGTTGCAGAAAAAAAAAATACAACAGAACCAAACTTGAGTGCAAAATCAAAGCTAAGCAGATTTATTACCAGTAGAACAGACACACTAGTGGGAAGAGAGCAGTCAAGTGCTGTCTTTCTTCCCCCCTGTAACGCTTTATGGAATCTTCTATAGCTTATCAGCTACATTAACATGTATGCATATACATAAGGTAACAGTAGATCTAACATTTTCTTATTGGTGCAGGCTAAAATTATTCCATAAAAGGGACCAAGGTCAGGAGAGGAGGGAATCTCGCATAACAAATTGATAGCAACAGGACTGAGGCAGCTTGTACTGGTATGATAAAGCAGGATTATATGTATAAGGGATGCTTGGTGTCTGGAGCAGAGAGGCACCAGTTAAAATCTCTTAGGCCTGCTTTTTTATCACAGCCTTCAGCATTCTTTAATAGTTGGACTAGATGACCTCATGAAGTCAAGCTTCCTCAGCCTTTGGCCTGAGTGTATAAAAAGAAAATGGGCTTGATCACCCCACATTCTGCTGAGATCCTCTATGTTAGCATAGATCCTGGGAATCTGGGGACTTTGCTGCAGGACCAAGTACTAGGCTACCTTGTAAATTAGGACCAAGGTGCCTCAGGAACCTCCTTGGGGTCTTCTGCAGTCATCAGGGGCCCTGGCTGATGAAGGGATGTAAGCTCTTGCCCCTTTGCTTTGCTTGCTCAGGGTTATTCATCCTGGCATTCAACAAAAATCATCCATCTTTTCAATGGTCTTTGACTGCATCTGGTGAATCCACACACCTACGCCTGCGGGTACTGTTTGGGGGAACACAAGCCTTTGTCCACACTCCAGATGTAGTCATGGGTTCTTTGATGTAATTAGAATGATTAGAGTGTCTCTGCATGTATGTCTTGTATCAGTCATTATCACTTCTGTTCTTTCTGGGTGGAAAAATGGTTCTGTTTGCAAGTGAATAGATAGAAGAAATTTAGATGGATTACCTAATTAATAGGAAATGGTATATCACTGATCACTGTAACATCATAATTTCAAAGTTGAATGCATCAAACTTCCTGATATCATGAATAAAACCCCTTCAATATTGATTGTGTTGCCCTATTCTTTTGGATGGATACTTCAAGCTTTATAGAATCCCTACTTTAGAGCGTATTGGGGTGTTCACATGTTTAAAGACTTGGGTGAATTCTGCAGACATTTACATCAGCACATCATGTATCCTAATTGTCTGCTGTATGAGCACTGAAAAATGATTAGTTCACAAGGATGGAGGCTAATTCTCTCTCTCTCTCTCTCTGAATAAATAGGGTCTACTGTGCTGGAGCTTGTGGAGGGAGGCAATAAAACACAGATGTCTGGAATGGTGGGGAATTGAACAAACCTGCCTGACCTTGCAGTCAGGCAGAGCCCACCTGCACCAAGCCCTGCTAAGACAACGGGCACTCAGGGTGGTAACAGCCATCCAATTAAGTTCAAAGGGGCCATCTGTTCCCTTCACACATTCTCTTTACTTTAGTGATGGCCCAGGAGGGGTGGCCATCAAGGTAAATGCTATGAGTCACAGACATGCCCCATAGAACCTGGCACACAGTGCTGTCCTAAACATGGGAATGTGTGCTTTGCTTAACTCACATTTAACTGAATGGAAGGGTAAACAAAAATATATCAGTGACCAGAGTCTTTGACTTCAAAAAATTAAGGGAATTAGCTAGGGAAGTGGACTGGACCAAAGAATTCATGGATATGAACATTGAGGACGCTTGGAACTGCTTCAAGACAAAGCTGCAGGAACTATCTGAAGCCTGCATTCCAAAGAAGTGGAAAAAATTTTCAGGCATGGGTTCTAAACCAAGCTGGATGAATGTACATCTTAGACAGGCAATTAGGAAGAAGCACAAGGCTTACAAGGAGTAGAAGATGGGAGAGATAGGAAAGGAGGGCTACCTTTTAGAGTTCAGAGCATGTAGGGATCAAGTGAGGAAGGCCAAAAGCCAAGCAGAGTTAGACCTTGCAAAGGGAATCAAAACCAATAGTAAAAGGTTCTTCAGCCATATAAATAGAAAGAAAACACTGAGGATGGGGTAGAGATCAAGGATAATCTAGGCATGGCTGAATATTTAAGTACTTTACCTCTGTCTTTAATGAGGGTGATGGTGAAATCAGGGACAGAGGTTGGGCAGCTAATGGGAATGAGAATGTAGAAGTGGAAATTACCATATCTGAGGTACAAGCTACGCTTCAGCTACTTAAAGGAACTAAATCGGGGGCCCGGATAATCTCCATCCGAGAATATAGAAGGAACTTGCACACAAAATTGCCAGCTGTTTAGCAAGGATTTTTAAAGTATCAGTGAACACAGGGGTTGTGCCCTATGACTGGAGAATTGCTAATGTAGTCCCAATTTTCAAGAAAGGGAGTAAAAGGAATCCAGGCCTGTTAGTTTGACCTCAGCAGTATGCAAGGTGTTAGAGAAAATTTTGAAGAAGGTACTTGAAGATATTGAGGAGAAAGGTAACTGCGATAAAATACAACATGGCTTTACAAAAGATAGATCATGCCAGACCAACCTGATCTCCTTTTTTGAGAAGGTAACGGATTGTTTGGATAAAGGGAATGCGGTGGACCTAATTTACTTAGATTTCAGCAAGGCATTTGATACAGTTCCACACAAGGAATTATTAGTTAAATTAGGAAACATGGGGATTAGTATAAAGATAGAAAGGTGGATAAAGAACTGGTTACGGGGGAGATTACAGAGGGTCATAGTGAAAGGTGAACTGTCTAGCTGGAAGGAGGTTACTAGTGGATTTCCCCAAGGATTGATCCTGGGACCCATCTTATTCAACCTTTTTGTTACTGACCTTGGCACAAAAAGTGGGAATGTATTAATTAAGTTTGCAGATGACACCAAGCTGGGAGGTATTGCTAATACAGAGGAGGATTGGGGTAGCATACAGAATGATTTCGATGACCTTGTCAAGTGGAGCATTAGAAATAGGATGAAATTCAACAATTGGAAGTGCAAGGTCATGCACTTAGGGATAAATAACAGGAATTTTTCTTATAAGTTGGGAATGCATCAGCTGGAAGTGATGGGGGAGGAAAAGGACCTGGGCGTACTGGTTGATCACAGAATGACAATGAGTAGCCAATGTGATGTGGCAGTAAAAAAAGCTAATGTGGTCCTGGGGTGCATCAGAAGAGGTATTTCCAGTAGAGAAAGCGAGGTGTCAGTACCGTTATACAAGGAGCTGGTACGACCTCACTCGGAATACTGTGTACAGTTCTGGTCACCCATGTTTAAGAAAGATGAAGTCAAACTGGAACAGGTACGAAGAAGGGCTACAAGGATGATTCATGGAATGGAAAATCTTCCCTATGAGAGATGACTTAAGAGCTTGGTTTGTTTAGTCTGACCAAAAGAAGGCTAAGAGGAGATATGATTGCTCTTTATAAATACATGAGGGAGAGAAATACAAGGGAGGGAGAGGAATTATTTGAATACAGCGCCAATGTGGACACAAGACCAAATGGATACAAACTGTCCTTCAGAAAATTTAGGCTTGAAATTAGATGCAGATTCTTAATCATCAGAGGAGTAAAGTTCTTGAATAGTCTATCAAGAGAAGTGGTGGGGACAAAAACCTTAGGTGCCTTCAAAACTGAGCTTTATAAGTTTATGGAGGGAATGCTATGATGGACAGTGTAGCTTGGCCATTGTCTGTCTTTTACTACTGGTGATGGGTATGATAGTGACGTGGGAAGGGACATTGGATCAAGTGGGTTCTGACTTATTACAGAGAAGTTCTTCATGACAGGCTGTTGTGGACTTGCCCTCATGCTCAGGGTTTAAGTGATCGCCATGTCTGGGGTCGGGAAGGAATTTTCCCTCAGGCCAGATTGGCTTGGGTGCTGGGGTTTTTTTGTCTTCCTCTGTAGCATTGGGCATGGCTCACTTGGTGGTTGATTCTCTGTATTAAAGTCTTTAAATCATGATTTGAGGACTTTAATAGCTCAGTTATGGGTTTGAGGTTCATTGTAGTAGTGAGTCGGTGAGGATTTATGGCACTGTACAGGAGGTCAGACTAGATGATCCTATTGGTCCCTTCTGACCTTAGTGTCTATGAATCTATAAGCACTAAACAGAGTCATCAAACAGACAGGAAAGAAAAGAAATTCAAACAGGTGCAAAAACCAATCAGGAATATCAATAGACACTTTGTCTCCTGCATCACTACTGGAAGTTTTATCAAAGGGGAGATTTCATAGGACTATTTTAAAAAAAGAAGGGAACACACCAAAACATAGTTCTTCACACATTGCCATTGTACAAGATGGACAACAGAAATAGCACTGAACTGTGTGAGGAGTCCTGATTTAGAGAGTTTTGGCAGTAAAACTGCTTCAGCATGTGGTGAGAAAAGTTCTTTGAATAATGTGATTTGAGGCCAATTCTCCAGTGTGGCCAGGTAATTTTGAGTTCTAGCCCAGTCCTCCAAAGTGTGGTAGCTCGCCCAGCTTGCTGTTACCTACAAATCATCTAACCATACTCTGCACTCTATTTTCCAAGTCATTAGGGAAAATATTGAATAGTACTGGACCCAGAACTGACCCTATCAGTACCCCACTAGATAGGCCCTCCCAGTCTGACAGTGTGTCACTGAGAACTACCCTCTGAGTATGGCTTTTCAACCAGTTATGCATCAGCCTTATAGTGGTTTCATGTCAATCACATTTCCCTAGTTTGTTTATGAGAATGTCATGGAGGACTGAGTCAGAAGTCTTCCTGAAATCAAGATAAATCATGTCTAGTGCTCCTCCCATGCACTAGGCTAGTAAAACTAACAAGGAAATTAGGTTTGTTCAGCATGATACTTGACAAATCCATGCTGGCTATTCCTTATAACCAAAAGATACTTTAGGTCAGGAGCATTGCTGCCCCAAGGAAAGGCCTGGGGCATGGGCCCAGGCCCTGGCCCCTGGGTGCAGCCCCACCCCGGGGCCTCATTCTGTGCCTGGGCCCAATCCAGCCTTAGATGCCTGCTGCTGCCAGCCTGGGCTGGGATCTCCAGCTGGAGACGGGGCCAGGAGAGGTGGACACTGTTGCAGGCGGCCCCGCCTGAATTCCCAGCCAGGGATGGGGCCAGGAGCTGCAGCTGCCATTGCAGGGGGGGGCCGGCCTAGGACAGGACAGGAGCAGCAGGCATCGCCACGGCCCGCCCAGTCCTGGATCTTGGGCAGGGGAGGGGGCCCAGAGAGGCAGGAGGCACACTAGGAACTTGGGGCAATGGCCCTGAGACTCGTAGAATGAGCCCCGTGTGCTAGGTGCCAGTGACACCCCTGCTTTAGGTGCTTACAACTGATTGCTTAATAATTTTTCCTGTGTTTTTAATGTGTCCAGGCATTTCAGTTAGGCTTACTGGTCTATAATTCCTCAAATCCTCTTTGCTCCTCTTTTTAAAAGTTGATACTATGTTTGCTCTTCACCAGTCTTCTCAGATCTTGGCCATAGGCACAGATCTTCCTTATGTCAGGGGTCAACAAAACTGCTGCTCAGCTAGGTGTGCAGTTTCAAAGCAAGGTGTCAAGCTTGGATACCCTTTGCAGCTGAAACATGCCTCTCCTGCTCCCCCCACCACTGAAATGCAGGTGAATCCTTAAAGGAGTTGGCGATTATTTTTTGTTACAAGAGGGTGCTCCACCACTGCATTTGCCCTACGCTACTTAGCTTTGCACTAAAAATGCACCGGAGGGGCACATCATAGTGACTAAATGTAAAAAAGGTGACTCCTAAATTAAATAAAACCACAGCTGGCTCCTAGGTACCAGCCTGCAACTTTTAGTTGCTATGGCGAACTGGAGCCTGGGTTCTGTCAAGCCCTGCCTTATGCACATAAAAATTTGCCTGTGAGCAGGTGAACTGCAGCTGTAGTCATGTCACCTCGGTTTCTATTTCATGCCTATGCCCTAGGGGGATCCTCAAACTAGATATCCCTGCCTGTGGGACGTAACCAGTGGCCATTCTCAGGAACAAGTTACTGAATTGCGCCCTGCACAAAATCATGACATTTAATAGGAGCTACCCTTTGTGATACTCTCCCCCCCGACACAATGTGCTGCTGTGCCTCCCTGATCACCCACTCCTGGGCCTCGACTTATCTTGCTTTGCTAAATGGACTCCCTGCATGTAATCAGTCCCAAACAGTGGTGGTGTGCTCACTAGCACATCCATCTTGCAGGAATTGGGACCCTTCCCTAAACACTGCAAGCTCTGATAATCTGGTTTGTCAGTTTAACAAAGAAACTGATATGCATCACCTTTGCTCTAAGTCAGGTGTCCACCCTTTTACTCTCTTTCCAAAATCCGCACTGCTTTAGATAACAATCATTAATTCATTGATTAAAACTTGATTTTAAGTGAGTATATAGCAAACCAATGTACAATTAGTCAGTCAGGGAGTTTATCACTGCCAAATAAAAACATGCACTGTAAGCTAAAGTTTACTGTTGCAATCTATTTCTAGCGGATGATGGTTTTGCAGCCAGGCCCTTCCTGCAATCTTTGTAGGTACAAGTTTTGAAAGCTGCTTGCAAGATGAAGATCCAAGCATTTCTGCCCCAAACAGTTCAAAGTATCTCCTACTCTCTCTCTTTCCTCCTTTGGTGTGGAAACATTTCCCTCGCTGACTAAAGAACTTAGTTTGCCTGGTCTTTGTTATGCACCCCTGAGTACATGGCACCAACCATCTGAACTTGGACTGTGTTGTTCCCAGCTGGGGGTGAGCTAACAACAAACTGAGCAATTTTGACCACCACTGCCACCCCCAGCTGCTGCTTAACCGGCCTCCCCTCCCATCAAGAAGGCAGTAGGCTCCCAAACCTTCTGGAACATTTCAGGACTGTTTCTGCAGTGGGGACCTCAGGCGTCCCAGCAACAGCTGCCCTCCCCTATTGTCAGACTCCCCTACCCCAAACCCCCTTGGCTGGAGGGCTCCCACCTTCTGCTCTGCCCTCCAGCTGGTCCAGTGCCCCTCCCTACACTCCACCTAGGTCCCCCAACCCCTGAGCTCTATTTGGGTTGCCTGCCCCAACCTACCCCTGAAAGTTTGTTTGTTTCCCTTCCCTGCCCCACCCAAAAGCTTCAGTTCCCTCCCTGAACTGCCCCACCTGCAAGTCACTAGCCCACCCCTCCTGCAGTGCCCACCTCTAGCCAGCCCTAGCAGACTAGCGTGTCCCCCCCAAATTTTGTTTTTCCCTTGCACACTGCACCCCCTGATGTCCATGTGACCCCCAATCCACCCAGTGCAGCCGGAGGAGCCGGCCGTTCCCTGCCCCTCACAAGCCTCTTGTCCCTTCCTCCTGGGCGCCCTCCTCCCCTGCCCGCAGCCTAGCGGGGAGGAGTGGTCTGTCCACCCCTGTTTCCCTATATAGACCCCTGCCCTGCCTCAGTGTCCCTTTCCTTTTACCCACCCCTGCTACTGCCCTCCTCCTCAGCCGGTAGCTAAGTGGGGAGGAGCGGTTTTTCCCTAATCCCCCTCTTTCATGCTTGTCCCTGCCCCCTCCCAGTACTTTCCCCTCCTCCAATAAGTCTCCTTTTTTGGCCATCCCTATTGCAGGGATATGCTCCCCCGTCAACCTCTGAGGCTCCCCCTCTGACCATGGCCGCTGCCTCTGCCATCAAGGATGCCCCCATTGGGGCACCACCAGCAGCAGCAAGCACGGGAGGGGCCTCCACCTCTGCTGCTGCTGCAGCCTCCTCGGCCAGCCATAAAAGTTGGCAGAAAAAGGTGAGCAAGGGCCAGGCTGTTGCCGCAGCAACGTCATCGGCTGCAATCTCTTCTTCCCTTGCCATTCCCTCCAGCAGCTCTGGGGGAACCCCAGCCCCCAGAGAGTATGCCCAGGTAGCTGCCACCCCTCCACCCACCACTGTACCATCTGCCCGTGCTGCCTCTTCTGGAGGCCAGGGCCCCTCTCCCACCTTGACCAGGAGGCACGGGGTCTGTTGCCTCCTGGTAGCAGCCTCACCCCACGTGGAAACCTACGTGCGGGCGTTGGTGAGGGTGGTGGGGCCCTCAGTCATCGTGGCGGCCTCCAAGATGTACGGGAGGATTGTCCCCTTCCTTTCTGGGCAGAGATGATTGCTTTTGTCTGGTCTGAGCCAGGGATCTCAATTTTTCATATTCTTTGTTGCCTCCTCTAGGTGCTTGCTCACAGCTCTGCCTGTTTACATGCTACTGGAAGAGCGTTCTCACTGTCGCTCTCCTGAGCCATGAAAAAACATGCTATGCATCCGTGCACATACACAGTGCTGAAGGAAACATGATATCATTGCAATCAGGTAGAATGGGTTATGGACATTCATAAAGGACCCTTGCATGGCTTATTTGACATAGAATCTTACAATCCCAGTGCATAAGTGAATGGAAAAGTTAAGCAGATCACACCCCATGGGGGCACAGATGTGCAGCCTGTCACAGATGGGTTTTCCCCCCATCTTGAAAAACTACCTTAACTGCTGGCCTGCAGAGCCAGTTTATCTCAGTGTCCCCTGCTGAAGCTGTTCCACTGTGCTTCAGTACTGAAACAGTCCTTAGGGAATGAAAAGAATGAGAATGACTGTATAGTTCAGTGGTTAGAGCAATCTGTGTGAGACCCAATGTTCAGTCTCTCTGGACCAACGCATATTTAGTTATTTATATTTCCTGGAAGAGTTTTCAAAAGGAGAGACTGAGGAAGACCCAGATGAGCCAGTGACCTTAGCACCCTTTTAGGAGGGCTGCTACCCAACTTTAAGACCCTTCCTTACATCAGGAAGAAGGTGGAATTAAACCAGGCTCTTCTACGTCCCAGGGGAGGGTTCAAACCACTGAAATAAAAGACTAGAACTGGTGAAAGTCACCCCTCTTCTGTTTCCTGTGAGAAAGAGTCAGTTCCAGGACAGGCATACAGCTGTGAATGTTAAGTGGTGGCAGATGTCCAGATCTGGCCAGACTTAGGCCCGTATATCCCTCTGAGGGTCAGGGCTTAGGACCTAATTCTCCTTTCCTCATCAATTTCTATTGGCTAGCTTAGGCAGGTCCCAGCTCAGCATCTGGCTTTTGGGGATCCCACTGTTCGACACCTATCTCTCCCCAGACAGCGCACAGAGAACTGCACACCTCGCTTGGGACAGGGGTGAGTTTAATGCTAGGTCCTGCAAGTCTGAGTCCAAGTTCCTTTTGTTCCCCTCTCTGCCCAGACTTTGTGGAAGGCCTCCCTCAGGGCTGGATTTGGGAAGAGGAGCTATATGTCACTTGTGGCCCTGGTGCTTCGGGCTCATGGCAGAGTCTTGGCTTGCAAAAAAAAAAAAAAAAAGTGTATAGCTCTTGTATTTCACAGAAAAGCTTGAAAACATGCTTCAAATGTGACTGATACAGGGACACCTGCCAGGGCCGTCCCTAGGGGGGAGCGGGGCCCAGGGCAAATCAGTTTGTGCAGGGCCCCCCCATTTTAAACTTTGCAGTGCAATGTTCCCTCTAAGCCAGTGGTTCCCAGCCTGTGGTCTGGGGACCCACAGAGGTCCACGGACACATTGAAGGGGGTCTGCAGAGCCTCTCCCTACCTGCCCTGATGCTCCCTGCCAGGGCTGCCTTTCCCCAGCTGTGGCTGTATCCTGGCAGGGGATGGAGCCACAGCAGCTCCCCAGCAGGGGCAAGGGCAGGGCACCACAGCTGCTGCAGCTCAGATCCCCAGTGGTGCGGGCAATGGTGGTGGCAGCGCTGCTCACCAGCCGTCCCACTGGTGCAGGCCAGAGTCTGCCCATGCAGGCCAGATTACATAATCAGCTGGGGGGGGGGGTCCTGCAAAGATTTTTTTTTGTTACAAAGGGGTCCCCAACCTGAAAAAGGTTGGGAACCACTGCTCTAAGCTGATGATGCAGCTGAGCAAGTTCCCTGCTGGTTCTCCAGGCCCCAATAGGCTTCTTCCCTGCTGCCTGCTGGCTCCCCAAGTGCACCCATAACTTGTTCAGCTGCATCATCAGCTTAGAGGGAAAACTGGCAGTGTCATAATTTTTCTTTAATAGAATCTTAAATGTCTAGCTCTCAGGATAAAAAGTTGCAGAGAGAAGCAGAAAAACATGGCCTGACTTTATCCTAAAGGCTCAAAACTCAGAAGTCAAAGAAAATAGCTCCCCCTCATTTATTATTTCTTTAAACATCTCTTTATTGTTAAGTTGAGTTTTAATGATATATTTAAGCCAGACTTGTGACTATTTTTGATGTTTGGGGTAGGCAATAGTGAATGTGTCATGGTGATATTTCATCAACCTCACACCCAAGTGGACAGGAGCATCTGGAGATACCCTTCTTTGTGGTTCTGGTTTTCTGTTCAAGATGGACACACAATTTTACAAGTTTAATATCTTTTCTTAGATCAAGTTTTTCTTAAATTGAAAATTTAGAGCGAGAGATGCTATTTTTGGATGATATCAAGAAATAAATCCAGGTCCTCTCTTACCTTAAAGCACTGGATTCAAATGGTCTAATGCATGTTATTTCCTTTATGCTGCCTGATTCTCTCCTCTCCTGTCTTATTTTAATATACGTATTCATACATTCCTCATTGCTTTGCAGGTGATCTAAGTAATGAAACTCAGGTACTGTTTGAGGATGAGAGGAAGAAACAAGGGACCTTTGGCCTCCTCTCAGATACCCTGATGTAAAACAAACAAGGAGTCTTGTGGCACTTTTAAAATCTAGCTAATAAATAAATTTGTTAGTCTTTAAAAGTGCCACAGGCTTCCTTGTTTGTTTCGTTAAACTAGACCCATGTCACCACAGCTGCTTTCCTCTTTGCCGTGCTTTGGGACTGGTGCTCTGACTGCAATCAATGACAATGGGGCTTATTTACAGTGCAGAAGGAAGGACAAAAAACGTCTTTAATGTGTTGATTGATGGCCATTAACCCTAAAAACCCAGTATTTCCATTTAAGTGCTAGCCTGTGGTCTTCTCTCTCAGGTATAATAGATCATTATCTGCACAGAGAAGTTTGCTCAAAAAGACATCCCTGAAGACTGAAAAGTCTTGTTAAATGTAGAAGGAAAAAAGTTCTTTAATATCTGAGATCGCTTTCTGGAGATGCTGATGTAAATTCAAAGAGAAGGTCCTGTTTTGTAAAGGTTGGGGATGTGACATTCTCCTGACTTTGTCTCCGTTTGCTTGACTGAGGCTGGCTCCATAAGTTTTATCTCAACACTTGCCCTTTCTCTTCCCCTCAAGGAGCAGGTGTGGGAAGGTAGCTACTTAAATCAAGAGTTATTGTAACCGAACGCTGCCTGTCCCAATTCCCTTCCCCTTTCCCTGACCAGCCAGAGCTGCTCCCTGGGCAGGCTAGCTCCTCAGCTTGAAGAAGGTCCCTGGTCCCTTACTCCCGCTGCTTGTGTGGGACCGCCAAAAGCATGAGGCCCCCCCAAAGCGTGAGGCCTAGGGCAGTTGTCTCTTTTAGCCCCCCTTAAGGGCGGCTCTGTCACCTGTAGGAGTCTGCAGAGCTGTGGACGGGGAAGCTGCCTCATACAGTGCAAGGGGAATAACGCCCAGCAGCACCGATCTGGGGGCTCTGCCAACCACACTCAATAGGGGGCTTTGTGCACCAAGAGGGCAGAGTACCGGGACCTAACCGCCAGCATAGCAGAAACTCCCTATTTGCTGAGTAAATGCTAAGGGCCCTCAGAGCTCCGCACTCCACATCTCTGCATACAAAAGGGGAGCCTGTATCTCCTGAGAGGGGCTGCTCATGCAGGGGAGAAGACAGTCCCAGACAGGGCCCATACGTAGGAGATGGGAGCGGGCCCTTGTCACCCTTACTCCAGGAGTACTGCAATGCTTGGGTACAACCACACAGCCATCAAGGGCTCTGTGTCGTGGTCCCTGGATTAGACCCAGCAAGATTCAAAGGAAAGAGACTGACCTGAGGTTCCAGGTGCCATGGTGGATCTGTAGTTGTTTCTTTGCATTTTTCTTTCGACACAGTATACGCTGACCAGACTGGAATTTGACTGTTCTTGTCATAAAAGGTTGCAAAAGAATACTTTCCCTTATATTTCTGGCAAATGTTAGCATGATTTTTCTTGTTAAACCCCCAGGGTTCAATTCCACCATAGAAATAATCTTTGCAGTGAGTGAATATGGGGTACACTTCGGCCAGCACAAGCCACATCAAGAGCGAGGCAAAGCCAAGCAGCACAAGGGGCCCCATGGCTTCTGGTATGACACAGTCATTACAGCTGCTATTTAAACTATTCCTTAGAACCCTCCACTGGCCATCTCAGACAGAGTCATCTGTGCGCTTCCTTCCAGGAACTTCCTAAGACCTAGGCTCAGCTGGGTCACACAGCCATAGTCAGGCAGGACTATGCAGGGCATGACAAGACATGTGTGAATAACTGATATTCGGTTCCGGTAAGGGCCCAACAAATTAGGGGAAAAGATTAATTTTGGTTCCAGCACTATAACTAGGCTGGGGTGACTGGGGCAAAGCCGCAAGTGCTGAATTTTACAAGGCTCCAGGATGGATCCAGCTCCTTACAGTGGCTGGGGCTCCCCGCCACTGGAAGGGCAATGAGCTGACCCAGCTGAGCACAAACTGACCCCAGAGAAGTGGCAGGCCAACACCAAGCATCTGGTGATCTACGTCCTCCTCAAGCGCCAGTACCAGCTGCAGCTCAATAACCTGCACTGCAAGGGTCTGATCATGAGTCTAGACAGGCCAGGACCTGGCACCTCATGGAGGCAGGAGGGGCACCCGGGGCTCTTCTCTGCGCTGCTCCCACAGTGAGCGTCCCTTCAGCCTTTGAGACCAGCCCCCTGCACATGTGTGTTGTCCTGCCACGTTCTCTGCTCTCGCTGCTCTCGGGATGCAGCCACCACTGCCATGGAGCATGTCCTTCAAATCCCACAAAAACTTTTTCAGCTGGCATTTCTGCTGCACAGGCAGTGAGGGCAGCCAGTCCCCATCCCACCTCCCCAGCTCCCTATGCCATGTTGGCTGGAGTGAGCGTCCTGAAACATGGTCAATGCTGTGGGGCCCCCGTTAGGTGGTGGGAGCCAGATCTGTCCCTGGCCACCTTCTGGCAGTGGCTGCGACTCCCTGGCACCTTCTTGCAGCAGCTGGAGACAAATCAGGCCCCAGGCTGAATCAGGGCCTGGGTCTAGGGAGGGTGTCTTTAGGGCTGCTTGTCCCAGGCACCAGAACAGCTAGTCCTTGCATTGTTCAGTTCAACCCCAAATGAAAATCTTTCGAAATTTTTGGTGACAGTTGAAGGAAATTCTGCTCTTGAATACTTATTTTTGTCAAACCACAAACAGCACCCCCCCTTCTCATTCTAAGCCAGTCTGTCAGTTAAACCACAAGTTTCCATGAATAAACTAGGTGTAAAAACCTCACAAAAAAAAGTACGCAGGCTTAATGAGCTTATGAATATGTACTTGCACACCCAGGGGAGGCATAATTATTGCTTTGTGCAACATGCGATGTATGTAACGGGGGGGGCACATGTTAAGGAGAACATGAAGTAGGCGGAACGGGAAGTCTGTACCTCCTGACTACCCTAGCCAATGGGAAAAGGGAGAGGGAACCCTGCAGCCGGTATTAGGGACTAAAAGAGCTGCTAGGCTAAACACTGGCTGAGTTCACTGAGTGGCTCCCCCACTCTGTGTGCTCCCTTTATTCGAATAAAGCTGCTTATAAACAGGCCTCCTCTGCCTCTGTGGATTTTATCACCTCAAGGAACCTCAGGTCCCATTCGCTACAATTGGGGGCTCGTCCGGGATCCTTCCGCCCTTTGGACGTCTCGCTGGGGAACAGGAGTCGATGGCGCGCCTCGCCCACTTGGGCGATCGACCCCCCTTCAACAGCGGGGAGATCCGAATGGAGACTGGACACCCGAGACTAAGACAGAGGCAGACGAGTAGGAGGTGGCAAGGGGCCACCTGAAGGCAGGGAATAAGACGGTACCGCAACACCTGGTCACGGGGGAAGACCTTGGGATAAAGAGGTAAGGAACATGGGAAATATATGTGGAAAGGGAAAATCGTCCAGAGGGGACGATAAGAAAAAAAACAGGGACTGCAGCCCTGATATTCCCCCAGATAGTCCATTGGGTAGGACGTTAAGGTTTTGGAATTCATTGAGAATTCCCAAGGAAATTACTAAGGCTACCATGACTAATTTGTGTTATTGTATCTGGCCAAGGTATAAACTGAATAAGGGATTTTGGTGGCCCCCTACAGGGTCAGATAATGTCTACATATGTCAGGTTTTAAATTTTTATGTAAATGATTTTAAGAAGGGAAAAGGGAATTGGATTCCCAGGTAAAAGGGAGTTGGACTCCCAAGGGAAAAGGGAATTGGATTCCCAGGTAAAAGGGAGTTGGACTCCCAAGGGAAAAGGGAATTGGATTTCCAGGCAAAAGGGAGTTGGACTCCCAAGGGAAAAGGGAATTGGATTGCCAGGTAACAGGGAGTTGGACTCCCAAGTAAGAGGAAATTTCCCTAAGTAAAGAGGAAGTTGGACTTCCAGATATATAGGGAAAATGGGAAATTTGGTGCCTAGGAAAAAGGAGAAGGATGTCAAGGACGTCCCGAGTATACCCCCTGACAGTCCTTTGGGGTTGATACTTAAATAGTGGAGAAATATGAGTAGAACTAAAAAAAAAAGAAAGAAAAAGAAAATGATTCAATATTGTGTCATTGAATGGACTAAGGAACCGTTGATTCCACGGAGTTCCATTTGGTGGCCAAAATATGGGGCTTTTAAGGACTGACTTTGGCAACATTTACACTCATATGTAAACAACAAGAGACCTTTTAACCCAGAGGAAACTGAGTGTGTTGCCTGGTGGGTGGGAAAAAAATGTAAGTCTGTGTCTTAGTAAAAGTCAGGGACAGGAATGGGATCCTTTAAATTATCTCCTCCTCCTTATTCTCGGAACCAGGGGAACGAGGAAGAGGATGAAGGAAACAACCAGAGGTCTGTGGGAGAGAGAGTACAGGAGGATTCCAATACGGGAGGGAGGATAGGCGGAATAGACGGAACTATAGCAGTGCCGACTGCCCCAGTGAGAAAACAGGAAGTGCAGTCTGACTCAGAAATGATTCTTAAAAAAACAAGTGACAGACAGAACTAGAGAGTTTACAAATAGATGTAAAAAATTTTACTTGTCAAAATCCAAGTCTTCTGGGACAAAGATGGATCCTCCCAGTGTATAAATGGAAAGAAATATAGTGGGTATGCTGTAATAGATGAACAAACTTATAGTGTAATGGACAAAAGAAGGCTGCCTAGTACTTGGTCTGCCCAAAGTTGTGAACTATATGCTCTTAAACAAGCACTACAGTTATTATAAGACCAGGAGGGGACAATTTACACCGATTCAAGATATGCCTTTGGAGTTGTGTATATATTTGGAAAAATCAGGCAGGAAAGGGGATTAATTTACTCTAGGGGAAAGGAGTTGGTACATGAGTATCTAATTACTCAGGTATTGGAAACTTTACAAAAGCCCAAACATATAGCAGTAGTCCATGTCTTGGAACATACAAGAAAATAAACCCAAGAAGCCAGGGGCAACCGTGTGGCAGATAAAGAAGCAAAGCAGGCTGCCATGAAAACCGAAACAAAGATACTAGCTCTCATACCTAAACCCATAGTGGTTAATAAAATTCTAATTTTCACACCTAAAGAACAAGCAGAAATACAAAAGTTAGGGGGCGTAAAAACAGAAAAAGGGGATTGGAAGTTACCTAATAAAAGGCCAATGTTAAATAAACAAATAGCCAAGGAAGTGTTAGGAATATTACATGGGCAAACACATTGGGGTTCACAAGCATTGTGTGACCAGTTTTAAGGCATTATGGGTGTATTGGAATATATACAGTGGCAAAACAAACCTGTAACCGTTGTATTATATGTCAAAAGGTAAATAAAAAGGTAATGAAAAAAGCGCCACCTGGGGAAAAGCCCCTGGGCCACTAGGCCTTTCCAGCGGTGCCAGATAGACTTTAGTGAAATGCCCCGGGTTGGATGCCTCCGCTATATCCTGTTCCTAATCAGTTAATCCCCAGATATGGTATGATTGGGGCTATTGACTCTGACTGAGGCACACATTTCACTGGGAAAGTTTTACAGGGGGTGGTGTCCGCACTGGGGATCCAGTGGGACCTACACACCCCATGGCACCCACAAAGTTCAGGGAAAGTGGAAAGAATGAATCGGGAAATTAAAAATCATCTGCTAAAATTGGTAATAAAAACTAAAATGCCCTGGACACGACTTCTGCCTTTAGCCTTAGCCAGAATAAGGGCTAAACCCCGAGAAGGTTTGGGTTTATCCCCATTTAAAATCCTGTTCGGAATCCCCTACCCAGGGCAGACTGGACCTCAGGTTAATGTGGAAATAACTGACCACTATATACACAAATATGTGGCCAGAGTACTGTCCCATGTCACTTCTCTTCGACAGGAAGCTCAATTGACTCAACGTCTACCACTCGACTTTCCGGTCCACCGGATACAGCCTGGAGACTGGGTCTTAATAAAGGAATGGAAGGACTCTCCTCTGACTGCTAAGTGGTGCAGCCCCTTCCAAGTCCTGTTGACTACTGAGACCTCAGTCAAGACTGCAGAACACGGTTGGACTCACCACACTCGAGCTAAAGCTGTGCTGAAGCCTCAGCACTGGACCTCTGAGCTCAAGGAGAAGGAAACAGGAAAAAAAATAATTCTCAGAAGACATTAATGTTGGGACTGAAAAATTATTTCCCCACCCTTTTTATTGTGGGAACAATAATCCTGGCATTTATTTGGGGTTGTTTCTGTTGTAAGAATAGTCATAATAACAGGGTCCCAGGAGCATCTCTGGTTTGTGGAAGAAGAACTGTGGTAAAAACTCCAAAATCCTGAAAAGATTCCCAATGGGTAAGAATTTTCAAACAATGTTAGTGGCTCTAATTTTAGCAAATATAGCAGTAACATTATCCCCCGGGCTCCACCCCTATCCTGTAAGACCCCGGAGGTAATAGCTACTTCACCTGGGCCGAAGCAATAGCTAAGGCCTTCAACTTAACTGAGTGCTGGGTGTGTGGGGGACCAGGAGGAAGGGATGCATGGCCATGGGTGGCTTATCCTCTGGAGCCCCGTTGGCTGATAAGTAGTAGGTCTGAGGTAACAGTCCGGTCCCCAACCTGGGATTCTCCAGGTTCTCCATGGCACGTGCAGTATCCCGGAATGGGTCACTTTTGTCTTAATTGAACGGTGGCAACAGGTGTCAGTGTTGGCAAAAGCAAATGCACTTACACATTATCTCCCTACAAAGTGAGTGGGAGCTTAAGCAATAGGGTAAGGGAATACAAAGGACCATACAACCAAGAGCTATGGGGATGGTTTTATGCAAATGGAACTAAGGCAGCACTTCGGTATTTTTGGTCCAGCGATGGAAAGGATCCCTTGTGCTCCAATAGCACCAAAACAAATGGGGCCTTCAAATGCTTTGTCCAGGGAGCGGTAAATGTAAGCCCACTTGGCAAAAATACCACTCTCTATTTTGATTTCCGTGTCAGTTCAGGACAAAACCCCTGGCGGGGGTTTGGTCCTTTCCCAAATGGCACTAAGGCAGCCAAGGGTCATTACTGGATTTGTGGGCACAAGGCATACAGGTGGCTACCGGCTAACTGGGACGGTATTTGTTATATAGGGTATATTAAACCCCTGTTTTTCTTACTTGGGGACTCTCAAGGAGACCAGTTGGGGGTAAGGGTTTATGATAACCTTGGGAAGAGCAAAAGATCAGTTGAAACCTCCCTAGCTGGGGGGAGTGGCCAGGCTTGGGGAAAGGATGAGTGGCCCCCGGAAATAATCATCCAGCACTATGGCCCTGCAACTTGGAATCCCAATGAACCAATACATGGGGCACGAGAATCAATTTATAACTTAAACCGAATCTCCGGTTGCAAGCAGTTGTTGAAATCATTACCAGCCAGACTGCTCGGGCTCTAGATTTATTGGCTGACCAAATAACCCAAATGAGAACTGCAATCTATCAACATCGAGTGGTCTTGGACTACCTCCTAGCGGAGGAGGGAGGAGTATGTGGGAAATTAAATGACTCCAGTTGCTGCCTGCACATTGATGATAATGGAAAAGTGGTAAAGCAAATCACTCAGGAAATTAGGAAACTGGCACATGTGCCAGTGCAAACGTGGAAGGGGTGGGAATTTGATTTCTTTTCTTGGTTACCCAGGGGCCCCTGGCTCAAGCGCATGTTGTTTATGGGCCTCTGTGTAGTGGCTGGCCTTGTTTGTATCCCCTGCTTTATTCCTTGCCTCCATAAGCTTATCACTCGTGTGGTAAAAAGTATGCAGGTGATGGCTATTACTGAGGATTCAAAGCCTCATCAGATCATGCGGCTTCAGCTTGTCCCCCGAGATAACACCCCTCATGTAGACCAAGTCAGCCTTATGGTATCTAGGGTTTGCCAAAAAGAAACTTTGTAAAAGGAAAAGGGGGGAATTGAAGGAAATTCTGCTCTTGAATACCTGTTTTTGTCAAACCACAAA
>VOCP01029916.1:0-14520 GCA_007922195.1 Podocnemis expansa | reverse complement strand
CACGGAGTACCGGACCGACGGAGTCGCGGAGCCACGGACCGACGGGACCACGGAGACACGGAGTACCGGACCGACGGAGTCGCGGAGACACGGAGTACCGGACCGACGGGACCCCGGAGCCACGGACCGACGGGACCCCGGAGACACGGAGTACCGGACCGACGGAGTCGCGGAGCCTCCGTGTACCAGACGCCCGGAGTCCCGGAGCCACGGACCTCTGGGACCCCGAAGGCCAAAACCTGTAGCGGCCGGCCGCGGACTCTCGGAGAACCTGACCACCAAAATCCTAGAGCCACGACAAGGCGCCCCGTTAGACTTTCTGAGGCCCTAGGCAAAGGCTCACTGTGGGGCCCCCTATTGGAACTAAACTCACATAATAAAAAGCATAGCATTTTTGTTTGCGTTAAGACTTTGGACAGTCAACCGGACTGCTTTCCTTTTACCTATGCAACAGCCAACTTTCCCCCCCCCCCCCTTTTTCAGCACCTGACATGTACTTCTTTTTATTACCCAACTCAGCTGTCATTGAAACCCTCATCCACTCATCCTTTTTCTTTATTATTAATAATCTCTTTCTGGTTGAACCTCACAATACAATCCTGAAAATGAAATGAGTGTCCCAACAGCCACATCATCAGAGCAAGCACATTTCCCACATATAAAATTTAATGGAAAAACCACAACAAAAACAAAATCAAATTTAATAAAATGTCAACCCATTTAAGTAAAAAAGAATTTTTCCAAATTAGCAGAAACCATCCCAGAATGTAAATTCCTCAATATTACAAATGTTGTTCAAGGGCTGGCAATGTCATGGACTAGGAAATAAAAGTTGGGTCCAGCCCTGAGGGGGGGGGGGAGGAAAGGCAAGGCTGAGAGTTGTGACCCCCTCTTCTAGCTCCCTAAAGCTCTGATTTGCTGTTGCAGTATGACCTGATCCTATGTCGTACACTGCCCTGCATTTATTTTCACCCAGTTCTGCAATTTCTTCCTCTTCAAAGCACCTGACAAACTGGGATATTCTCCCACAAAACCTCATGTGATAAATAAATCTGTTAGTCTTTAAGTGCCACAATACTGCTTTCTTTCTCCCCCCCCCCCTACCAGACCAAAAGGGCTGGCTTTTTGGAACTAACAAGAGCTCTGTAGTTTAAGCCCCCCTCCTTACATCCTCTGGAAGCCCCCCCCCCAACCCGAAATGTTCTCCTCTCCCCTAGCCCTGCAGCTCAGTAACCCCAACTTAGGTGCAGTTATTATTTCTAAATTCCCTGAGCTACCAGACTGGGAGAGATCATAAGAAAGGGAAAGTGGGAGCAGGGGTACTCCTAGAACTGAGGGTGAGAGGAGTATGAGCTAGGGGCTCCTGGAGACAACATGCTCATGTGGTGGTTGCCTCATGTCCTGCTTCAGGACTGAAACTGCTTCCAGCCCTGAAGAAGCTGTGAAGGAGGGAAGAGCTGAGGGGGGGGGGTTGAGACCATCCTCCTCTCCCTCAGTGTCTGAAATAGCCACTGCTACCCAGGGAAGAGAGGGGAAAACATCTGCTGAATCCTCAAACATGCATTTGCATTGATAAATAAATAAATAAATACATAAATAAATAATCAACAGCAGGACTAGTACTTTTTTACCAGTAGGAACCATCTATGTTAACACTGCCTCCCCTGCAAAAATACATAACAAAACTGGCTCTGCCTTGAAAAGTTCACCTGCTCAGGCTGCCTGAACACCATGCACAGGATGGAGGGGGAGTGTGGGGGGGAGAGTGAGTAAAGTCTGCACATCCACCAATCATCCCCTGCCCCTTCCACCAGTACAGACCCCCTCCTCAGGGCAGTTTGGAGGTGGTTCCAGGACACCTCTGTGATGAAGTAAGAAAACCTCTCAGGTTACTGGAGTTCTTCTTTTCTGTTCCTGTTCTTTGGTGATGGTATTCTGGTGATGGGACACAGGGGTGTGATAAGTATAGGTACCATTCGGGGGGAAGAGGCTTTAGTGCAACCTTACTTGGACCCTCTGGGGGTGACAGGTTGTGGCCGGTTTAGACCAGGGGCAGGACAGCTGGATAGAGAGGAGAACAAAGGGGAGAGAGGGGAAGAAAGAAGATGGAGGTTGGAGGGGCAGGACCTCCAGGGCTCGTCCTGGGGGTTTACTGTCTGCCCTCCTGGTTGATCTGAGAGCCAACTGTCCTAGCTGCTGTCCAAAGTGGATTGCTAATAAACCCTCTGACTGCTACACTGGCTGAGTGTCACTGCTGATTGGGACGGCTGGGACCCTCGTGGAGGGAGGATCCCCCCCAAGGGAGACCAGACAGAGCAAGGGTTGGACCCTCTGGGCCTGGATTTGGAAGCTGGCTACAGGTAGCATGGAGAGCCAGGGTGAATGGGAGAAGGCTCCACCGTAGCAGAGTCCCAGTGGGCTGTGAACAGAGGGGATCCAAGAGGCTTTTCTGGGTTCTCCGTAATAACCTCCTGCCCTGTGTGTGTGGGGGCGGGAATGTATGGTTGGCTCCCAGGCACCAGAGGCTCTTGGTAGGCCACTGTGTTCTGAGCCCCTTTAATAGCTAGTCATCAGTGGAAGAGTTGTGCGTCTTTCCAGTACTTAACCTCAGCTATGGCAACTGACTGCACTTCACTGGATACTTAACACTTAGGGCACATCTACACAGCTCTTTTATTTCAAAATAACACTCGTTATTTCAAAATAACAAAAATTAGGTCTACATGACGTTTCCATATTTTGAAAGGACAGACCTCATCCTTTCAAACTAAGGATAGTCCTTTCGAAAAAGTAAAACCTACCTTCCCCTCGAAACAGCCGTTATTTTGAAAGGGATATTTCAAAATAACGCCATTATACCTATTGTTCCGAAAAAACACCATTGTTTCGAAACAACTGTTCGAAACAGCGGTCCAATTGGGGTTTTTTTCGAAGTATCTATTTCAATATAACGGCCGTTGCGATTCCCCTGTTTTCTTTATTTCAAAAGCGCCCTTTCAAAATAAGGGTTTTATTTCAAAATAAGCCCTTTCGAAAGGACTGATTTCGAAATAAAACTGTGCATGTCGACGTGCCCTTAATGTTTCCAGCATTCAGCACATCACCACACCTGCTTTTTTAGTATTAGCATTCTTTCTCATTATGTCTCCCCTCCACCCACTTGGCCCTGCTGCCAGTCCAATCTCCTTCCCTATAGCCCTGGCAGGACTGCCTCCGGCCCCCACCCCTCAGAACTGTGACATGGTGGGTCTAGAGCTGTCTATCAGCTATTTCTGTGGTCCCCCATCACTGTAGTATTTTGAGCATCTCACATTCCTTAATGCATTTATTCTCACCCAGCCTTCTGAGGCAGGGCAGTGCTTCTCCCAATGCCTGTCCTCCTTCCCATGCCACAGCAGCACTGGCTGCTCCCCAACACCAGTTCTCTTTCCCACCCTTCCACGCAGACCCAGCTCAGCTCACCAACCTCCCTTCAGGGATTTTCCTAACACCCTTCTACACTCCCCCAGAATGTCCCAACCCCCCCCCCCATTAGTAACAGTCATACCAATGTAGCCCCCTACACCTTCCTCTACACTTCCCCTGTTGTCCCCCACCCCACCCCTCAGGTCCAGGGGATGGGGCCCTCGCACTTACCTGGGATCTTGGGACAGTGGGGTCAGAGGCTTTGGTTTGGTGTTGTGTCCACTTGCTGTGGGGCTGCCTTTCTGTCTGGAGCAGTCTGCTCCCAGCCTCTCCTTCTGCCTGCAGCAGCAGAATCTCGAAGCAGACCAGGCCAGGCCAGGGCTTGGGGGGGGGGACGGGACACTGACCCACTCTCCCCCTTCCAGCAAGAGGAAGTTTGCTGCTGGGGGGGGGGAATGGGGTCAGGGAGGGAGAATGGGGGTGGAGCAAGCCAGTCGAGAGGTTTGGCTCTGCTCTTCCGCCCTGCCTCTGGGCCAGCCTTCCCCATCTCTAGAGTGGAACAGCCCACCCAGGGACGAGGGAAGCGCTGCCCCTGGGCTGGCCCACTCCACCCATAGGCCAGCTGTTCCGCCCTGGCAGTGGGGCCAGCGTGCAAGCACACAGCAGAGGCTTCTTTTTCTTAACCTAAAGCAGGGAGCTGAGTAGCGTGGCTCCATTGCACTCACCAAGGGGGCAGCAGGGTACCCCAGAACTGGGGGCCCTAAGCCCCTGCCTGCCTCACCTACCCCAAAAGCCACCTCTGGCCATGACTTTCCTCAAGAAGTGGGTGGCCCCTAACTTCAAACACAAGTGACTGCTGAGCATCTCTCATGGGGCAGTCGGAAGACGGAGAGCAGGGGTGTTGATGGATAGCAATAAGACGAGGGGCACAGGCCCTCAGGCTCTGCCTGTGCTAGACCCCACCTCTATCATGGGATCTGCCCCCAATAGGCCACACCCACACTAGACCCCCACCCCACCTCACACTCCAACAGGCCCTACCCCTATCCTGGGCCCCCCTTCAAACTGGAATTCACATGAAATAGTATGAAGTGTGGAAGTTTCACATGAAATGGAAATTTTGGAAACATGGGCTGTGTTCACATAGCACTTTTGTTTCGAAACAACCTCCTTGTTTCGAAACAAAAAAAAAAACATGTTCATACGACGCACTGTTGTTTCGAAACAACGGGAACCCGTTGTTTCGAAACAAGGGTGTTGTTTTGAAACAAGTTAAACCCCAGGTCAAGGGTTGCCCCCTCAGCACCCTGGCCAGGGTGCTGAGGGGTGTCCCCTGGCCAGCACCGCAGCCCCCTGAGGAAGCGAAATACAGCTTTCTGTTGCTGAACATCAGGAGTCAGGGAGATCAGAAAATAGGAGTGGGAGGGAGGGGGATGGATGAGACCATCCCTGGGACCTCCAGTCAACTCGTTTAGGTTCTCCATGTACTGGAGAAGTGGATGGCATCTGGGTGCCCAGATGACAGATGACACCCTGCTTACCCATGCTGAAGACACCTACTGCTGCAGTTCTCAAACTTTTTAAAATAGAGCCCATATCTCTCCTGAATTTTGCTGTAACGCTTGCCCCCCCCCAGTTTGAGTTGCAACCTGAGATTGTGGAGCAGGGGAGTGGAGGGATGGCAGCACAGCAGCTGCAGTTTCCCATGCTGGGCTCCTCATGCCACAGGGCAGGAAATTTAAAAAGGCTCTGACCCTCTCCCAGCTTCCAGGTGTATGCAATCCAGGTAGGGGAAGTTGGGGAGCTCATGAGGCAAGCAAGCAGGATGGCTAGGGCTGCCAGTGCAGTTCTGCGAGCAGGGTCACACCACACTGGCAGACCCAGACAGCCACCCAGACTGCCTTCCATCTGTATCCTCTGCAAATAGCCAGAGAGGGATACAAAGTAAACTGAAAACAAGGCAGAGAAGCCTCCTGCAGTATTCCTCCCACCCTGCCCTTAGCTCCGGCCAGACTCCCAATTCCCCTCCTGGTGAAGCAAAGCAGAGAGGACTTAGCGGTAAAAACTGAGTAAGCCTACTCTTACAGGAAAGAGACAAAACCAAAAATACAGCATTACTGGGACCACAGTATCCAATACAAGACAGACAACATTACCGGAATTCACAACAAAGTAAGGCAAGACGATATTGTAAAACAAGCAAGGCGTCTAGTGGCACTTTCAAAGAATAACAAATGTATTTATTGCTAGAGCTTTTGTGGGTGAAATCCCACTTTGTCAGACACTTGAAAATGGTTTCCAAAATGAGATTTTGCTCATGTGATAAATAAATGTGCTACTCTTTAAAAGTACCACAGGACTCTTTTCTATTTTTATTGGATTAGACTAACATGGCTACCCCACCCTGGAACTTTTCAATAAAAGGATGGTTAACATTGTGGCATATTGCCTTGTAGGCGTATTATGCTGTGCACAATCCACAGGAGGGCAAAACTGAAGAGCAGAATAACTTGTATTTCTAGTCTGAAGAGCGACCATGTGACATTGGCACTCACTTGCTCAAAGGGGTCTGCTTTTCAGGGTATTCATTTTCTTTAGTGGCAAAAGTAAGTTTTATTGCTTGAATTCCTGTTTGCCCTGCAGAGGACACTCCAATTAGGTAGAAGGTGTTGGATTCTTTTCTCTCTTGGTCATCATTGACAAAATATTCCTACATACATCCTCTCAGCAACTGACTGCAATGGGACTGTTTACTTGGTTAAAGCCCCCTACCCTCCCTCCCCCCAAGGGCATTGCTAGCACTGGGCAAACAGGGCCCGTGCCCCGAATCACCCTAGCAGGGCCCCGGATCTTTTCCCTGGGCTGCTGGGGCAGGCGCAGGGAGAGCCAGCCAGTCCCTAGCAGTGCTGGGAGAGAGAGTTCATGCAGCCTCAGAGCTGCTGCTGCCCCTCCCCCACCCTGGTGCTCCAGCCTTTCTGACTGAGAGAGGGCAGATGAAGGGAGGGACGTTCAAAACCTCCTCTCTGCCATGGCAGCAGCAGCAGCTTCAGCACCGGTTCCCCAGAGGACAGAACAAGTAGGTGCTGTGTGGCGGGGAAGTGTGGGGGACTGGAAGCCCTGAGCTGGTGGGGGACAGAGGAAGAGCATCCTGGGGCTAAAGGGGGGTTTCCCTACATGGTCTCCAGGCCCCCAGTGGAACCAGGGAATTAGAATTAGTCCATGGGCCTCTGGACCTCAGGGTGGGTGGAGGAATTCCCCCCAAGTCTCTGGGGCTGTGAGACATGCCACTTGGCTTCCAGGCCCCGGGTGTGATGGGCAAGGGTGCCCCCAAACCTCAAGGGCCCATGTGGGACTGGTGGGGGTATCCCTAGGCCTCTGGGTGCAGATAGGACCCTCTGAGCCTGGATTTGGGAGCTGGCTACAGGTAGCGTGGAGACCTGGGTGCTGGACGAGAGAAGGCTCCACCGTAGCAGAGTCCTCACTGGCTGTGAACAGAGGGGATCCAAGAGGCTTTTCTGGGTTCTCCATGGTGCTCTGTTATCACACACACATCCTCCACTCTTTTCATCCTTGAAGTTTAGGGAGATGCTGTGTCCTGATTGATGAGCAATGGGAATGGTTGGAAGGATCTAGCCAAAAAACCTCACAATGAACTTCCCTGCCAGCCCACTGGCTATTTTCTATAGATGAAGTTCACTCCTAGAAAAGGACCATCGCAAGGGCCTCTCCAACTTCTGAGCACCAGGTGTGACATTTTCTCCTGTACTGCAGAGCGGCGCCCTTTCACCAGGCGAAGCAATTAAACTCCAAAATTCTTTCCAATTGTACAACATAATGCAGAAACTTTTTTGCAAAGCATCTCTGCATACCTTTTCCTCAGAATAATTTTCCAGAATCTCACAGACAAAGGATGCCTCAGTAAGGTAAGATGATCTTAGTTCTTAATACTGAAAACAAATATTTTTGGGAGTGGCAGAGAGACATGAGAGAGAGAGAGAGAGAGAGAGAGAGAGAGAGGTTGGTAGTTTAAAATTTGCAAGTGTAATTAGGACAATAGACTTAACGAGAATTTTAGGTATTAAAATTAAACCCTCAGGTTTCCCGTCGTCCATACACCCCGATATAGTGTCACACTCCTGTGAAGTGTCCCCTTATATTTCTCCCATCCCTTGTCCAATGCAAACGAGTTCCAGTGGCCATGTTCATAAACCTACGACCGGACACTCCCACCTCTCAGAGCCAGCCCTGGGCTTCAGCGTACCACACCGCTCACCTTGGAAACCAGCCCAACAGCTGCAGACATGGCACCCAGCTTGATCCTAGCCTTCCTCTTCCTTCTCCCGGCAGGTAAGGGCAGAATCTCAGCTCTAGCTGAAAGGTCGGTACCACATGTTCCCTAATAACAGCCCCTCTCCTAACTGGTAAAATATTTTCTCTTTTTCTTTTCCTTTCTGCAGGTATCTATTCACAGATTACTTTGGCTGAGTCCGAAGGAGGAATCAAGAAGCCCTGACAGACCTTCAGGCTGACTTGCACGGTGTCCGGATTTTCCCTCACAAGCTATGACGTGAACTGGGTCCGTCAGACAGCTGGAAAAGGGCTGGAGTGGGTCGGAGCCATGCGGAGTAGTGAAAGCACTTACTACACTGCTGCTTTGAAACATCACCTCACGGGGTCGATTGACCTTGCTGGGGTTTCGGAAAGCGGCACTCAGATGGAAGAGAGGAAGGAAAGAACCAGCTCTACTTCCAAATAACCAACTTGAAACCCAAGGAGTCAACCAGAGCTGTTACTGTGCGAGACAAACAGACGCAAAGACACAGCAGAGACACCGAGCCTGTGTGAGTTAGTGCAAGACCCGGCCTGCAGGGCAGCAGAAACCTCTTTTTCGTCACTGGCACGGCAGAGACATAAATGCAGCTTTGGACTCATAAAGGAGATCCGGCAACAGGGTGACTGTCACACATACCTACCCCCAGTTTTAACCAGCTACTTTCCAATGTATCGCCTTTGTGCACAGAGAGCCCTGGGCCTCCAGGACAGAGAAGCCTAGTTCTCTCAGCAACCTCCTCAACGTTTCCTTGCCCTCCTCTGGAGTCTTTCCAACTTGTCCACATGTTTTATGTGATTGGGTGGCAGGTGGACACTGGCAGTAGCTGGGTGCTTTTGCTTCTTCCTGCAAAGCAGCTGATGAAGGGCCCCACCGAGACAAGTGACTGGTGTAAATAGTCTTTGGGATGTTTTTCAGGATGCTAGTTGTTTAGATTCTGGGTTGGAATGGCTGCTCAGGGAGATCAGAGATTATTACAGCGTGAGTGGGGGCACTTCCGTGTGGCAAAGAATTGAAGTATGGAGACTGGCATCAATAACATGTAAACATGTGAAATTTGTGTGTCTGAGTGTGATGAAGTAAGAAAACCACTTGGGCTACTGTGGTTCTTCTTTTCTGTTTCTGTTCTTTGGTGATGGTATTCTGGTGATGGGACACAGGGGTGTGATAACTATAGGCACCAGTAGGGGGGAAGAGGCTTTAGTGCGACCTTACCTGGACCCCCTGGGGGTGACAGGTTGTGGCCAGTTTAGACCAGGGGCAGGGCAGCTGGATGGAGAGGAGAACAAAGGGAGGAGAGGGGGAAGGAAGATGGAGGTCAGAGGGGCAGGATCTCCGGGGCTCATCCTGGGGGCTTGCTGTCAGCCCTCCTGGTTGATCTGAGAGCCAACTGTCCTAGCTGCTGTGCAAAGTGGATTGCTAATAAACCCTCTGACTGCTACACTGGCTGAGTGTCACTGCTGACTGGGACTGCTGGGACCCTCGTGGAGGGAGGACCCCCCCCAAGGGAGACCAAAGAGACCAAGGGTCGGACCCTCTGAGCCTGGTTTTGGGAGCTGGATACAGGTAGCGTGGAGACCCGGGTGCTGAACAGGAGAAGGCTCCACCGTAGCAGAGTCCTGGTGGGCTGTGAACAGAGGGGATCCAAGAGGCTTTTCTGGGTTCTCCGTGACACTGAGATGTTAAGCTCTCATGTGAACATCCAGGAGGTTTTAGTGCACTGCGGGCAGCTGAATATGTACTTTCACAATTCCTCTTTTTTTTTTTTTTATTTGAAAGAATAATTCATTCAGATACAGTCCTAGATTTTGTCGTGCAGCAAGGAACAGACTTTTCACCTGCCCAGCATGCTGTGAGGGGGCACTCTAGATTTCACAGCAGCCATGATATTTAAAGGTCTGTGGGTCTCCTACCCAGAGACTGAAAGGAACAGGAATCAAAGCAATCTGACTGCAAAACCAAGTGCTTCGGAATGAAAATTCCTGGGTCCTTTCCTTTCACTTATTTTTTGCAGAATGTTAAATAACATGAAATAATTGCTATTCTTGGAAATGTGGTGTGATGAAGTGAGAAAACCTGTTGGGCTACTCTGGGATGCCAGGGGCAATGCCCAAATTTCTTCTTTTCTCTTCCTGTACTTTGGTGATGGTGTTCTGGTGATGGGACAGGGCAGTGTGATAACTATAGGTACCACTAGGTGGTGAAGAGGCTTTAGTCCAACCTTACCTGGACCCCCTGGGGGGACTGTTTGTGGTAGGGTATGACCAGGGGCAGGCTGGCTGGCCTGGAGGAGAACAAAGAACTGGGGGATGGGGGGAAGGAAGATGGAAGTCAGAGAGGCAGGATCTGGGAGGCTTCTCCTGGGGGTTTACTGCTAGACCTCCTGGTTAATCTGAGAGACAACTATCCTAGCTGCTGTGCAAAGTGGATTGCTAATAAACCCTCTGACTTTTACACCTGTTGAGTATCACTGCTGTTTGGGACTGTTGGGATCCTTATGGAGGGAGGAACCCCCCCCCCCAGCCCCCAAGAGAGACCAGAAAGAGCAAGGGTCCGACGCTCTGAGCCTGGATTTGGGAGCTGGCTACAGGTAGCGTGGAGACCCGGGTGCTGGAGGGGAAAAGGCTCCACTGTAGCAGAGTCCTGATTGGCAGTGAGAGGGGGGGATCCAAGAGTGAGGTCTGCGGTCTCCGTGACAGGTTGTTCCTGGGCCAGGGAATTCCCATTTACTCTTCTAATGTGGGTGTTCTGTGGTTTAATTCATACGTGTTCAATTTCCCGTGGACTCTGTAGGAAGCGCAGCTAACCAGGGAGAAAGCACTTTGCATTTGCACTGCCCCTGCTGCTCGCCGAGTCTGACACAAACACGCTGGCTGATTTCGTTTCGTTCTGCCTTCAATAAGTTTCCCCTCACTGTGTCTTGGACAGTAATAAACGGAGGTGTTTCCTGCTTGCAGGCCGGTCAGTTGCAGGTACACTTGCCTTTTGAAGGTTTCTCTGGTGCTTGTGAGGCAATGTTTCAAAGCATCATTGTAGTAAGTGCTTCCACTACTCCAGATGGCTCTGACTGACTCCAGCCCTCTCCCAGGTTCTCTCTGGGATTCTTGATTCGTCCTCCGGACTCAACCAAAGTAATCTTTGAATACAAATCTGTAGAAGGAAAGAGAAAAAGGAAATATTTAACCGGTTAGGAGAGGGGCTGTTATTAGGGAACATGTGGTACTGGCCTTTTAGCTAGAGCCGAAATTCCAGCCTTACCTACTGGGAGAAGCAGGAGGAAGGTGAGGATCAAGCTGAGTGCCATATCTGAGGTTACTGGACTGGTTTCCCAGGTTCACAGTGTGGTAAGGTGAAGCCCAGGGCTGGCTCTGAGAGGTAGGAGTGTCCGGTTGTAGGTTTATGAACAGGGCCCCTGGAACTCATTTGCATTGGACAAGAGATTGGAAAAATATAAGGGGACACTTCACAGGAGTATGACACTATATCGTGGTGTAACAGTGATGGGAGACCTGAGGGTTTAATTTTAATACCTAAAATTCTTGTTAAGTCAGTTGCCCTAATTACACTTGGAAATTTCAAACTACCAGCCTCTATCTCTCTTTGTGTCTCTCTCATGTCTCTGCCCCTCCCCAAAATACATTTTTTTTTTTTTCAGTATTAAGAACTATGACCATCTTACCTTACTGAGGCATCGTTTGCCCGTGAGATTCTGGAAAATTAGTCTGGGGAAAAGTTATGCAAAGAAGCTTCGGAAAAGTTTCTGCATTATGTTGTGCAGTTGGAAAGAATTTTGGAGTTAAATTGCTTAGCCTGGTGAAAGGGCACCGCTCTACAATACAGGAGTAAATGTCACACCTGATGCTCAGAGGTGGAGAGGGTCTTGCAATGCTCATTTTCTAGGAGTGCACTTTATCTATAGAAAATAGCTAGTGGGCTGGCATGGAAGTTCATTGCCAGGTTATTTGGCCAGACACTTCCAACCGTTCCCATCACTCATTACTCAGGATACAGCACCTCCCTAAACTTCTAGCATGAAAAGGAGAGACCGTCTTAGAGTGAAGAATGTGTGTCTCATCAGAAAACCCCAGTGAGTCACCTGCACCTGCTCCATCTTCATCCTCCGTTCAAATACCCTTGGGAATCTACTCCATGCATTCCCCAGGGGAAGTAGAGTCACGGAGACTCTCTCTTCTCTTAATGGATGTTTGTGGTGTGGATCCCTGGCCAGGGTTGGGGCCACCGCAGGAGGCTGGCCAGGCCCCGGATCCCCAGCCGGGGAAAGGGGCACTGCAGCCGCGGGCAGCCAGCCGGGCCATGGATCCCCAGCTGGAGATCCAGGGCCTGGCCGCTGGTGTCTCTGGCGACCCCATCCCCAGCCAGGGATATGGGGCCTGGCCGGCTGCCCGTGGCTGTGGCGGCCCTGTCCCCTCATGGGGATCCAGGGCCTGACCTCCATCGGCCACTTCTGGCCGGGCTGGGCCATGCCGCGCCACACCGCACCACGCTGTGGCCTAGCTGCCGGCGGCCGTGTGGCCTCCCCCGGCCCTATCCCTGGCCAGGGGGCAGCGCCTGTCGGGCGGCCAGCTAGGTCCCAGATCCCTGGCCGTAGATGTGGCTACTGCGGCCGCGGCCCGCCAGGGATCAGGCCCTGGATCCCTGGCCTAATTGGGCCAGAGATCCGGGGCACTGGCGTTGGGACCCAGGGCAAGTGCCCCAGGGTGCCCAACACCAGCGACGCCACTGCTTAAAAATCTCCAACTGGATTTGTAAGCCTGCAGCAAAGGCTTTCCATTTTTCAGTTTCATGATCAGATTCTTGGACTCGCTTTTGGAGGGAAGCGTTATTTTCCTGACAGTCAGTCAGGCAAATTTAAGCATTAGTACAGGCTTCCCATAAAAGCCAAATTGCGGCTGCATATTTTTTGTATAGTATTTTTGGGCGTATATACTAGGAGGTACTTGGTTAATTTATCCTCCAGGTCAGCTATAGTGTGGACGTCAGACAAAATTTGTTTTGTTTTTTTTTAATGGGCAGGATCCAAATTTTTTCAAAATTACTTGAAATGGGGTCATTTCTTTTACAAAATCTAATTTTTGTCTCTCTCCCCTAGAAGACTCCTTAGAGGTTTGCTTACGCTTAAACACAAACATGGTTACTAATTGCCACCCAGTGGCATCTTACAACTTTTGCCCAGAGGCAATTCTACTCTCAATAGGGCCAATATCCTAGCCCTAATTCCGGTTATCCCTACAACTGGTGGTGGCTCACCAATATTTTCAACTGCGCCCAGTGGCGTCTTATAGTTCTTATGCTCTGCAGCAATTACACTCTAAAAATGAGGCAGCTCCTATACCCTTCAGAACCTACCTGGTTAATTCAGAACTGTGCCCAATGGTGACTTACAGTCTCTATGCTCCACAGCAATTACACTTCTAAAAACAACAGCAACCCAGGATCTTTTCAAGGGGGAAAAGGCAATGTGCTGCATTTATTGTAGGAGACAAAATTAATACCTATCTTAATATACTACACACACACACACCCTGCCCAAACACACCAGTACATGTTCTGCAATTGACAGTTACCAGTCCTGGTTGTGGCTTGACACCACAGCTTGGGTTCGTTGCTGGAGTTCATGGCTCGTGGCAATTACCTGGCCAGGGAAGCTGGGCACGAGGGTGGAGCAGGGTCTTTGTCGATGCACAGCGATGCTCCTTTCTTCCAGGTCTTGTGCAGAACAGTTCCCCAAAGCCTTGTGATCTCACCCAGTCTTTTCTACAGTTTTGGCTTCAAGGGAAGTCTATGAATACTGTGGGTCACATGGCTTCTGTACCACCACTGATTGCTGGACAATAGCAGGCATGACATGCAGTTTGTTTTTGATGTCTTGATTAAGGTTTAATTGTTTTGTTTCTGGGGTGGATCCTTTTCATACTCTTCAGCTGTTGGATGGACTTCACGCCTCATCAGGATCAACTGGCAGTTTGAAATTGGTTCACACATACATGCATACACCCTCCATCCACACCTTGTTTTTAATCAACTAAGAGTTTGGTACAAGATGGACTACAAGGATCAATATGGAGTTTCATTTACAATATGAAGTATGGAATGCTAGAGATTGGGGAAAAGGTAGTGGTAGAACCAGAGCTTAAAGATACATAGGGACAAATTCATGTAGCTCTACCGGCTGGAGCTGCAGGGCTCAGGGAAAGAGCTATTCTCCTACAGCCAAGCGAACCCACAAAGGGCAGTGGTTCAGTCCAAGGCTCTCCCCAAAAGCCCCAACCAGTCTAGGAGAAAATGCTTATTGCAATCCACTAAAACTAAATGGCGATTGACAGGACTCATGTGACAAAGTTGTAAATGTTAAGATAAGACCGTCAATGTGAAGCAATTAAAATGAAACAAAGATTGGCAGGGATAATATACAAATATTGGGGTACTATTACAAATGGACAGTAATTAATTAGGACTTAATAGAAATTGACTGAGGCAACATTACCAATAAGAAACATTGTTGCAACCAGATTTACAATAGATGAAGAGTGACAGAAAATAAGAAACAATCAATGAAGGCTCATGAAGATCAAGGCAAAACTGGAGTGAAGTTACACATCAGTGAAAGTTATACAAGAGTGCATTAGAACCATAAACCAATAAAGTTAGGAGTGAGCCCAGTGAATTTATGAATGGATCCATAAGGCTATAGATAACAATCCCCACATGGGAAGGAGGCAAAGGACTGAGAAGGGCTAGAGCTCTGGTCTGAGGGTGGTTTTGGA
>VOCP01029915.1:0-13710 GCA_007922195.1 Podocnemis expansa | reverse complement strand
GGATCATTGGGCTCAGCAGATATGGGTCAATGATCAATCAGTAACAAGTGGAGAGCCCCAGTTATTGGTTCCAGGACCAACGTCATTCAGCATCTTCATCAATGAGTTGGATGATGCGATAGATTGCACACTCAAAAATTTTGTGGATGTCACCAGTCTGGGAGGAATGGTAGATATGCTGGACGGTACAGAGGGAATTCAGGGAGACCTGGACAAATTAGAGCATTGGGCCAAATGAAATTTTGAAGTCCAACAAGGACAAATGCAAAGTTCTGCACTTAAGATGGAAAAATCCCATATACTGCTTCAAAATGATGACCAACAGGCTAAGCAGTAGCTCTGTAGAAAAGGGGGGTTATAGTGGATGGGAAGCTGAATGTGAGTCGGCGGTGTGTCCTTGTTGCCAAAAAGGTCAAAGGCATTTTGGGCTGCATCAATAGGCGTGTTGTCAGCAGACTGAGGGGTGTGATTATTTCCCTGTATTCCACACTGGTGAGGCCTCAGCTGGCATATTGTGTCCAGCTTTGTGCTCCCCACTACAGAAAGGATGTGGAGAACTTAGAAAGAGTCCAGTGGAGGGCAACAAAAATGATTAGGGGACTGGGGTGTTATACTTAGAAAAGGAAAGTCTGGCAGAGTTTTGTTCTAGGGGAGAAGGCAGTATGGCCCATTTAGTATAAGGAATCACAGTTGGTAAGTACCTAATAGCTATGCATACAACACACGTCCCCACCCCAGCAATATGTTCTGAAGCTTATCGGCTTTGGTTACTAGTATATTGGACAGTATACTGGTATCATTCAAGTTGCTTGATATCACAGCTTGAGTTTATTGCTGCCGTTAGCAGCTCATGGCAGCTACCTGGCGGGGGAAGCCAGGCATGAGGAGGAGCAGCATCTCTGTTGGGCACACAGCTGTGCACTGGCACTCTTGGATGCTGTGCAGAACATTACCCCAAGCTATGCAATCGCATCCATCTTTTATATTTTTGTCCATGGATGTTGTGTCCATACTGCCTCAGGGGGCTTTTTGGCCCTTTCTTTCTAGGGTGGATTCTCCTTGCTTTTGCAGTGTTTATCTACATTGTTCTTCAGACATTAAGGTGGTGCCAGCACTTTATCATCTGGACAGGTTGGTGATTGGAGACTGATCCCATTACACACGTGCGTGCGTGTGTGAGCACACAGACACACCCCTTATTCACACATTCAAAGTTCACACATCTAACCAAGTTTCAGCAAAACATAGGCTAAGTAATACAAAATAAAGTAAACAATTCAAAATGGAGTTTTGGTTATAATATGGAGTTGCAAATGAATGAATGAGCATGACATTTTTCATCAATGATTTTTCTATGTAGCAAATTTTATTTGAAGAAATTCAGTGGCATACATTTATATTTACCCCTACAAGGCCACATGACATATGCAGAGAGACTTAAGGAACTAAGCTGACTTATTTTGCAGAAGAGGAGACTGAGGGAGGATTTGATAGAAACCTTCATCTACTTGAAGGCGTGCTCCAAAGAAGAAGGAGCTAGGCTATTCTCAGTGGTGACATAGGACAGAGCAAGGAGCAATGGTTTCAAATTGCAGCTGGGGAGGTCTAGGTTGGACATGAGGAAAAATTTTCTCACAAGAAAAGTGGTGAAGCACTAAACTGGGGTGCCTAGGAAGGTGGTAGAATCTCCATCTTTGGAAACTTTTCAGACCCATTTGAGTACAACCTGGGCTGGGACGATTTAGTGGGAATGGTCCTTCTTTCAGCAGGGGTTGTACTAGATGACCTCATGAGGTCCCTTCCAGCCCTAATATTCTATGATTCTCTTTAAAAAGCTGCATGACATGAAGAAGACAAATCCCAGCTTGGCTGAGTGGTGCCTGCCCCTGATTTCTCAAGTGTTTACACTGCACAATCAAGCCAATGCTATACATACAAATGTGGATGTTTATTCATGAGAAAAAGGAAATGGTAAGACAAAGAATGTCTCCAGCTCCACTACTAATCAGGAGCCATACAGCAGAGTGGTTTGTCCTTTAAGGGCCCAAAAAGCAGCAAGCCCCACAGAAGGAGAAGCCCAATGGCAGGCTTTGGGAATCAGCTAAGCAGTAGCTAATGAGTGGCTCTAACGGCCAAATGAAAGCTATAACTGAAGCCGCAGCTCTGTAATATGGAAACACAAAGGGTGTGTCTACGCTGGCAAGTTAATTCAAACTAACTTAGTCCCCATCCACCATAGAATTTCACTAGTTTGAATTAAGGAATTCCTTAATTTGAACTAATGAAAGCTCAGCTCGAATGAGTAACACCTGCATTTAGTGCTTAGTTCAATTATAAGTTCAAAATAAGGGCAGTGTAGACCAAGATTAAGCCAAATTTGAACTAAATAAGTTTGAATTAGGGTAGTTCAGGGGTCAGCAACCTTTGCTGACCCCCGCACCAGCCCTGCCCACCTCACCTTCAGTGGGTGCCGGGGATGGGTCCAAAAGGGGGCGGGGCCACGCTTCCAGTTTGTGGCCTGGGCTGGCACCCAACGCTAGTAGTGGCAAGTCCTCTCCGGGACTTGGTGCCAGGACCACCCGGCACCGACCAGGGCCATCCCTGGGGGAGGTGAAAGGAAAAATCACTCTGAGCCCCGTAGTTCTCGGGACCCTGTGCTGTCCTGCCAAGCAGGGCAGCGCAGGTTCTGAACCACTGGCCCCCCCATGCTGAAGATAAGGTGAGCCGGCCAAAAGTGGTGCCCTGCTCAGCGCTTCCAGTCTGCACTCCAGCCCCCCACCACACACGCAGCTCTCAGCTGTGCCGGAGCAGTGGGGAGGGGGCAGGAGGCAGCGCAGGGCCTGTACAGCTCCCCTGCCAGCTGCTCTGCCTCCCGCCCCCTCCACGCTGCTCCAGGACAGCTGAAAGCCGTGTACTTGGCTGGGGGGGATGCCACTTTTGGCCTGCTCGCCTGGGCCCTGGCATGGGACAGCTAGTGCAGCGGCTAAGAGGCTTGCCCCTCGTTTGGGCCGGTTGGCCCCGCCCCCCACTGATGGAGGAGGTAAGTGGGGGCCCCACACCCAGCTAGGGATGCCCCTGCTCCCCGGCAGCAGCGGGCAACCTCCGGGGGTCAGGGTTGGGGCCAGCACCCAGTCCCAGCAGCAGTGGCTCTGGGCTGCCCAACCCGCCCTGCTCCCCTCTAGCTCTGCCCAGAAGGGGCCAGGAGCTGTGCGCCACAGCTTCCTAGTCCTTGCTGGCCACGCTCCCAAGTGGGGAAGCAGGGCCAGTGGGAGGCCTGAGTGGTGCTGCGTGCCACTCAGGCTCAGCCCCCTGCCATTTTTGGCATAGGTGCTGGTTGTTGCCAACCCCTGGGGTAGTTAGCTTGAATTAACAAAGTGCACTAATTCACTTAACATTTAAGTTGAATTAGCACACTTCTTTCATTTGACTTACTGAGGTCGGGTTTACTTCAAATTAAGGTTGAACTTCTTAGTTCAACTTTGTTAATTAGAACTAACTTTTGTTCTCTAGACATAACTAAAGAACTAAACACTTCCCTAAATAGCCACGACAACAGGGACTTCTTTGTTTCTGTACCAGTCCACCCAGAGCCCTGGATAACTAGTGGTTGGGGCAGGCTGCACTGAACTTTATGATTGTGTAGCTTCACTGCTGTGACACCAGAGCTGGGTAGAGCAGAGCAGCAGGTCCCCAACTTCTTTCCAGGACAGCCTACTAATTGCATTTGTCTTTTTTTTTTTTTTTTTTTTTTTTTTTTTTTACAACACTCCCTTATCTCTATGAATCCTCCACCCTGATACTGCAGCCTGAATTCTGGCCTTACCACTATCATACATAAAATTTATTTCTCATACTAGGCAAAATATTTATCTTCTGTATAGTTCACTAATAAGGGAATTCTTTTCATTATGTGTTGAATTTCAGGTTTGACTCACCTACAGATAATTTTCCATTTATCTTCTTGGACTTGATGGATGTTTCAAGTCTGAGTTAGGTTTAGGAACAACCATGTTGCTCATCTCAGAATGTTCCCTGCTGTTTGTTAACTTTCACAACATTCCTCTGAACTTGCAGGTTCAACATTACCCCACCAATAAACCTGCCATGCCCAGAGAAGGCCCTTTCTTGTCCCTTGGATAGGTATAATCTCAGCTTCTCCCAGTGATGAACCCTGGAATCTGCACAATTCATCTAGCAAGAAAAATTTACATTGCCTGGCAGATTTTCAGAAAAAAGATTTAATAAGAAAAAGAGACAAATTCAAGCTGAATATGTCACAGGAATGAAAAGCAGGAAAATTCCACCCATTCCAATCAGTAGGAAATTATACAAAGAAAATTTGTGAGCTTTTCTTCCCATTTGCAGTTGTATTTCCTAAAGCTTCCCACAAATGCTAATAAAACCTCTGCTGTGTCTCTCTACCAGCATCATACCAGAAGGAACATTTCTGAGAGAAAGAGGAGAGACGTTCACATCATCACAAGGTTATTTGGTTCAATCAGGTTGTTCTGATGCTGATCCCCCAGAGTCACTGTGTCCTACATCATCATAATCTGTCTCTCCAGGAGGGAAGAATGAGGTTTCCTGCTCCATCCCAGAGACACTGTCAGTCAATGATGAGCGCAGACACCAATCTGAAAATACCAAGGGAGACATACAGTCAGTGGGTCCGTTCTATAGCTACATCTGACTGCAAGCAAGGTGGACTGCCCTCTGCAATACAGTTAGGAGCTCTCCCCCTTTGTTCTTCCGATTGGGTCCATGACAAGTTCTAACTCATCATCTCAGCACATGTTCCGGAAATGGAAACCTTTGGTTTCCAGACCAGTTAAAGTTGCCAAGTGACAATTGCAGCAACCTGTCACTTCCTACACAAACCCCCAGCACTTACCAGAAAAGATCTGTTAGTTAAGGACAACAAAAATCTGCATAAGCATATACTTAAGTACTAAGCAATTAATATTTCATCTCCATTCCATTTTCTTTGAGTTAATGATGGTTTCTCTCCTCGTGACAAAATAAGGAGCAGAAATTTTGACTATGTATTACAGGGAACACACAATTATACAGAAAGTCTAAGGGGTGTTTAACATTTGGACAATGGGAAGAGGGCTTTGGATCATAAAAATTCTTTTTAAAAGATAGAGACACTGTAAATTGCTGGGAATCCAGTATATCAAAGGTATGGCAGCCATACCAGGATTTCAACCTAGGAGGCCAAGGGACCCCAGGTATCTTCCTGGTTTGACCACTAAGTACCACGCAGCAAGGACCTTGCTTTTCCTGACACCACTGCAGACACTGAGGGAACAAAGAGCAGGGGAGCTTTTCCTCACAGGAAATGGCATTTGCTGTTCCTTTGCTGTGTAACCCACATTTCCAGCCAGCCCATTTTGGAAATAAACCATGAAATGTAAACAGTTCTCCATGCACCTTTCTGTGAATCCCTGTTCCTGTCACTCGCCTTACTGCTTTCCTCCTCATTCTGCTCCAAAACAGGATCATCTTCAGGGTCAGACATTTCTCTGGCATCATCATAACCACCCTCTGTGAAATCTCCAGGCAGTGCAAGGGCATCTGAAGTGAAAATGTGAAGTAGTTCAGAGAATATTCACCATGAAATATGAGCTGCAGATATCCCAGCTACACTGATCCTGGGGGCTCCCCTAACACTTAACTTCCACCTCAGGGCAGTAAGAGGAGCCTCTTCCACAATCCAGAAAACTGAGAGGAATTTTACACAAAACAGTTAATTGAAATATTCCAACATTTGGGTGCAATAAAGACCCCAGTAAGCGCTAGTGAACCCAGCCTCCACCCAGTTGCTGGTTCAAAAGGGGGTTAGTGAAAACATATTGGATGGTCCCAGGGCTAGGGTGGACCATAAGTGTGTCCAGAGGTACACAATGGCACAGGTGTGCCTGGAGGCACAAGGGCAGTTTGAAAGACTACTGGTGGGTATAACTGCCAATTTGCCTTACCTGGTCCTGATTAGGAAAGATTGGGGACCCCACCCACTCAACGGGTTGGGAGAGCTGGGACATGGACCTCAAGGAACTGAAGTAGGAGAATAATCAGGAGCTACACACAAGCAGCAATAGGGATGCAAGATGTGCCCTATGGAATCAAAGACTGAGGCATGCGCAAGGAGAAAAAGAAACAATAAGGACCAAATCTCCAGGCCCTGTGCACTCCCTAGACCTTGGGGAGTTTTAGGCCTGCAGGAGGAAAGGGCTCTGGTGGAAACAGTTCCTGGAACAGGTGAGCCCAGTCCTCACAGAAGTGATTCTCATAGTTGTTTGGTAAAGGGGTTACTGATCATTTCCAAGTTAGTGAAGATCTTGTAGTTTCCAGAGTCCCAGCAGGGAAATTTGGTGAGGCCCAGAATGGAGCATACCAGATTTGGGGTTAGGGAAATGTTCAATCTATGGGGATATGGAACATTTGGGAGAAGACTGCAAATGCACGGGGGGACACCACCATGGGTGGAGTGTAGCAGGAGGAGGCAGCTAACCCACTTCCAGTAGTCCCATGGATTGCCAGGCCAAAAAAGAGATCCCTCTCAGATAGCCAGTGCATATTGTCAGAGAGAAGAAGAGGCTGCGGTGAAGGAGAAGCTCATTAAAGGAAGAGTGTAGGACAGAAGAGGGGGTGAGCCTCTCAGTACCTCTGACAGCCCCATTTGTCAGCCTCGGCTGGAGTACGCTGAAACACCTAAGCCCAGACAGCAGGGAAGAGGGGAACAGTGGCAGGTGCTGATTAAATCAAGCCAGAACTGGACTTTATGGGGTTAGTAGGAACTAGCTGGAAGGAAAATATTAGCAAGCAAGGAGTAACCAGAGGGGGTAGGGTCAGGAAGAAAGGTAGGAGTTTGGTTCCTGGCTTTCCATTCTGGTGGCCAAGGCTGAGAAGATGAGAGTCTCAAACCAAGCAGGTCTGAACTGGGAGTGGGAAATGTAACAGAGAATTATGAATAAAACCAGCAATAATTGCACCAGCTCATCCCTGTAATTCCAGGTACTGAAGAAGGGGGAGACCACCTAAAATATCTTGAAAGACAGGGAGCCTGTAGTAAGCAACTAAACTAACCCGCTCCCTGTCAAGCATTTCTAAAACTGACATATATGATCTGCAATAGCCACAAGCCAGGAAAGACTGGCAGAGAACATGGCTGCAAGACAGAGGTCTCTGCTTTGCTGTGTCGTCTGTACAAATAATGAGTGACCTTAAGGCTCCCAGCAGTGAGTGTCACAGAGAAGTGATCAGAGCCAGACAAAGTGTGGGGACCTCCTGAGCCAACTGCTCCTTTAGCCCCTGCAATGGACCTATGTTAGGACCAACGACATGACAGGCTTCCCTACCCCTGGCCGTCCATATAGCTCTTGTAATGCACCTGCTCAGTGGCCCCAGCCCCGTGCCAATAGCAAATATGGACTGTAAACTTAAAAAGTAGTTTTTTTTATTTTTAACAAACCACTGTTATCCCTACTGGAAAATGCATTTAGTTTTTTTTTACATTTAGTTAGTAATGTTCCTTCCAGGAGGAGGATTCACTGCTCACCTCCAACATCTGTAGTCTGGGGGATGTCATCCAAGGTAGGCTCCTCCACGTTGTCATAATCCTGCTCAGGAGCCTCAGGGGAAGCATCCTCTGGAACAGCAAACACCACACTCAGTCCATGTCACAAAGAGAGTCACTTCATGGCAGGTGGCCTTGTAACTAGGGCTGTTTATCATGGCATGTGTGAGGGAAAGGTGCAGGGTGCCTAAGCCGAGAGGGCACAATTCAGGGAATTGCAGTAAAACAGAAGTCCCCTAAATAATGAGGGGCCAGTCCTGTCCCTGCAAGGTCTAACAGCAGCTCTGTGCTGGGTTTCAGTGGGAGCAGGATCTTGGTTGCTGCTGAGGTAACAGGTTGGAAAATGAGCACTGCCCAGCCAGAACTGGCCTGTGTGAATCTAGCTGATCTCTTCAGACAGGTTTGGATTTTCCTGTTACACTGGGGAGAGGGAACCTATCTGCTGGAGGAATTAAAGATCTCACTGCAGGTAGCTGGCCTGATCATTTGTGAGCTCCTGCTCCCTATGGGGACTCTCAAGCAGCACAGGGATAAGCTTAGTAGCACCCCAGCCTCTCAGTATAACTGTCTCCTCTGCTCAGTGTCTCCTGCACCCAGACACAAGGTAAACTCTTAAAGACCCCAAATTCATGAACTCCTTTGAGAACAGCTGTGGAGAAATGCCTCCCTGCTTAGCATTAGACATGGGCCCAAGACAGGAAATTCAGTTCCAAAATTTTGCTTTTTCATGTTACATGTCAACTGGAAATGTGAGACCCGGAGCTGCTTTGAAAATTGACAAATCCACCCCTCCCCAAGAACACTAATGTGTTTGCACTAATGACTTGGTCTGAGTCCATCTGTAATTATAAAACAGGTCAGTCTGCCCTCACTCTCAGCACTGGAAGTTGAGCTGACACCTTAACTCAAAGAGACTGACCCATCTCCTCTAGCTCCTCACCTGGGAAGGTCACAGGGGTGTGTACTCAGCAGATGGTAACATGTCTAGAAGTCTGACATGAATCTTCTTTAATCGTTTTAGGCCCACTTATGTAAACTTAGAAAAATGGGAGGCAAACAACTGTGACCGCAAAAAGTGTCCTAAAAGTTTTCAAGGCTGTTTCCCCACTCTGGCACTCTGAGTGCAGAAGGTGAGGGCCTGCAACAGACTTTAAAACCCACTGGGCTTAAAGCCTGTTCTTAAAACTCCCCAAGGCCTTCAATATCCTGCCCTTGGAATGGTATTGCTGCCACCAACCAAATGCAAAAATACTCTTGAAAACCAGGAAGGAGCGCTTAGGAATTCCTTCCTGTGAGGTACCCTCAATCACTTTTATCCCTCTCTCAGGAGAGTGATTAAACCCCAGCTGCGATATCAGCTGAAACTGGGACAGAATCCCCTTTAGCAGCTGGCTGTGTGGTCTGAGGCACATGCACACAAAACCTCTTGCCTTTTAGGACACAGAGCCAGAGCTTACTTCAAAAGGGGAAAATCTTTAATTAAAGAGAACAGATAGGAACACAGAGAATTGCTCCTCTGGAATCTAACTTGGGTGGTTACAGAACAGTGGGTGGGGGTGCATGTGCTCAGCACAGAGAAGTCTAAAAAAACGAAGAAATACCCTGACTGTATCTAGTCAAACATTCCTTGTTTTACTCACACCTGGTCACTTACAAACTTGAGCTTATCTTTGGCAAGGATGTTACTGGATCCTTCACTGGGCATTTTTACTTGGTCCCTTCGTGCTCCTTTCAGGAGTTCTGCTGCCACCAAACGGGAACAGGCAAGACTGCTGCTTTAATTCAAAAACCTGTATTTTGTTCCTATTGGCTCCCCTGGGATTCACTGACCAGGATATTAACCCCTTCCTCCCCAAGTTTACTACAGAAGTTCTGTTCCCTGCCCAGATTTGGGGCTCTTGGTCTGAGTGCTCCCCTCCCCCATTACCTTGTTCTGATCCAGGATCATTTTCTCTCTCATTCTCCCCCATGTAATACTGCAGCTTCAACACTGAATCACCTGAATGAGAACCTGGAGAAACAGAATTTTTTTCATGGTGAGAATGGCAGAACTGTGGCCTGAGAACACATCTGGGTCTGAGAGTAGCATTTCTGTTCTCAGACTATAGTCCTCTTTCACAGAAGATGCTGAAAAATAGCAGCTCTCAACTGTGAGAGACTGATGCAGGCTTTCCGAAAGAAATTATTTTATTGTGGTAAATGTGACTGGGAAGATGATCTGACCTGAAAGATGCTGCGAATTCATATTCCCCAAGAGGTGAGTGAGGACATGCCTCTGGCTATGGGTCAAAGAAAGTTTCACAATGATCCTGCCCTCCTCAGTCTGAGAGGAAACTTCTCTTCCTAAGAGTAAATTAATACCCACTTCCCCATTAATTTGTGGATCAGCTCTCTGTGCTGTTTCCGTGGCTAGGCTGTGACACTGGCAGACCCCACACCAAACCATATCAAGGCCCTGAGGTATCATCTGAGCACTGACCCATACAGAGCTGGATCCAGTCTGGCTCACTGTGTGTCAGCACTGTTACAATAGGGGTTGGAGTAGCAAACGCATGCTTGGCATTGTAGACTTTATGGGATACTTGAAAGGCGCTGCCAGCATTAATGTCACTTGTAATATCTGTGTCACATGGTAAAAGGTAATAGTTAAGTGTTTGCTCTGTAACTGTTAATCACTGGGCAGGAGAGAAGCATATTAAGAAGTGAAAAACACAAGTTTGCCAGGGGAAGTTTTATGTCCCGCTGAATGAAAGAAGGCCCATCAACGCCAGAGAAAACAGAATGAAACATCAGATAAATGATTTTGTTGATGGTTCCTCCAGCCCCAATGAAGAGAGGATGTAGAACTGAATTTCTTTTAATTTTGCTGCTCCAACCAGAAGGGGGAAAGAATAAAACACTGAAGTAATGAGGAACTGAACTTTTTATGCTGTGTGGAGTCTAAGGACAAAGGGTTACTAAGAAGTAACAAAATATCCCCAGTACTTTGGATAGGAGGTTATCCCTATAAGAGAAAAAGGATCTGCTTTTGATAGAAGCTACCATTAGGTTTTCAAAGTTCAGATTGGAATTTAGTTGTGTGTGCATGCTTACAGGTTTTAGCCTCGGAAATAACTCTCATTTCTTTACCTAGATAGTAAATCATCAGACAGTTTATTATTGGATTATTTTCCAAAGGGATAGCCATCTTAGTCTAGTCCAGCAAACAAACAAACAAAAACAAGGAGTTGTGTGGCACTTTAAGACTAACAGATTTATTTTTTGCATGAGCTTTCATGAGAGAAAATCCCACTTCATCAAATGCTTTGAAGACGGGTGAACTTACAGAATGCAATGGAAATAAGTGCAAGGGGGTGTAAAACATTAGATCAGGCCATACAGTAACAGCAAATCAGAGCAGTTGTTAGGTTCAAACCATGGGAAGCCTCAAGTCAAATTACCCTTTGTAATGGGAAAAGATCCCATAGTCTCAATTCAGTCCTGCTTTCACAGAATTTAGCTTGCATATTAATTCAAATTCAGCTGTTTCTCTTTGAAGTCTTGATGTCCCAGCCACATCTCTGACGACAGTTGTTAACAAATCATTTATCGAGTGATTAGAAAGATGGAAGTGCTCAGCAACTGTTTTTTTGTTTGTTTTATGATTTCTGATATCAACTCTGTGTTCATTAATACTTTTGCACAGCGATCGTCCTGTTTGTCCAATGTATAAGGTGTTGGGGCATTTCTTGCACATGATGGCATAGACCACATTAGTAGATGAGTAGGTAAATGAGCCTTTGATGGAGTAGCAGGCTTGATTAGGACCTATGATTTTATCTGTTGTGCAGATATGCGGGCAGACTGGGCAGCGTGGTTTGCTGCAGGGGTGTGTGCCTGCTTCAGTGTTTCTGTTGTTAGATCTGTAGTTCCTGGTGAGCATCTGTTTAAGATTGGGTGGTTGTCTGTAGGCAAGGAGAGGTCTGTCTCCTAATGCTTGAGAGAGTGAGGGATCATCTTTTAGAATAGGCTGTAGGTCCTTAGTGATCTGCTGCAGAGGTCTGACTTGAGGGTTGTATGTGGTGACTAGTGGTGTTCTGTTGTTTTCTTTCTTGGGTCTCTCCTGTAGTAGATGACTTCGGGGAACCCGTCTAGCTCTGTCAATTTGTTTTCATACTTCCCCAGGTGGGTACTGTAGTTTCAAGAATGCTTGATAGAGATCCTCAAGATGTCTGTCTGTCTGAGGGATCAGAGCAGATGAGGTTATATCTTAGGGCTTGGCTGTAGACAATGGATCATGTGGTGTGTTTAGGATGGAAGCTTGAAGGATGTAGGTAACTATACCGATCAGTAGGTTTTCGGTACAGGGTGGTGGTGATGTGTCTATCCCTGATTTGTACTGTAGTGTCAAGAAAGTGGATATTCTGTGTGGAGTGTTCCGGGCTCAATTTGACTGTGGAGTGGAAATTGTTGAAATCTCTGTGAAAATCTTCAAGAGCATCCCTGCCATGTGTCCAGATAATGAAGATGTCAGCAGTGTAGCGTAGGTGAAGAAGAGGTGTTTTGGGATGAGACTTGAGGAAATGTTGTTCTAAGTAGCCCATAAATATGTTGCCAGATTGTGGGGCCATGCGGGTGCCCATAGCAGTGCCACTGATTTGGAGATATAAATGATCCTCAAATGTGAAATGGTTGTGGGTGAGCATAAAGTCACAAAGTTCAGTCACAAGCTGTGCTGTGGCATCAAGAAATGCCTCAACACCTTATACATTGGACAAACAGGACGATCGCTGCGCAAAAGGATTAATGAACACAGAGCTGATATCAGAAATCACAAAACAAAACAAAAAACCAGTTGCTGAGCACTTCCATCTTTCTAATCACTCGATAAATGATTTGTTAACGACTGTCGTTAGAGGTGTGGCTGGGACATCAAGACTTCAAAGAGAAACAGCTGTACTCGAATTAATATGCAAGCTAAATTCTGTGAAAGCAGGACTGAATTGAGACTATGGGATCTTTTTCCATTACAAGAGGTAATTTGACTTCAGGCTCCCCGTGGTTTGAACCTAACATCTGCCCCCTGATTTGCTGTTAGTGTATGACCTGATCCTATGTTTTACACCCCCTCGCATTTATTTTCATTCCACTCAGTAAGTTCACCGATCTTCGAAGCATCTGATGAAGTAGGATTTTCTCTCACGAAAGCTCATGCAAAAAATAAATCTGTTAGTCTTAAAGTGCCATGTGACTCGTTTTTTGGGTTTTTTTTTGTTTTTGTAGTAGTAGTAGTAGTAGTAGTAGTAGTATTGGATTGCCTACTGCAAGCTTCTCTTCTTTGAGATCTAAAGTGAAACTGACCTGGGAGAAGTGACTGTTTCTTTGGGACTAGCAGTAACCACAATACTGTTGTGATGTTTGGTGCAGGGGACATCTATCAACAAGAAAAGGTTGCCTGAATGCCAAAATACAACAGCAGACACCCAGGAACTGTCTGCAACTCGATGCTGAAGCTTGGCTATGTCCATATAGGCAAGTTAGTTTGAATTAAGCATCCTTGATTCAAACTAACTTAGCCCCTGTCTACTCTAGGTTATTATTAATTCAAACTAAGAAATTCCTTAGTTCGAAATATTGAATACTTAATTTCAACTAGTAAAACCTGCCGGTTAGCTCAAACTAAGCACTTAGTTTGAGTGTTAGAACTTATTAGTTTGAACTGACAAATTCAAAATAGCTTTCTGTAGTGTAGACACAGCTTTAGTATCTGAGAAGTTTAACTTCATGTTTGATGGTGAAATTTCAGTGTAAGAATGTACTGGTTCGTGGCCTGCTTCTCCACAGTCTGCCCTGAGGCTTGTGCTGAAGCACATGAGCCACAGCTGGACAGCTTGACATCAGCCAAGAAAAGAGCAGAGCCTTTGACTCTCTCTAATGATCTTGCCAGTGGTGCTGGGGGATGCTTGAGCACATTCCCAGAGCCCCACCACAGTTCAGGTCATTGGGCAGGATGTGTCCATCTGACTCTGAGGCAAAATGTCACAAAGGGTAAAACAGTCAGAATTCAAAGTCATGGTGATCCCTGGCCTGATCTCTCTGCTCTGGGGGCAGGATGAAGCCCACCCAGCAGAGAAAGGACTGTGGAGGAGGGA
>ML682301.1:1404-28791 GCA_007922195.1 Podocnemis expansa | reverse complement strand
AAGTATCAAGGTGTGCCATGGCAGAGGAAAGGCTGGGAACCAGTGCGCTCTGTAGAGGCACAGAGCAAACAGACCCAGCAGCTTACAGTCAGAGTGAAGGTTTTGTGAACTCCTAATGTTGTCCCCTTAGTGTCAAAGGGAACAAGTGGGTAGCAAATGAGACATGGTTAATTCTTATGTACAAGTGGGAATGCTATTAAAAAGATGAAAGCCTGAAATTTCTCTTTTCCTCTTTTCCCCTCCAGACACTCTGCCCTCTGCACTGGAGATTAAAAGAGGGGAATATCTGGGATCATTCACACAGGGTGAGTTTGCAGGCAAAGATTATTTTTAAATTGTCAGAGAATTCTCAGGCTATAGTTTTATGATGTTGTTGAAAAGTCAAGCCTACACTGGCCAGGACACACACAGCTGTAAAGAATAAACACTCGACACACTGAACTCACACCAAAAGTCCTGACGCTAAACCTGGTGCTGAGGTCATGCCCAACCTGATGAATAGAAAGACACACTCATAACAACACTGTTACTCTTCCGCAGCATCCTCCCTTTCCTCTGTGCAGGGTCAGGTCTCCTGTTAGAGCTGTTCCCTGCTTCCTGGATTGCAGAAATGCTTCCCTCTAATGCTGGGACCTCCTCCCTTCTCTGGAGCTTGGGCAGGAGTGTTGCTGGCCCCAAGAAAGGGTTGAGGTCCTGCTCCTCATGATGGCTGGGGACAACTCCTTGCTGCACCCAAGTAACCGGATTTGTCCCCAGCCACATCAGCCGATCTGCATCTGCAATGTGTGATCTGTGACTTAATTGCACGGAATCCATGGATGGAGATATCTGCGGGTATAATGCTGATATTTGTGGACCTGCAGGGTTTTAAAAATAAAACCACTCTAACAGAAGGGAGCACTTTTGTCAGCAGTGGTAGGGGATTCAGGGTCGGTGTAAACACTGTGTCCCCTTAAGCCAGTGGAGGGGCTGAAATTCTTGTCAATTTTACAGTTTTACTAGGACTAGGGGGACACTTTGATCTGGAAGGCTACCAAATCACAAGCTTGTCACTGTCCTTGGCCTGCACCAGCCTTTGGTGTGCTGGAGTCCAGGTGGCAGCAGCCGCAGCCCCTCCAGGGCTTGCCACATCCCTGAAGGAACAGCAGGGCTGCAGCTGCTCTCAGGTTTGCAGGAATCCCAGCAGTCACCACAGTGGGGATGGCTGCAGATCCATTAATGCTACACCAGCAAGCCCTAGAACAGCAGAGGTACCACAGCCATCCGGGACCCCAGCAAGCACCCAGCTGCTGCACACTCAGGACCCAGCAAGCCCTGGAGTGGCTGCAGCTCTGGGTCACCAGCAGATCCTGGGCTGCCGCCAGGCCAGGGCTTGCAGATGGAAATGGGGTTTGCTGGGTCCAGGGGCAGCAGGAAGACTGCTGCTGTCCGGTTCCAAAGGGGCAGCCATGTTAGTCTAGTAAAGAATGCTTTGAAGAGACGCTCTTCCCAGAGTCTGATGAAGTGGGATTTTTTCCTATGAAAGCTCATGCAATAAAAATCTTTAAGTGCCACAAGATTACTTGCTTTTTTTTGCTGCTCGGTGTTTGCTGGTGTCCCAGGTGGCAGCAGGGAGTGGGTGCATGCTCCAATTGCAAGCTCCGGAGTGGTGGCAGCAGGAACTACCCCCACTCCCTGCAAACTCCCGACTGCTGCCACTAGGCCACTGGCAAGCCTTGGAGGCTGCAGCCCTGCCACCAGCTGGAGCCCCAGGCTGCTACAAGTTGCAGTCTTGCTGCTGTAGCTTGCTGGCATCTCATAGGGATCCAGCCACCCACCCTGCTGCCAAAGACTGTGGCTGCAGCCACAGTATCCAACAAGCCCCAGAGGAGCTGCAGCCCTGGTATGCCAGCATTCGGGGAGGCAGCCCTGCCACTGTCGCTCAGGGTTTGTCAGGTTCCAGGCAGGCAGCAGTACTGCCATTCTGGAGCTAGCTGGGCTTGCCACTGCAGCATGCATGGGGCTGCACCATCCACACCTTGCTGCCTCCTGGGACACCCACAAGCCCCAGAGCAGCTCAGTCCTGTTGTACACCTGGGGATGTGGAAAGGGCTGCATCAGCTGCCACCTGGACCTGGGCAAAGTGCAGGACACTGCAGGGCATGGATGCTGACAAGTTTGCTGCTTCCAGCCTAATTTCATAGGTCTAGTAGAGCCATGAAACTGACAAGAGTGACAGCCCATCCACTGGTGTGAGGGGCCACAGCATCTACACCAACCCTGGATCCCCTACCATTTGTGACAAACCATGATTTTTTAGGGGTGGTTTTATTTTATTTATTTCTGTCCACATCCATGATTAAAGCTACAGCAGTAGGTCTGTGGATATGCATGCTACCACCTGCAGATGTGGATATAAAGCAGATAGCCACAGATTTGCAGAGCTCCAGTCTGCACCACCCATAGGGGCCATCAGCAGAGGGGCCTTGCAGCTCCCAGCTGTTGTGGATTGTTGGGGGACAAAGTGTCCTAAACTACTCTGGAGGCCCCAGAGCCACAGGCAGATGTGGGTGGCAGGCTCCACAAATCCAACCCTGAGGGAACAGGGGGATGTCAGAGCTCTCAGGCCCCTCTCCATTTTGTGAGATCCCTCCACCATCCATGGCAGCTGAAGAAATGACCCCAGAGCTCTCATCTATGCTGGTGGCTCCCAGTCACAGGAATGGCACAACACTGCTCCTTGCCTCCAGCAGAGGTATAAGTGGTATCCCCCCAGCTGCAAACCATCAACAGCTGACCCTGGAGCCTGGTGTGGGTCGGAGGCCCAATAGCTCAAATTCCCAGCTGCTGTGCCTGCCTTGCCACAGTGCGCCACTTCCTCCCTGCTGGACAGGTCCAGGCTCCCACTCTGTTTTTCTTAGTAAAAGTCACAGAGAGATCACAGACTTTGTTTGTTGCCTTTGATCTGTCACTGACTTTCGCTGAGACAGGGCAAAATCTTAACCTTAGAAAGGAAAATCCAGTTGACTGGGTCCCACAAAACAGAAGAATAGCAGTGACAGCTCTGCCCAACCTCAGGTGCCCAGGACAGAGGCAGCTCCCTGGGATCCAAGACTGGTTATGGCAATTGAGGAGTGTGAGAAATGATGCCAGCATCTCTCAGGGCTGAACTCTGCCCCTAATGCTCTGATTGATTCTTCCCAACAGTGACTGTAACTCTGGATCCAGACACAGCTAATCCCTGGCTCACTCTGGCTGCAGATGGGAAAAGTGTGAGATGGGCAGATGCACTCCAGGATCTGCCTGACAACCCTGAGAGATTTGACTCTCGGGCCTTTGTGTTGGGCTGTGAGGGATTCACCTCGGGCAGACATTGCTGGGAGGTGGAGGTGGAGGGTGGGCTATACTGGGCTGTGGGGGTGGCCAGAGAGTCTGTAAGGAGGAAGGGAGAGATCAACCTTAATCCAGAGTGGGGGATCTGGGGTGTGGGCATGTCGGGGGGTCAGTTCCAGGCTTTCACCTCCCCAAACACTCCCCTGCCTCACAGTCAGGTCCCCAACAGGATCCGTGTGTGTCTGAACTGTGACTGGGGGCAGGTGACATTTTTTTGATGCTGGTAACATGGCCCCAATCTTTACCTTCCCACCGGGCTCTGTCCCTGGGGAGAGAATCTGTCCCTGGCTCTGGATCTTGGACATAGAAACCCAGCTTAGCCTATGGCCTTGAGAGGAGAGGATGTAAGTTGGGGACGGGGGAGTGTAGAACATGAGGGGACCTGAAATGAACCTTTCTCAGCACAATTTCTGGAGGGTCAGTAGCTGGGGTGTGTGAAGGGGGCCTGGACCAGCACGAAGGGGGGGGCACACCAGTGTGATGGGGGCCCACCAATTCAGGAAGGCTCTGGGGCCCACCAATTTATACTTTAATCCCTGCCATTGCCCCTCTTCTGCCCTGTGTGACGTTATAAACTGCTGCTTGCACAAATGGCTACTGATAGCTGTTGCTGACATATATGCTGTCTCTCTTTGCTGCCATGAAACAATCATCTGCTTCTGCCTTTCCCCTTGCTAGAGCCCACAGGTAGCATTCCCAGCACAATATGCTGCTTGTCCCCTTTCCTCATCTGCTGATCAAGGGGTAGCAGGTTGTGATGGCTAAGGGTCTGCTTGTCACAGTGGGGTACCTCTACCATTCCCCATAGCCCAGTCCAGGTGGAGTGACAAATTGTGAAAAGGTGGGTGATCTAGCTTAGTTGTCCTACCTCTGTCTTTGCTCCTGCTCTGGGCCAGGGGTAGCAAATTATGACAGAAGGGGACATTCCTTGTAACAATTTGCCACTGGTGTGAAAGTTCTATTTTAAATTTGGATGCAAATAAAGATAGTCCTCTTGTGGTTTGGAGAACCATTCCACAGCATTAAACTTTAGGTTTCTAACCAGTCAGACCGTGTGTGGGAATTTAAATAAAAGTGTTAACAATTTGGTTTGAGAAAGAATGCTCCTTCAACAGAATGATGCATCAAATATTGTGAGCCTCATAATTGACATTGCCAATCTCAAAAGTTATCAGGGCCCAGGCCCTGCCCCCTGCCCACACACACATCCTAGCAAAGGGACAAATCCAGCTCTCTGCTCCTGCACCCAGGCCTGAGCCAGTTGCTGCCAGCCCCAAGCGCCCAGACCAGGGCCTGATCCGCCCCTAGCCAGCCTCTGGCCCGATCTGGTTCACCTCCCCTTGCTACCAATCTGACTCAAGGTCCAATCCCTTGCCCACTAGGCCTCTGACCCAGGTGAGGGCCCTCCTGCGTTCTTCATCCAGGCCAGGGGTCGGCATCCCATAAGATAAGAAAAGCCATTTTTAAAAAATTCCTCCAATAACCCAGTTTTCTGAGAGCTGCAGTGGATGTAGTCTCCTGGTTGGGGGTAGAGAGAGCTGGGGCAGAGCGCCTGCCGTAGGGTCCCCTGGCAGGGGGGAGGAGCGCAGAACCATGAGTGGGTCCCCTGCAACGTCCCCCCCCGTGGTGGTAGGGAGCCCAGAGCCTGGTGTAGCCTGACTGCAGGGCTCCCTGGTGGTGGTGGTGGTGGGGGCAAAGCCACAAGGGGGCAGCCAAAAAGCCACATGTGACTCTGCAGCCAGAGGTTGCAGTCCCTGAACCAGGCAGCTCCCCTTGCCCACTGGATACCTCCCCCCTGCAGGGCACTTATCTATACTGTGCATGCTGCTGGTCCATGAAGAAGGCAGGCCCCAGGCTCCCAAAGCCCACAAAGCTGCCTCGGCCTAGGCAGCAGAGAAGAGATTTAAAGTTCCCTCCTCTCTCACCCTATATGCCTGAGCTACATGGCATCCCAGAGGTCCTGAAGCTACTGCAGCCAGCAAGGTCCAGCCCCAACGAGGGTCCTGGAGATACTGCCAGTGGTGGGCTCCAGCCCCAGCCAGGGTCCAAGGTCTGCCAATGGTACTGAGATCTGACCACAGCTGGTGTCCCAGAGCTGGCAGCGGCAGTGGGCTGTGTTCACACACAGGGGGTTATTTCGATATGGTTGTTTCGAAACAACTTGTATTGAAATAACGCCTTATTTTGAAATGACTTATTTTGAATTAGCAAAAAAGTCACTTAGAAATAAGGAGAAAAGCTGGAATCGAAATAGCAATTCCAGACAGCAGTTATTTCGAAATGACTCACTGTCGTTTTGAAACAACATGTTCAGATGACGGTTGTTTCGAAACAAGTCATTTCGAAACCACCATTGTTTCGAAACAACACGTTCGCACAGCGTTGTTTCGAAACAACCATTGCGAAATAACATTGTTTCACCCACAGACTAGGTTTAACTTGTTTCGAAACAACGCGGTTGTTTCGGAACAACAGGAACCATTGTTCCGAAACAACCGTGTGTCGTGTGAACAGCCGAAACCTTATTTCGAAACAGCCTCCGTTGTTTTGAAATAAGGAGGCTGTGTGAACACAGCCATGGGGTCCAGCCCCAGTCAGGGTCCCAGAGCTGCTGCTGGAGGTGGGGTCTGGCCCTGGCCCTAGTGGCAGGAGGTGGATTAGGCCAAGCTGGTGGTGAGGCAGGCTGGATTTTGGAGCTGCCTTCCCCAGGGCAATCTCCAAAATCTGCCCATGCATACCTGCCCTCCAAGTGATGCCCCCAGGGAGCAGGGGCTGGGCCAGGAAGGGGGCCTCAGCCAAGCTGGGGGTTCTGTTCTGGGAGAGACTCCTGAGAAGCAGCAGATCCAGCACTTTTCCAGATCCACCACTTGCTGCCAACTGCAGCCTGGCAGCATGGACCCAGCAACCACTGCCAGGGTTTGGGGATCTTGCAGGGACCCTGGGTCCCAAAATTAGGGCAGAAGGACAATGCAAGTCACACATTTGTTTTGTACTCCCCCTGCTGCAGCAGCCTGGACTGAGAAACCTCTGTGATGGCTCCAGCCAGCTCCTCCTGGGCCTACGAATAGCCAAATCCTGTGCTTTACTTCTGCATGCATGGTGTCTCTTAGGCTACATTCACACACAGGGGGTTATTTCGATCCAAGTTGTTTTGAAACAACTTGTATCGAAATAAGGGGTTATTTCAAAATAAGTTAATTTGAATTAACAGTTTGTTGTTTTGAAATAAGAAGTGTGTGTGAACATACCCATAGACTGTAAGGCCAAAAGGCACCCTCATGATCGTCTAATTCTGACAACCTTCACAACACAGACCACAGAAACTCATCCACCCAATCCTGTTCTGGCCCCAACCCTTTGCGTGAGTTTCTGATGTCCTCAAGTAATTATTTACTTTTGTTGCTGTGTTCTTCTGCAACACACAGAAACACATCCTACAAGTGAGGTCTGTTTAATCTCTGATTTGTATTGCCTACTCTTGCAGCTCTGACAAATAATTGAGATGTATAAGTGAATAGCTTTTTGGCTTTCCTGGGCAAGGTGTGGGAGAACAGAAGGAGATGTCCAGGTCCCAGGAAAGAAGGAAGAGGGGAGTTTCTGTGGAGGCTTACTTCAAATAACTTTTCCCTGTCCATTTTGTTATTATGAAATAAGCATTTCTTTATTTCAAAATTATGAAGAGGTATTCTAAAACAATAAAACATGCTTTTATTTTGAAATATCACTTAAATTGAAATTATTATTTCAAAATAAGACATTTTAAGCTGTGGAATAGGATTCTTTCCAAATAATGGTCAAGGAACCCAAGGCAGGCTGGTTTCCCTGCCAGGCTGGTTTCCCCACCAGGAGCATGGAACCCTCGGAGGGCTCCTTTCCTTTCTGGCTGGCCAGGGAACCAGGGACACCGCTGGTGCTGGGCCCACAAGGCATGCACCCCAAATCCTGGCACCAGTGCCCCAGGTCTGGTGGGGCCCCGCCTCTCCCGGTCTCCGGATCTATCGGGCCAGATATCCAGGGTCTAGCTGCCCACGGCCACAGCAGCCCTGTCCCCAGCCAGGGATCCAGGGCCCAGTCACCCATGTCTGCAGCAGCCCCATTCCCAGCTGAGGATCCAGGGCCTGGCTGCCTGCGGCTGTGGAGATGGCTCCTGGCCCCATACCCAGCAGGGGATCCGGGGTCCGGCCGCCCATGGCCATAGCAGCCGCATCCTCGGTGGGGGATCTGAGGCCCAGCCACCGGCCGTTGTGGCGGCAGCCCCATCCCCAGCTGGGGATCTGGGGCTCAGCTGCCCGCGGCTGTAGCAACCCCGTCCCCCACTGGGGATCTGGGGCTCAGCCCCTCGAGGCCACTCCCGGCCCCATCCCCAGCCGGGGCCATGGTGCCCTGGGTCTTTCCCTGGGATAGCGATGCCCCGGCAGGGAACCCCTGTGGGGTTCCTTTCCCTGCCAGCCAGCATGCCGGTCTGCTCCCATCCCCTGCCCTCCAGTCCGTTTGTGCAGGCTAAGGAGGCTTGGAGCCAACTGGGAGCCAGATAGGGCTCTGAGCCCCTTGCAGCACCCTGCAAGGTGCTCAAAGCCTGGTCAATTCCACAGGCATGAAATTGACCAGGCTCTAAGCTGCTTGCAGGTCTGCTGCAAGCAGCTTAGAGCTGGATCTGGCTCCCAGCTAGCTCCAAGCCTCCCAGCCCCTCAGCGGCTCTGGGGCCAGCCAGTGGGATAAGGAGCTTGCCAGGGGAATCTCTGTCCCAGTGGGGAAAACAGCCTGCTGGGGGATCCCCTCCCAATTAGAGTTAGAGAGTCTAATGTTGACTCTCTAAGTCAAACTAATAAAGCCTACTTTATTTTGAATTAGAAGTCAAGTGAAGACTCTGTAACTTGAAATAATAACTTCAATTTAAGTTCAAAATAGTTATTTCAAAATAACTATTTAGAATTAACTTTGCCAGTGCAGACACAGCCATTTTGTTGTGGTAAGAAATTCAAACAGAGAGCAGTTTGTCAGTGATGTTGTTTGTCTTCATACCAGACATGCTGGGTACCAGACTTGCACCTGGACTGTACAGTCTCTACTCCCCTAAACCAGCTTACAGTCATTATTACACCAGCAGTTCCTCTGGCTATTTGTAGGACTCAATTAACCCATCACTGGGCTCTAAGCAAAACCCTCTCAAGTAACTCCTGCCTCAAGGACTACTCGCTGCCCCTTTCCTGCCCTGTGTGACATCGCAAACTGCTGACATCTATGTTGTCTTGCTTTTACTGCCATGAAACAATCAGCTGTTTCTGCCTTTCCCCATCTTGGAGCCCAGAGGTAGCATTCCCATCACAATTTGTTACTTGTTACTTTTCCTCATCTGCTCGTACCAGGATAGCAAGTTCTGATGCTCAGTGGTTCTCAAACGATTGGTCAGGACCCTATACAGGGTCACAGACCCTTAGGCACCGAGTTGCAGTGCCCCTGCTGACACCACTAAAAGACTGGAATGCACTGCTCAAAGATGTAGATGTTGGAGTGCAGACATAAATGATGTTTTTCAACTGGGTCTGGAGGAAAAAAAGTTTGAAAACCACTAAGATAGATAGTGTAGCCTATAGATCTAGGCACATATGCTTTGCCTCATATAATTTTAAGTATAGATTGAAGTTTCTTTATAAGTTTAAGTATTTGTTTTAGAATAACAAGAAACATAGATCCATTTATATAATTAGTAATGCCAAAACACATGCGCCTGAAGGCCACATCTTCCATGAAAGCTAACCATACATATGTTTGGGACGGATTGGCCCAGAGAAAGAATGCAAAGGTTATGACTTTAGCACTTCAGATGCTCAGGAGGTATCAAAATAGATGTGTGTGTGTGGAGGAGGTGATCATCTTATTCCCAGAGAAGCTTCACAAGTCCACCACAAAACCCACCAAAAGGGCCAGAAATAACCTAGGGTATGAAGAACATACTGTCCAGAACCATCTGGAAAGGAAGCAGTCTATCAATAATACATCATTAATATGCATGAGACTATCAACCTACAGAAGAAGCATATCCCAAGAATTTGTGGATGAAGGAACTACATTTAGACTTGGAAGGAAGATCCATATTACCCACGGTATAAAAAGAGCAGACAGGGTTGCCAGGGGTGCATTCACCACCTCCTCTTTCTTTGATCTTCTTTTGTGTGCTAGAATCTTTTGTTTTTAGAATCTTAATTATTAGGAGTAGTGTTAGTTTTACTCAGCTGTGTGCCTCTTAGCTCTTGCTCTGCCTCGACCCATCCATACAAGAACTGGGGCACCAGAAATCTCTTTTGACTGAGTCATAGTGAGAAGGTGTGAGTACTTTGATCCAAAGCATATAATAGAAAATACAGATATGTATCTAAATAAGACTGTAACTCAAATCATTATCCATTTCTTTACTCATTTAATTTGATTTTATTGTTTATTCATTTGTCTTTAATTCATTGTTCATCTATGTTATCTTAATAAAAAGCTGTAAAAATACATATTAGGATAAGGTCATTAGGATAAGTATTGCTGTCATGCACCCAGGTGTCTTTGTGAAAACATCTGTAACCTGATTCAGGAACTAGAATGACATTAACTGCTAATCAGATCTATTGGCGAGCCTAGAACCCTATTCAAATGACTAAACAATCACAAATCAGGAATTAATAGGGATCTACTTGTCATAGTGTGTTGTATCTCCCTTTCCCTATTCTTGGTTCAGCGGTAGCAAATTGTGAAGGAAGGGGTTGACCTAGAACAGTTGTGTTTCCTTTATTTTTCCTTCTGCTCTGGGACATGTGGTGTTTTGGACTATCTAGGGTCATTGGGGTTGTCATAGGGAGAGTCGTTTAGGTGCTAGGAAAACCTGTCTGTCTTCTCTTTCTCTCTCAGTTCTCTTCAATAAAGACTTCTGATACAGCTGTGAATATGTTGTCCTCCTTATTGGATTATAATTCCCCTTAAAACTCTACATCTGGTGACAGAGGATGGGATATGTGATGGAGTAGCTATCCTTAACAATCCTGGCAACTTTGGAAAACCAGAATACCATCTAAGAGGCAAAAATTATTTTACTGCTTGCATGGGGGTTGGGTGGTAGCTGTGAAAGCTGATTTGTTTGCCTAAGGGGCTAGCTGGCTATTCTGAAAGCTGATCTGCCTGTTGTTAAGTACAAGGAAGAGATAAGGCTGGCTGGCTATTCTGAAAGCTGATCTGCCTGCTGTTAAGGGAAGAGACAAACAATAACCACCAGAGGGCATCATGGCTTTACTTACTACCCCCTTTGAAGCATATGATTGTTCGGCAGATTCGTGGCAGACATATACAGCCCGATTTCAAAATTTTGTAATAGCAAACGACATAACCGATGAGAAGAAGGTACCAGTTTTTCTAACAGTCATTGGAGTTAAGACTTATAATTTGCTATGTGATTTGCTTTATCCGGAGAAGCCAGAGAAGAAAACTTACGGGGACCTAGTGGAAGTTCTGGGAGCACATTTTTCCCCAAAGCCACTAGTAATCACAGAGAGGTATAGGTTCTACCAAAGGAACCAAGAGGAAGGTGAATCAGTTCTACAATTTGTAGCAGCTCTGCGGAAGCTGGCAGCACACTGTGACTTCAAGAACATGTTAGAGGAAATGCTGCGTGACAGGCTGGTGTGTGGCCTACACAGTGAATCAACACGAAAATGCCTATTGACTGAAGGTCAACTCACCTTGCAGAAGGCTGTGGAAATTGCAGTCTCCATGGAACACATCACCCAAGACATGCAACAGATCGGGGTCAGTGTCCGTAAAGTATCCCTACAATCTGCTCCCAGGGCACGGGGGAGACAAGAATGTTACCGGTGTGGGAAGCAGGACCACCTCGCATCAGAGTGCCAGTTTAAAGAACTACTGTGTCGACAATGTGGTAAGAGAGGGCACATTGAACGTGCCTGCAAACAAAGGAAGGGTGAGCCAAACAGAAGTGGCAGACCTGACAAAAATGGGCCGTTGGTTTGGTGGACTAAGAGGGAAATTCTGCATGCAGTAGAGCAGAATACTGGTGATCATAGTGACACCCACTTGGAAGATGAAGATTCCATTCATGTTTTGCCTATAACAGCTGGCCCACGTAAATTCTGGGTAACACCTGTGTTAGAAGGCAAACCTACACACATGGAACTGGACACTGGCGCAGCAGTTTCATTAGTTTCTAACCTTGTGTATGAGAAGGACTTTAGACATCTGCCACTTAAGCCGACAGTAGTCGTTTTGAAGACATATACTGGAGAGACTGTTCCCCTGTTGGGTACTATTGATGTGAAAGTAGAACTCAATGGACAGACCACAAAGCTACCATTGTTTGTGGTAAAGGGGAATTACCCAGCCCTAATGGGAAGATCTTGGATCAGAAAAATCCAACTCGACTGGTCACAAGTGCATCAATTGACTAAAGAAGAAATGAATCTAGCAGCAATACTAACGAAACATGCTGCTGTTTTTGGTGAAGACTTAAGCAGTATGAAGGGAATCACTGTGAACTTAAATATAAAGCCTGATTGCCGACCAAAATGTTTGAAGGCCAGGATGGTGCCATTTGCCATCAGACTCAAGGTGGAAGAAAACTTGGAGTGGTTAGTCAAAGAGGGAGTCTTGGTGCCAGTTACTCACAGCCAGTGGGCGACACCCATTGTCCCAATAGTGAAGAAGGATGGCTCCATTCGGATTTGTGGGGATTTCAAGGTCACTGTCAACCCACTGTTACGTGCAGAACAATATCCTCTTCCCCGCATTGAGGACATCTTTTCAGGTCTGGCTGGAGGACAAAAATTTAGCAAGATTGATTTGAGTCAAGCGTACTTACAGATGCATGTTGAAGAAGAATCTCAAGAATTGTTGACAATTGTAACACGTAAGGGGTTGTACAGATACTGTCGTTTACCTTTCGGCATTACTTCAGCCCCAGCTTTGTTCCAAAGGGCAATGGATCAGATTTTGAGTGGTTTATCCGGAGTACAGTGCTATCTGGATGACATCCTGGTCACGGGCAAAAATGAGGAGGAACACCTTACGAACTTGGAAGCTACTCTGCAAAGACTGGAAGAGTATGGTCTGCGTGTTCACCGAGACAAATGTAAGTTTTTCCAGCCCTCAGTTGAATATTTAGGACATATAATTGATGCTGATGGTCTCCATAAGTCTCCAGCCAAGGTTAAGGCTATTGTGGATGCTCCGCTACCTCAGAACGTAAGCCAACTTCGCTCTTTTTTAGGCTTATTAAACTATTATGGCAAGTTTATTCCACAACTAGCGACACTCCTGAAACCCCTACATGAGCTTCTGGGGCCGAAAAAGGCCTGGAACTGGGCCGAAGCTTGTGATATTGCGTTTAATGCAGCTAAACGCTCACTGGTAAACTCTAAGGTTCTGACACATTTTGACCCATCCTTGCCCCTTCAGTTGGCTTGTGATGCCTCCCCTTATGGAGTTGGGGCTGTATTGTCACATATTATGTCTACTGGTGAAGAGAGGCCTATTGCTTTTGCTTCACGCTCCTTGACCAAGGCCGAAACTAACTATGCCCAAATCGAATGTGAAGCACTGGGCATTGTTTTTGGCGTTCAGAAATTTCACCAGTACCTGTGGGGAAAGAAGTTCACACTTCTCACTGACCATCGACCCCTGACATCAATTTTGGGGCCACACACAGGCATCCCACATTTGGCTGCTAGTCGGATGCAACGATGGCCATTGATACTTTCTGGATACACATATGAAATCAAGTACAGGCAATCCTCTTTGCATTGCAATGCTGATGGCCTTTCAAGGCTACCCTTACCAGCACAGCCGCAGGATCAGGGCCAGGAAGGAATCTTTTACTTTGAACAGGTGGAAAACACACCTGTCACGGCTACTCAAGTGAAGAAAGCAACACGGGTTGACCCAGTACTCTCACGAGTTATGGATTTCGTGATGCATGGAACATTCTTACCTGAATCTCAGGTCTCTCCTGACCTCCGCACCTATGTGTCTAGGAGGACAGAGTTATCGACCCAATCTGGGTGTTTGTTGTGGGGTATGCGTGTCATTATCCCACCTTCATTAAGACCACATTTGTTGGAACAGCTCCATTCAAGTCACTGCGGCATAGTGCACATGAAAGAAATTGCACGGAGCTATTTCTGGTGGTCGGGCTTAGACAGGGCCATTGAAGAAACAGCTAGAGCTTGTACCTCGTGCCAGAGCATCCGGAACACACCGCAGTTGGCACCTCTTCACCCATGGGATTGGCCCGAAAGGCCATGGCAACGTATCCATGTTGATTTTACTGGCCCGTTTGAAGGATGTATGTTTCTGATTGCTGTGGATGCCCATTCCAAGTGTCCAGAAGTCTCTGTAATGTGGTCCACTACTACAGAAGCCACTATTCAGACCCTGCGTGGCTTTTTTAGTCGTTACGGTCTTCTAGAACAGCTGGTGAGCAACAATGGACCACAATTCATTTCTCAGGATTTTGAAACTTTTATGAAGGCCAATGGAATACATCACATCAGGTCAGCACCGTATCATCCTTCCACCAGTGGACTTGCTGAAAGGTTTGTACAGACTATGAAGCAAGCTCTAAAATCCGCAAAGGGACGTTCTCCTCTTCATAAGCGTCTGGACAACTTCTTGTTGTCCTACAGAAATACTCCACAGGCTACAACTAAGGCATCTCCAGCTTTTCTTATGATGGGACGGCAGTTGCGCTCTTGCTTTGATTTGTTGAAACCACGAGACACACGGCAAGTGGTTCAACACCAACCGCAGGACCAGGTCAGCAGACGTTCACCAAGAACTAAGGGCCGGACCTTCAGTATTGGACAGCCAGTTCTTGCTCAAAACTACGCTTCAGGAACTAAATGGGTCCCAGCAACGGTCATTGCCCAGACAGGACCTGTTTCCTACTCTGTCCAGACAGCGAGTGGCCTAGTTTGGCGACGGCATGTAGACCAGCTGCTTCTCCGTCATATCCACCCAGAAGATGCATCTCCAGCAGACATATCTGACTTCACCCTTTCTGATGATACAACATCAGAGCATGAAACGACTGTTTCTGTCTCTCCTGCTCCCGCCACCCCTTCAACGCCTTCAGCCTCCCTGAACCAACCGGACACAACATCCTCTCCGGTTCCGGTGACTTCCCCAGTACCTGTGACCCCACCACCACCAATACCACCTTGTGGGGTGGGCATACCAGAAGTTCGCCGTAATCCACCTCGTGACAGAAGGCCTCCTAATCGGCTGGATCTTTAGCTAGTGGTGACCCTCTCGTCATGGGGCAGAATAACTCCCCGGGGGTTTGCCGGAGGTGGGGCAGTCTACCCTCATCTCCTAGTTTAGTTCTTATTCTTTCTGGGGGGGAGGGTTTTATTCGGTGGGGGGGGTGTTCATTAGAGGGGGAGGAATATGTGGTGTTTTGGACTATCTAGGGTCATTGGGGTTGTCATAGTGATAAATGGGAGAGTCGTTTAGGTGCTAGGAAAACCTGTCTGTCTTCTCTTTCTCTCTCAGTTCTCTTCAATAAAGACTTCTGATACAGCTGTGAATATGTTGTCCTCCTTATTGGATTATAATTCCCCTTAAAACTCTACAGGACAGAGGTAGCAAATGATGACAGATGAGGACATTTCTGTCACACTTTGCCATTGGTGTGAAATTTTTACTTTAAATTTAAATGCAAATAAAGAAAGTTCTTTCATGATTTGGAAAAGCAGTCCTCTGCATTAATCCCTCAAGTATCAAACTAATCAGACCTTGTATGGGAATTTAAAGAAAAAGAGTTAAAAAATTGGTTTCACAAAGAAATACTGCAGCAACTCAACAATGCACAATGTTACTGCAGCTGATAGTGTAATTCTGCTACTTCAGATTTTCTTCTATTCCCTGGCAGGTGAAGATCATAACAGATTTATTTCAGAAGGACAATGCCGTTGTTTTCTGCTGCAGAAAATATCTCTAGATTCTTTTACTTTATTCAATCATTCCTGAATTTTTGCCTTTACAGCTTCCACATAAAGTGTCACTGCTGCTTTTCTTTGAGCCCCTTCAAGTATTTGTTTGTGGGGTCTTGCTAGCATTTGAAGACAGAGCCATAGGGATCCAACACCTTCATGATTAAGTTAAGACCAGAAGACAGATATACATTTAACCTATATTTTTTTTTCATCTGAATCTACAGCATCCATATCACTAAACAGAGTAAAATAGGAGCATTCAATGTAGTTATCACATTTGCCTATGACTAACGCCTACACTGCAATAAATTGAAATGGAATGGAATGCAATTTAATGAAATTTAATGACAATTCCAATTTTTCACTTAATCAGAATTGAACAAAAAAACTTCCTACAGCATTAAATGAAGATTAATACCATAACTGGGAAAAGAATTGATATATTTCATTTGAATAAAATTGTGCAGTTGTATTCTGATTTTGACTTTTACATTTTATAGCATAATCAATTGTGTAATATAAAAAAAGCCTCTTTGAATGAATATTGTTTCAAACTACAAAAGGAAAGGGACGTCTTAATCTTATTGAAATGTTTTGATTTCAACAAAATGGCCTTATTAGGGAGAAAAATGGTTCCTTTAGGAATTTCTTTGACCAGGTGTACTTTTTATGAGTGACTGAATGACAGGACAGGTTGCAGGGCAGTGGAATATCTGCAACATTTTGTAGGAGTTTAGTATCAATTTGCAGTCATCATCACATTTCATTCAAAAATCCTATACCTTTACATGCCACAAAAGCAAAAAACAAAACAAAACAAAAAACAAATAAACAAACAAAAAAACCATAAGACCACAGCGAGAAAGGAAGTACAAAAGAAGCAAAGTTTCAGCCCAGACCATTTCTAAGAAGAAAGGAAGTGAAATGAAACTCCATTCCTTCTTTGTTGTGTTGTCTCTTTATTGCTCAGTCAGCCATGGCTGCTGCAAGTCCCTCAAAAACTCTCCACGATGAAATGAGTTGTCCCATCTGTCTGGACTATTTTAATGATCCGGTGTCTCTAGACTGTGATCACAATTAAAGCAGAGCCTGCATCACTGACTACTGGGAGGGATCCAATACAAACTCCTGCCCTCAGTGCAGACAAACCTTTCCCCAGAGGAACTTCAAGCCAAACAGGCAGCTCAAGAATATTGTGGAAGCAGCCAGAGGACTCAGGTTCCAGTCAGTGAGGGAACCAGAAGAAGAAGAACTGTGTAAGAAACACAGGGAGCCTCTAAAACTGTTCTGCAAAGATGACCAAATCCCCATCTGCATGGTGTGTGACAGGTCCAAGAAGCACAGCAAACACACAGTGATTCCTGCAGAAGAAGCAGCTGAAGAATTCAAGGTATGACCAACCATTATTTTTATAACCAGAGTCTTGGAAAACTCACCCTCCTCCAATACTAGGATTTCCTTTAGCCCCAGACAGACATGGGGTGAGCCTGCTTTCAGGTTTTCACACTTAAGTAACTTTCTCAGCAACTCCTTCAAAGGATCCAGAAGGTGAAACATGGCCCTTGATGAACATCCTAAGATGTACACATTGGAGTGATGGGGAGTGGAAAACCCATCCTCTCCTATTCCATGTAAGGTGTCCATTGCAGTGAAAGACTTAATTCCCTTCTCCTCTCCACTTGTACCATCTCCCAGGGGTTATGAACATCCTGTCTGTGCTCCTTCTCTCCTTGGGAGAATTCCTGCCCTGAGCAGTTTGCAGCCTCTAACAAGACAAACTGGAGCATGGTGGGTGGGGAAGCAGAGGTCCCAGCTGAGAACAGAGCACAGGACTTCCAAGTATTAGAGTAGGAGCCCAACCACTAGACCATGTTGTTTCCCCAGGAACATTGAGTAAAAATTCAGCAAGGCAATTAGGAGAGAAAGCTGCCTTGATAAATCTCCCAGACCCAGCAAGAGATGATGGGATTCTGAATTCCTGTATCACTCCATGGGGGTTAAACTCAGATGTCAACCAGTATTAGAGGAGAGGAGCTCACTGCCCCAAATGCTCTGTGGACCCATAGCACCTTGAGAACAATCACAAAAAAAGCTCCAGACAGCACAGTTGCAGGCCAAACACTACTGGGTTAAACTGTGTTGTAGCTAAACTAACCCCTGGGTGATGCTTAAGAAACAGCCAAAAAGGCTCCATTATCATTAAGATGTTTTCCATCATGTGTCTTTTGAAATCACTGGGAGCTTTAGTGGGTGCTGGGGAACGGCTACCCAGAAAGCATTGCCATTGGAGGGGCCCAGGACAGCACAATGGCAAACACCAAATATTTTTGCCAAAAATCAATGTGTCTAATGGGGTTTGTCCTAGTGCTCAGTCCGGTTATGTCCAGCCAGTAGAATTCCCAGCAGTTCAGAACACAAATTGCATGGGAACTAGGCTCTTTTGAGGATCCCAGACCATATTTTGAGTCCTGATTGCGTCTGGGTTTTGTATCTTTTTGCGTATGTCAACACTGGAGACTGTTAAGTCGACCTAACAAGGTATACTTTAAGTTGATTTAGAGAGTTCACATTAAAAACTCCTGTCAACTAACTGCCTGTGTCCACACTAACAGGTGCTAGGTTGATAGAGGAGTGGTGCTTTGTGGGTAGCTGGGAATTCCGGAAGGGGATCTGGAGGCCAATTAGGTTGACTTTAGGGCTTTCCCCATCTATATTGACTTAAGTCAACCTTAAGAGGTGGTGTTATTAAGTTGACTTAAGGAAGCACTTAAGTCGACTTAATAAAAGCCCAGTGTGGCAGCAGGAGTCTGTAGGTTGACTTAACCTCTCTTAAGTCAGCCTAAGGCTCCAGGGTAGACATACCCTTAGTTAGTTAAACCTTCTCTAAAACCTGGTATTTCACTTGGCAAAAATACAATTCCAGGTTCTGACCTCAGTTTCCTGTTAGTGTAAATCAATGGAGGAACCTGGTCAAAGAATTTCAAGATTCCTGAAAATAAAACACTCCCAATGTCCATTAGAATAAGTCCACTTACGTGGCATATCTGATATCATTAATCTACAGGGATTGTTAGTCATTGATAGCCTGTTTGTTTGTGTAGGAAAAGACCCTGCACGACTGCTCTCATTCCTAAAATAAAAACTCCACCACTCCAAACATTTTCTGCTTCTACAGGAAAAGATTAAGTCCCATTTAAAGACACTGAGACAAGAGAGAGAAAAACTCTTGGAAGTGAAAGACAGAAGGGAGAAGAGAAGCCAGCAGAATTTGGTAGGTGACTATCATTGTTAACCTGAATTTTTAATAAGCCAGATGCAGAGATGTTCTCAATCAGAGCAGTAAGGAGAGGCTGGGGCAATCTAGAGCCCAAATTGTGTTTTGTCTCAATCAGTGGGATGTAAAGCAGAAATCATTTAAGTGGGGAATAGTCTCAAGTAAATTGAATTTATTTTTTTTAGCAGGATTTACCACTTAGTCTTACACCTTTAAGGTTTTCAACTGATTTCATTTGTGGACCCCTTTGGAAATTTCAAACTGAGGCCTACAACCCATTTGGAAATCTGTTGTCTAGAGTTGATTTCTGTTCAGGTAGTTTTCAGCCTAAGACTATGTCTACTCTTGCTGTAAAATTTGGCAGTAGTCAGTACAGAGCAGCCTGAGTATTTCCTGTCAGCTTCCTAACTTCTAAATACCTTGGGGTCATCAGTTTGCTACACAGATGAGAAATGCCCTCCTGTTGATGCAGTGCATTACTCTTTGGGGCAGAGCTGAATTAATAACATCTATGTCCAGGTCACCATCAATTTAGGGGTCAGCAACCTTTGCCAGCCCCTGTGCTGGTCCTTTCTCCCTGACCCTGAGCTGGTGCCGGCAGCCCCTTCTGCTGAAGAAAATGTGCCGTCCACCTTAAAATTCATTAGTGGCCACAGCTGGAGTGGGAGCGCTTCCCAGGTATGCCACAGAAAGAAGCCGCCCAGAGTGGCTTACCTTGGCAATATGCCTAGGGACAGAGAGGGGGTCCACAGGCATGCCACAAAAAGAAACAGCTGCTTTCAGGGGTTCCCAGGCATGCTGCAGAAAGAAAGTGCCTGGAGTGACTGCTTTGGGGAACATCACACTACAGAGAGGAGCCACTCCAAGCAGCTTTTTTCTGTGTCACATGAAGGCAGAAACATGGGGACATGCCCTGTGTCCCAGCTACACCTGAAGGAAGCCACCCAGACTGGCTTTCAGTGGCAGGAGTGGCAATTTCTGTGGTACTGCAGAGGGTGCTGTGTGCCACTCCGAATGGGCTTGAGTGCCACTGTTGGCACACATGCCAGGGGTTGCGTACCCCAGTATAGTTTTTTTTGCAGACCTTGTAGTCTTAGTCTTTTGCAGACCCCTTAGACACGGTCCATGGACCCACAGGGGCCTACAGACCAAAAACCAATGTCACATACTTCTGCAAAATATTTGTATTTTAATCCAATGCACAAGAAGAAATCCTTACCCTTAACCTGTGTACTCTGCAGTTTTTCAGTTATTGGTCTCTGTAAATCTACAGTTTTGAGACTATCTTACTAAATTTGAGGAATCCTCATGTGAAAACTTTGTTCACTGTTTTGATGTTCATCTTAAAGACATATATTCCTGGATGTGATGTTTTGGTTTCCTGACTGAACAATTACTCAGCTCCTCTTTTTTGGTTTTCAATCTCTTTGTGCTCTGAAAATTTCTTCTCTTCTGTCATTCATCAGGATGTCAGCCTGATATTCTGTTTCATAATCCTTACTGTTTTCCTATTTTTTACTATGACTCACACGCTCCTTATTTCTTAAGTGTGTTTCACTTTCATTACAATTTCTTCATTATCACATTTTATCTCATTCACATTTCAGTTTTGCAAAAGAGTGCTTTGTGACCTATGGGCATGTGGACTTTTGTCCGTTGCTTCATGATCCTGGGCTATTCTGTGTGTGTATGTGTACCTGTAGGTGTGTGTGGATATATGTGCGCACACACATCCAAATACACAGATCCTGAAAAATCCTCTCCTGTCACTCATTTTTAACCCCCCACCTGTCGCTGTCAATGTGGTTCTGAGTATAGCTGGGCATATAACAAATCTTTTTCACTATGTATTAAAAAAAAAAGTTAGACCAAAAATGAATTTTTAATAATATTTTCAGAATATCACACATTTGACTTTTTTTAGTCAGGTGAAATCTTTTCACATTTCATCTATTTATTTTTTTTAACAACAGGGTGACATTGGCAAAAATGCATGAAATATTTCAGTGTTGAGAAATCTGTATTTTCCATGAAAAAAAAAAATTGCAGCACAGAAAATATCAGCTCTAGTGCTGAGCCCTGCGTCTTGTTGCTTTGGATCTGCATCCCTGACACTATCAACACTACATTATCCAAACCATGTAAGACATAGGAATATCATTTTATGGGATTTTGAGGCCAAATGGAGACGGTGTTAGAAATCCTCATCCAATAACCACAGGTTATTGCTCAGTGTTATATGTCAGGTTTTAGAAATAAATTCTCCATCCTGTACATTCAGCAATCCAAGAAAGGACTCCATGCTCCTTTTATGACCCTTACCAGCCTTTCCCTACTTTTAATACTTTCTTTTCCAGAGGAAAGCACAAACCGAGAGGAAGAAGATTGTGTATGAATTTCAGCAACTGAGGCAGTTCCTAGAGGAACAAGAGCGACTCCTCCTGGCCCAGTTGGAAAAACTGGACCACCAAATGGTGAAGATTCAGACTGAAAATATCACCAAACTCTCTACAGAGATTTCTTGTCTCAGTGAGCAGATCAGTGAGATGGAGGGGAAGTGTCAGAAGCCAACAAATGAATTTCTGCAGGTGAGACTGAGTTAAAAACACTCCAGATCCCAGCACAAAGACAGGACAGCTCCTAAAACATGGGAACAAGTGTTCAGGAATCAAGGATCTCCATGTAACTCAGTGTGTGTTCCTGACATCCTTTGAAGTGTCAGAGACACATTGGTATATGAGATGGAAAAGCCCCATTTGCTCAGGAAATCCAGGGCCCTGGGGTCAGGAACTGGCCTCTTTCCCCATATTTGCAAAATCCTATCCCTGTGGATGTGAAATAGGATTGAAACTCTTCAGTCTCTTTCTCTTTTCTAGGACCTTAGGAGCACCTTGAGCAGGTATGTGGCTCTCTCTCACTCTCCCTTCTAATTCACAACTCTAACAAAGAGTTTGGAGATGATGTTAGCATTGCATCTCTCCAGGGCTCTACAACAAAATATGTGGGGATAATATTTTCCCTGATTAAGTTCATCTTGAGGTTCTCATCCTTTTATAAAAGACTTTGGAATTACCCATTCACTGGGAAAGACTCACCTAAAGCATTTTCTAAGAATGTCACATCCTGGGAATGCTGGCTGCCTCATGCTTGTGGACTGAAACGTAGTCCTTTCACTGCTGAGCCTCTGGTTACCACTCAGCCCAGGGAAGCAGACATAGCCTTTTCCAGCTGAAGGCTATTTGGAGTCTGAGTGATATCAGCTGGGTGGAGGTGGGGGTATCAGTCTAGTTCCCAGTGGACAGATTCCTACAAAATTCAATATGAGAACCTTCTGTCCATCAGAGCATGGACGCCAAGGAGTGAACTGGACACACTTAAGTCCCCTTTTGTGCCAGTTCTTGTCTCTCTAGGCCGCAGTTGAAGAACATTAATGAGAACTTTGGGGAAGAGTTGTACTGCTGTGGCCTATATTGCACCTGCTCTGAGACTGGAGACATAGCAAAATGCTAACTCCAGGCCCACTAGACCAGTGATTGCCAAGAAGTTATGAGTCACTAAATGAAATGTAACCCCATGAATATTTTTTCTCTTCCTGAGTGAAAAGAGGAAGTTCTGGCAGCCTGAGAAAATTTCTCCTGAAGTGGAAAAGGGACTCAGCAATTTCTCACAGAAAACCATTGCTCTAATGGAGACTCTCTTGATGTTCAAAGGTAGTGGGAAGGGATCTAAGAGGGGCAATTTAGAGAGACCATTGAGGGCTGGCCTGCTCTAGAGGGTTTTGTTGACAAAAGGTGGAAGTGTATATGTTCAAATGCTCCTCCCACCAATGTAACTCCCTTGAATTGCCAACATAATAAAACTACCTAATGAGAGGCATAGGCAGGGGTTAAAGTAAGGGGGAACGCCCTGGAACACAGTTCCGGGGCCCCCTATTTTTAGGCTGGCAGTGTTCCAGCACCCCTAAAAATAGAGGAGAGCACTGGAATGCTGCGTCCCAGTGCCCTCTAAATCTAACATGAGCAGCGAGAACTCAGTGTTCCAGTCGCTCCACCTTAAGCCCCACTCTTCTTTAAGCCCAGCCAGCAGAGATCTGCGGCAGGCTGGGAGTTTGTTAATCTCCCCGCTGCAGGGCAGAGCAGCTTGTGGCCAGAACCAGCTTTCAGCCCATCAGACAGCCTGCAAACAGCAGAGGTAAGGGCTTTGGAGGTGCTGCTGCTTGGGGGGGGTTGTGTATGTGTGCCTGTACCTGGGGGTTGCTGTGGCTCTCTCGCTCTCTCTCATGTGTATGTGTGTGTGCGTGTGTGTGTGCATGTGGTTATACCAGGGGGTGGCTGCGGCTGTACCTGGGGGTGGCTCTGTGTGTGTGTGTGTGCGCGCGTGTGTGCGTGCGTGTGCGCGCATGCGCGCGCATGCCTGGGGGTGGGTATTGGGGCAGGGGATTGGGTGCTGGGGATGGGTATTGCAGGCCCACCCATGCTGGATGGGGGCTCACCAGTGCAGGAGGAGGGCCCACCCATGTGGGAGGGTTCCAGGGCCCACCAAATTATACTTTAACCCTGGGCCTAAGCTTATGTTGGTATAGATAGGGCGATAAAATGTCAGTGTGGAGTAGTTCCTTACCTCGAGTCTGTAATGCCTCCATACATTAACTGAGTTTTCAGGAATCCAGGGAGCCTTGAAATTGACAAGAATTACCACTGGACCCACCTCCAGGTTGGAAGTGGGTGAGAAGGCCCTGGAGGCTTCCTCTAGCTGCCTGGTGAGAGCAGGGGGGGGAGCAGCCCTGGGCAAATGGACACTGACTGAAGTCCAGACTGAAGTCAGAAAAGGGACACATCCTGGGAGAATTCCCTAGCTCTGGATGCAGGGAGGGGAGAAGACCTAGGCAGGTTCTCAGCTGGGAGCTCAGCTGTGAAATCAAGATCAAAAGGCTGCCAGGCTCCCCATGAAGAAAAAGCTATGGAGGGGGTGAGTGGGAGTGAGAAGTTGGAGAAGATGAACCCCACTCCCCTGGAGCAAGAAATCCATGTGGCTTCCAATGGATCCTAGGTATAATAAGGGAGGGGAGACACCCCAAAGTCTTTCTCTGTCTCCTGGTGGGGAGTATGGAGAGGAAGAGTCCCTGGTGGCTTCCCCACCTCTAGCTTTGGAGTGGGTAGGCATGGGCAATCAGTATACGGTTGGGCACTTAAGCCCCCATCAGGGAACTTCAAAGGATGCTGAGAGACCAGTGTCTCAGCTCCTCACATTGTCTCCTTACGTCAGTACAGGGTGTCCTGGTGAGGATGTACACTACTGACCCAAGAAGGGCAGTGTGGACATGCACCACCACAGTAATTACTGCCGTGAGTGTAAGTCAACTTAATGTAGCTCAATTTACCTTTCTAGTGCAGGCAAGGCCTGAGGCTGTGAGAAAGAAAGGCTCTGGCCAACTGGGTCATAATTAGATGATGCTTATATTTTATTGACAGGTGAGACTGCCACACTGCATCCAAGTCTCTCAGGTGGATTACCATATAAACTCGCATATAAGCTGAGATGTTCATGCCTGAAAATCACTTTTAAGAAAGGCACTCGGATTATACATGGGTCAGGGGTGTTGCTGGTGCCTGGCACACAGAGATCATGGCCGGCGTCCCGGCACCAGTGTTCCCCCGACTGGGGATCAAGGCTGGACTGCATGCAGTGCCATCCACCATTCCCAGCTCCATCTCCAGCCAGAGATCCAGAGCCAGGTTGGCGGTGGCAAGAGCCTGACACTGGACTGGGCTTGGGTGCTGGATCATGGCCAGGGGTGGGGGCCTTGGCCTGTGCTCCAGCTCATTAGCTGGGTCATTGATGTTCCTGATGTGTGTCAGAGAGCAGCCCCAGCCTAAGCCTTTTAAATCTCCTGCCCTGAGCATGCTCAGACCATGCTGGGGTGGGGAGTTCCAGCATCAGAGCAGCCATATTGTCTGTTCAGCCCAGGCAGAGCTTACAGGGTAGGGCACTCTCCTTACTTTGCCTAGCCGCTGGGGTGGCCAGGTAAGGGCATCTTGGGGGAGGGGTCGGCAGTGGCATAGTCCAGGGAGTAGGGAAGTATTTTGGACAGCAAGGGGAGAAGTGGCTGTGGCATAGTCGGGGATGGCAGGGGGAGATATGGTAGCATGGTTGGGGATGGCAGGGGGAGAAACGGTGGCAGCATTGTCAGGGTCAGCGCAGGCAAGAGCAATGAGATGTTCGGGGACAGCGTGAGGAGGAGTGGCAGCATGATCAGGGTCAGCACAGGGAGAAGCAGCAGCGGCATGGTCGAGGTCTTAGAGACGATGTCAGGGAAGCCAGTGGTGAAGGGTGCAGGTGGGGTTAGGGGCCTGAGGCTGCAGAGGGACCTTGGGTTATGTGCGAGTCATGTATTTTTGCTGGTTTTGGGGGGCTTAAAATGAGGATTGACCCAAAAGAAATCTGATGAGGTACAACAAGCACAAGGACAGAGTCCTGCACTTAAGATAGAAGAATCTCAGATATTATCACAGACTGGGGATCACAGGCGAAGCAGCTCTGCAGGAAAGAACCCAGGGTAGCAGTGGAGAAGAAGCTGGATATGAGCCATCAGTGTGTTTTTGTTGCCAAGAAAGCAAATGACATATTGGACTGCATTAGTAGGGAATTGCCAATAGACAAAGGGAAGTGACTGTTCCTCTCTATTTGCGTTGATGAGGCCACATCTCAAGTATTGTGTCCAATTTTGGGCCCTCATTACAGGAAGAATGTAGACAAATTGGAGAGAGTCCAGCAGAGGACAAGAAACGATGAGTGGGCTGGAGCACATGACTTGTAAGGAGAGGTTGAGAAACTAGAATTATTTAATCTACAGAAGAGAAAAGAGAGGAGGGATTTGGTGCAGCCTTCAGTTACCTGAAGAGGGGTTCCAGGGTGGAGGGAGCCAGGCTGTTCTCAGTGGTGACAGAGGACAGAACAAGAAATAATGGTTTCATGTTGCAGTGTGGGAGGTCAAGATTGTATGTTAGGAAAAACTTATTCACTAGGGGTATATCTACACTTACACTTTAAATTGAATTAATGATGATGATTATTTTGATTTAAAGTAATGCATGGCCAGACTAGCTTTCCTTATTTCGAAACGAGGAGGTCCCTCATTTTGAAATAAGGAACAGTCATTTTGATATAATAAAGTCTTGCTTTATATCGAGAACATGGTTAAATCAACATTATTATTTTGAAATAAAGCAGTGTAGCCATGCTATTTTGATTTAACTGTTATTTTGATTTAATCTTTTTTGCCCTTCTCCCTCCCAGGGTGCCTTCCTCTTTCTATATATTGGGTGGGGGAACAGGTCTTCTTGGAGGCCATCTTGCTACACCTGCCATGGTGCCCCTCTCCTAAATCAAACAAGCAAGTCCTGTTCATGGACATTCTAGTTTGATTTAGATTTTTAATGGGGACGTGTTAAATCGATCTAACTTAAATCAATTTAATAATTTTTATTTTGATTCAGTTGGATCAATTTAAGTTAAATCAATTTAACAATCTAAGTGTAGACATAGCCCAGGTCATTGGTTCCCAGCTTGTGGTCCATGGACGACTAGTGGTCTACAAGGGTACCACAGGTGGTCCGTGGGTGTGTGGGTGGATAATTATTGCAGGTAAATGTACTGTGATGGGTGCAATATGTTTGTGAGTGGGTGTAATAAATAAGTGTGTTCTTAATACACCTTGCTATACAAGTTTGACTCCTGTCACCAATAAGCTATGTTAAAAAATTTTAAAGTGGATTGTTTCATGGTGGTCCACAAAAGCTTTTGATGACGATGTAGTGGTCCACATAAAAGGAAAGGTTGGGACATTGCTGCACTAGAAGGGTGGTGAAGCACTGGAATAGGTTGCCGGGAAGTTGGTAGATTCTCTAGCTTTAATGGTTTTGAAGAACCAGCATGACAAATCCCTGGCTGGGATGATTAATTTAGACTCAATACTGCTTTGAGCAGGAAGTTGAACTAGATACTTGCTGACGTCCCTTCCAACTGTAATCTTCTGTGGTTCCCAATATTCTGGTTGAAGTGCTCCAGATCTGAGCAGCATCCAGAGCTGTAGGTGAAGTCAGTGGGAGCTCCAGATGCCCAACCCACAGGGCCATAACTAGGTTGTCTGTCACCCATGGCAAGCAGCCCCAAAGATGCCCCCCCCACCTGGGCCCAGATCCAGCCCATGGCCCAATCTGTCCTGGCAATGGGGACCCTGATCTGGCCCCAGTCCCCTGGCCGGGCAGGTCCATTTCTCAGCCGCCAGTAGATTGCAGCTAGGTGGGGGTGCGTCTTTCCCCACCATCGGCCGCAGCACGTGCAGCCAGAGCCAGGCGGGGGGTGCCTTTCCTCACCACCCAGCAAGTGCTGCTGGGGCCAGGCTGTGGGGTGCCTTCCCCTGTGAGCAAAGGCAGCTCAGGGGCTGGGCGGGAGATGACCTCCCCCAGCCCCAGGTCCGCCAGCTTGGGTCTGCCTGGCACCCTTTAAAATTTGGTGCCCAGGGCTTTGCCTCATTTGCCCCCCTCCTCCCAGTTACAGCCCTGCCAATCCACCCCAAGGACCAGGCTCCAATGGCCTAACAGCTGATATTCGAAATCTAGACCCTACATTAAAGGTCACTTGTTAAAGGTGGACCTCTCCATTGCTGTGCTCTGGTCCAATATGACAGCTAGTCTGGGCCAAATGGGCTGAGGGGAAGGAGAAAGCCCCTCCCACAATATGAGGAATCCCTCCACC
>VOCP01029908.1:0-33484 GCA_007922195.1 Podocnemis expansa | reverse complement strand
ACTCCAATCTCACCTAGTTCTGAGATAGGAGGGTGGGATCAGTGCTGCCTAAATGGTCAAATGCCCCTAGCGGAAATATGGCTATCGCCCACCGATCAAGAACAGATTCAGAGCAATGAAGAAACTTAGAGCAAGAATTTCTTTTGGAAAAAAAAAAATATTAACATTTATTCAAGAGATCTTAAACATATTTTCATTTACTCAAAGATCTTACAGAATTATAATGAGACTCAGAGACTGAAAAATATCAATTAATACTTTTATATCTCAGTGAGCATTACAGAGTGACAGTTTAGGATGGAATACTCTCTGCTGGGTTTCCCTTCTTACAGTTACAGACACAATCACAAACTAGGTAGTATGACAAAGTACATTAAAACATTAGAGACAAATACAAAACGCATAACAATTTATAGCATCCCACAAGCCAGGGCCAGTTGCCTATGGGATGGGGAGATCTCAAGTTTAAGTCTATTTCTTTCTTCAGCATAAAGATAGTTTCTAACTGCAGCTTTTAATCTGGGACCTTAGCCTCTGGTTTTCTACCATTCCTGAGGACCTGTCTTACCACAGTTGAGATTTGGTCTCGAAAACCAGTTAGGTCTTTCGCTCCCTCCTTTTGGGTCCGTTGCGCTCCATCGCTCAGCTGCAGTCTCCTCAGCCTTTGGGACAACAGTGGCTCAGAAGGTTCTAGAGAGCTTGCAGGTGCACCTGCCACTTTGCGTCAGTGGAGTTCTTTGTGATGCTTGCAGGAGTTCTGACAATGTCAGAGCTCCAACGCTTCGAGCTTCAAAATAGGACTCATGTCTGGCTTATGTGGAACAAGGCTCCCTCGGAAGCATGCATCTTGAGTCGAGGGTCAGGTGTCAGACTGGTGCAGCCTCTTTTGGATAGCCTATACCAGAGACGGTAAGACACGAAGTCCCCCAACTGGGAAGATGTCCCAGTTGTACCGTCTGGCGGCTCCTTCCCAGAGATGGTGAGACCCGAAAGTACCCTCTCGTCATGGAGTGTTCATGTGAGCTTTTTGGCTGTGTGATATTTGTTGCTGACCGACTTAACCACAGGACTCAGTTATCTGCCTGTCTGGAGTGCTTCTAAGATTGACTATTCCGGCTCGCCCTTCTGAGACTAAATCCAGAGACCTAGCTCAGAGACTAAGTCCTGAGTCCCCGCTCAGAGACTAAGTCCAGAAAATGCCCTTCTGAGACTAAGTCTTGCAACTTAGCTCATAAACTTCCACCAGAGGTGTTGTCACTCTCTCTGGGGTCGAGTGGTGGTGTGACTCCTAGTGCAGTGGGAACATAGCCAGAGGCCAGTGGAACCCAATAAGGAGTGGGACAGATCTCCGAAGTTCTGCTGCTGTGCTGCTTCTTTTATACACTATCATCCACTTTCATCTCCTCTAACCACTTACAAAAGGGGTGATTTCATCCTCAACCAATCACAGAGAGGATGATTTCATCCAACACCTGCACAGTGCTGCGATAGAGATCAAAGGGTTTTGGGGGTAACTGGACAGTGGGAGGAGAGCTCAGAATCCGTGAGGGGAGGGGGAATGAGGGAGTTCAAAAGTTTAAAATCTTTCTCCATCTTGACCTACTTTTCCTTAAAGAGATACATCTATTGGTTCTGTTCCCCTGTAATCCATATGTATGGAGATCAGATTTCACTTGCTGAGTGCATTTTTGAATACTAGCTTTGTTTTAAGCACTTGTAAAAATAACTTAAGGATACTTTATCACTACTTATTACATATTATGCTATTTCTAACTTTATTTTGAACCAAATTCTACTAGATTGCGTTACACTATTTTTCTACTCATATGTGTCTTTATTCAATCACGATTTGCTCTCATACTAAAGAGATGGCAAAAAGCTCAGGCTACAAGCCTTGCTCCTCACGTGGACGGAGGCAGACGTGGCCATTGACAGCGCCGCTCTCACTCCATGAGGAGCTGCTGTTGTCCCATGGGGAATGGTCTGGGCTGCTGCTGGAGAAGCAGGGGTCTTCTCCCACGTACCCTGAGGATGATGGAATTTCCTTATGGACTGGGCAGGGCAATAGCTCCTGCTGCATCTCAGGGCTGGTCTTGTGAGGTTGGTCCTTCCTACACAAAATGCCCCAGAGCCAGCCTGTCCACCTTTCCTCCTGGGCTGGATCCTGCCTGCCCAGTCACCTCCCAAGCCAGCTCCGTTTCGACTTGGTTGGGTCATCTGCTTCCTCGGCACCCATGCCAGGAGCTGCTTTTCTTCTCCAGAAGCCTGAGAGCTTCCACCTCCTGTGCCAACCTGCAGGTCTTTCCCCGCCAGTGGGGCGGGAGAGGATGCTCGGCTCCTGTGGAGGATGGAGGCTGCCTGCTTCTGGCTCTGGTGCCACTCCCACAGCCTTCTTTCTTAATATTCGCAGCAGCCTGCCCATCCTGGAGCCATGTGGGGAGTAAGCATTAAATTTGGGGTAAGAGCAGCCTGTCACTAATGGGCCTTTTTGGTTCCCCTCTTCCAGAGTCTGGACCTGTCCTGGGAACCATCCCTCTTCCACTTCACCCAAACTAGCCCTAGTCACATGAAGCCCAGGCCCCTGGGTGTCCCATTAATTTCCAAGGGGGTAGTGGTGCTCAGCACTTCACAGGATTTGTCCCAACTAAGAGACTCTCAGCCAGAAGAGCAGTCCTCTCCAAGGGATGGTCTGTTGGCCCTGTTCTTTGGAGCTTTCCAAACACACCAGAGACGGTTCGGAGAAGACCCTGTCTGAGACCCAGGGATTCTTGAGGGCTCTTTGAACATTAGGTCTTCTTTGGAGGAGATTCACTCCCCATTTCTCTCTATCAACAGATAGAAAGGGGAAGCCATAGAAGGAAAGGAAAATGCAACTCACTTGGTGGTGATGATGGCCCAAAGGATGGTGGATGTCTCCTTCTCCTCCTCTCACTCCAAGCCTGAGGCAGGTTGGAGGGGTTGGTTCCCTGGGTGGGTTCCTCTGCCCAGTAAGCGAGCAAGGTGTGGACCCTGATCTGTGGAAACAAGGGACAGAGAAACTCAGTCCAAGGCAGTGTGTGCAGAACAGTGACCTACTACAGGGTTGACAATGCTTCAAAGGTTCTCACATCCTGCTTTTTTATATCCATCCATAAAACCCTCTGTCCTTGGTCTGTAGGGACTAGGACTCCTCCCTAGGAATGTAAAACAGGAATGGAGAGGTGAAGTCACTGGTTTGTTGAATTTCAGGCCCCTCCTCTAACCATGGCTGCCTGCATCCGCCCACAGCTGACAATTGCAGCCAGCCTTCTTGTCCTGTCCTCTGTTTTTGAGAAGAGTGTGATTTTTTGGACTGAATGGACAGGAGACTAAGAATCAGGACCCCTGGGCTCCATTGTTGGTTTCCCAAATTGAACGGGCTCTATACTTCTCTGAAACTCATACCTGTTAAACAGAGATTCCTGTCCTCTAGCAAAATCAATGGCAGGAAAAGGGAAAACTCTAAAGAAGTTTGACCTCACACTCATTTCAGGTGCCTAAATTCTCTCAGTCCTCAAGGAGGGACTTGCTGCACTGAAGCAACAGGGTTGTGCAAGAACATCCAGAACCCCCTGTTTTGTCTGGATGATATCAGGGTCTCTCTCGGAGGTCAATGCCTCCCCATCTCTTTTCCCAAAAGGCTGAAAACTTGAAAGGAAGCTCCTGTGATGCCATTGCCACAACCAACCCTCAACTGCATGGCTGATGGCCAGCCCCTGCCCAGCCCCTTTGAATGTTTATGCTGCTTTCCCTGGATCTCCCTCCACAATGGCTGTAGATTCTAGGGCCAAAGCAGATTATGCGATAAAACATCACCACACCTGACTCAATTCTTCAGAAGTTATTTAACTCTAAGGTCAGAAGAGACCATCAGAAAATTTACTATGACCCCACACGTATCTCAGGCCTCCTATATTGCTTAACAGCTTCCAGGAAGGCACTTAGTCTTTGCTTAAATTCATCGAGAGAGGGAGAATCCATCACTTCTCATGGAAGTTTGCTCCAATGATAAATCACACTTACTTTTACAAACTTGTCCTTTATTCTCATTTGAATGTTTCTTATTTCTGATTCCAGCAGTTGGGTCTTATGCTGCCCATTTCTGCTATATAGCAGACCTTTTAAAAAGCTTAGCATTTTCTCTCCATGAGGTGAATCACTTCACCTTTCAATCTTCTTTGTATAAGGTGATGAAATTTAACTTTTCTTAATGCCTCACTCTAGGTTATCACCTCCATCCCTCCACTATTTTTTTTTAACTTTTCCTGTTTTTAACATCAATTTGGATGTCTATATCCCTGCACTGGATGGAATATTTTAGGATAATTCTCACCAGTGGTGTATCACCTGTTTTCTGTATTCATTGTTCTGTCTTTACCTCGAAGGATGACTTTAGGTCCCCCACCCCCTTCCCAATTTCATACTGACAGTTCATGGCCAGCAACTTGTCCAAAGGAGACCTAAAGCCTTTTCAAAATCCTATATGCCAGGGGACACTCCCAAATTCTGTAGTTAGAGCCCACCTGCTTCACTCCCAGCTATATGGATTTGCATCTGGCTTTGTTAAAACCTCACTATTCCATAAGGATTTCAGAAGAACTAAAACATTAGAGAGAGGAGATCATGAGCTGTTCAGAGAGAGTTCCTGGAAAGAAGCAGCAGCACTCATGAGATAAATGATCTTTAGGATTTCTATGTTTGATCATACAACAGAACAAAAAGACCTGAGTCTTCTCCTTGTTAAAAGTCTCCTGCTTAGCCAATCAGAATGGAGACTCTGAGCTGTTGGAAGCTTACGGTTCTCACTAGATGATCCAAGGTCACCACCATCAGGGATCACTGTCTGAGCGTTAGGCCAGTCCCACCTCTTTATGAGGACCTCCCACAGTGAAAGCTGGAGCATCCTCCACCCTGGTGGTAGGAGAGGATCGGGGAAAAGAATCAAAGAATGAAGAGAAGAGATGGGTGGAAGAAAAGGGAAACCAAAAAGGATAAACCCCATATCCACAGTGATTCTGAGTGACAACATCCTAGCTGGGAAATAAAATGCCACCACCTTCAATTACTACTTTGTGTTCCTAGCACTTAGCCTCTACCTGAGGGATCAGACTGAACAGGTTCCAAGACTCTCTTGAGCCTCTTACCTTGCAGAACAGGGAAGTTTGTCTTCTGAGAACACTTGTAGACTTAATGTAGAAATTTCCAAAGATGTTGCTCCTCATGCTCACAGAAGTGAAGTGGAATTCTCTCTGTCCTCAAAGAGAGACCTTGAGAGGAGACTTGCTGCAGCAAAGCCACAGGGTTCTCCAAGGTCGCACCATGCTTGCAGCCCTTTTCTGCCTGGCTGATGTCAGGGTCTTTCTGTGAGGTCACCACCTCCCCACTGCCTTTGGCCAATACGTATCTGTCCTGCAAAGGCCATTGTAATGTCACTGCTACACCTCCTCCTCAACCCAGAGCTGATGGCCTGCCCCTGGGCAGCCTTTTTGGGTTTCAGAGAGGGTTTTGGATTTTTTTTTCCCCTGGAACAGCCCACTCCAAAGTTATACAATGTGGGGAGCAAGCTGTAGTAACTTGGGGAGGAAAGGGCTAACACCCTGGTCAGTGAGCCTGTGGAAAGCCAATAGAAACAGAGTCTGGGCTTTTGAATTGCAGCGGTAGCCCTGCCTGTTTCCTGTCTGGTGGTAGCAGAGCTGCTGGAAGGATCAGGATGAGGCCAGAAAGAAAGTCCTGAAGGATACAGCTGAACATTCATGGTCTGGGTTAAATGGTCAGATATTAAATCAATTCAATCCCTGGGTGAAGACAGCAGGTCCTGGCCAGGTTGCAACTCTGCGGCTGAGGAGGGCCTATCTACCCTCTTGTGATCTCTGCAATGATCATTCACTCAGTCGAATTACCAAAAGTAATGCATAATTTATGTAAGGAAACTGAGGCACACACACCCCACCCACAGAATCCATAAAATATGTCCTGGGGGAGAGGGTAAACTATCAGGGAGTCCTCCCTCGTGGGGGAGGAGACGGATGGTGGATGGCCATACCCCAATTTGCCTTCACCCCCCCATTTGTGTTTTAGGGTGAGTTCTGAAGGCTCCTGAAGTCCATAGGAGCATCTTCACTGAATCAGTGGCTATTTTGAAAGGAGCCAGTCAAATAAACTAAGTGTGTGCACTATGTAGGGAGAATCAGTAGAAACAAGCTGTCCATGGGCATCTGTGCTGGGGAGGGAGCTGGGAAATGCTTGTTTCTGAGACTGACAAGTACCATCCATAAGAGGGGCAGGAACAGGCCATGGAGAGAAAACACAGCATCTTGGGTCTGTGGCAGAACCAAGGATGTGCTTACAGTGGGTGGGACCCTTGCCTAGGATTTAAGAGCTGAGCTAATATGGCTGGGTGTGTCACTGGCTGCAGTGTGACCGTGGAAGGGCATTTCCCCAGGCTGTGCCTCTCCTTGCCTGAGGGTGAGATTTTTAGAGTAGGGACTGTCTGTCAGTCTATGATAGCAGGTGTCCAGCACAATGAGCCTTCCAGGCTGTAGGGTATGAGCAGTAACATCGTATCTCTCCTAACAGCCAAGCCTGCTTCCAGCAATTCTATTCTATTCTATTCTATTCTATTCTATTCTATTCTATTCTATTCCCTTGGTGTGGCACAGACCTCCTGGGAGAACCTGGCATAAAGCACTCTCACTAAAATGAAGATACAGTGGAACCTGTGGAGAGGCTTCCCTTCGGGTGGGGATCATTGAAGCTTAAGGAGACGGCACAGACAGAGGTAAGGAGTTGTCAGGTGTCGGCTCCATCATGTCAAAAGGAGTTGCTGGGTGCTTCACTAAACTCACCATGTTGCCCAATTTTAACCACTATTAGCTGTAAAATGTCACTAAGCACTCTTGCTGTCATGCTGATTTAATGGAGGCTACGGAGAGGCTCCTGGTGGGGTGGGCTCGCTGGACTCTACTGAGGGACTGTGGGTGGAGGTACAGAGATGTCTGATATTGGCTCCATTGTGTCTAAAAGAGTTGCTGGGTGCCTCACTGAACTTGTCTTGAGGACATCTCTTGATCCATATAAGGTTGAAAGTGGCATTAAGCCCTCTCGCTTATATGCAGACATCTTTGTAACGTATAGAGAGGCTGATGCTGGGAGTGGTCAGGTGTCAGATCTCAGCTTCCCCATGTCTAAAAGAGATGCTTGATGCCTCCCTGAACTCATCTTTACACCCTCTCTTGGTGCATGTGGGTTTGAAAGTGTCATTAAGCATTCTCCTTAAGATACAGATACTATTGAGAGCCTTGGGAGAGGCTGCCGGTGTGGTGGGGAGGTATCAGATCTCAGCTTCCTCTTGTTGCACTGAGATGCTGGGCAACTTTCTGAACTCATCTTGATGCCCACTGTCAATCCATATAGTCCAGTGGTTCCCAACCTTTTCGAGCATCAGCGGGGCCATCCCTGCGGGGTGCAGGGTGTGACACTGTCTGTGTCTAGGGGACTGTTTATGATTACTTTTCATATTAATAGTTTATATTGGCAATAATACATATGTGATATGCCCTGTTTGGTGTCAGTAGAAAAGCTGTAATCTGCTAAGAATGGTTATATGGTTTGTATGTAGGTATCATGCCTGTATTAGAAATTAGAAATCTGTTTGTTTTGTGTGTGTTCCAAGTGATTTGTTCTTAAGGTAATCCCGGAGTGGGTGTCTGCAAAACTACTGTTCCTCTTGATGGCCACCATCAGGGGGGCTCCTAGCTGGCTGCAGTGTCCCAAGAAGAAACTGTTTTACCAGTCACCCAAACTGACCAGGTAACCCACCTCCATTTTGATCTGGCAAGGACTCTGAGCTACAAGGGAAGGGAGCCATCTCCATTTTCTCTTTAGTCTTCAGCCTTCAGTCTGTCTGCAACCAACACCCTTCTCTGGAACTATTCTCCTGGGACTGAACAAAGGACTGAGACCCACTCAGCTGCTGCTGCTGCTGGGTGCACACCAGAGGAGTGGGACTAACCTGCAAACAACAGGATATTCAAGGATTTGTTTTCTATGGACTGTAAATTATATATATGTATGTGATTCACTTTGACCCTTTAAGATCTCTCATATTTTGTTTGTTTTCCTTTTATATTAAACCTTTAGTTGTAGTTACTAAGGGATTGGCTGGCAGTGTGGTATTTTGGGTAAGAGCCAAGCCTGTATTGTTCTGGGTGATGTGGCTGACCCTTTGGGGTTGGAGAACCTATTTCTTTAAGAGACCCAGTAGATCAGGGGACCATTGGAGCTGATGTGCATGAAGAGAGCTGTTTTGATTTTATTATGCTTGCTGACAATCAGAGTGAGGAATCAGAAGCATGTTTTATTACTGACTGGGAGACTGGTTTAAGTACCACCCGTCAGTGGTTTAGGGGTTTGGTCTCTGGTTTTGTATTTTGCCCTAATTTTGGCACATTCAAAAGCCCAGAAGGCCCAGGTCACACAAGGCCCTGGGTGAATCACCCTCTGTGGGGCTCCCACTCACCCTCCCCCCCAGCACAGGGGGGGTAGGGCCTGTTACTTGGTAGCTCTGTGTACTTGGAGAGTCACGGGGTAATATCCCCCCCCTCAGACGACCCCCCCCCCCGCATCACCTTCAGCCTCTGCTTGAACCAGAAACCAGAAACAATGAAAGGCAGTGGGAGACACACTAAAACCCCTTTGAATAAGGGTGTTGGAATTAAGGCAACTCCTGGAGTCTCATCTACATGGAAGATGTAAGCCATTAGCACACGGAATGGACAGCAGAAACTTCATTTGCATCAAGGATGGAACCAGAATTAGCATTCTGAATGGAGAACCAAGCTCAGAGGCAGGAGTCACACTGAATTCTTGGACTGGCAAAGCAGTGAAGCAGTGCATAATTGGGGGATCCCTACTCCTGAGACAAATGAATTCATGTCTGCACACACCCAGCCCAGCAGTTATCAGACCAATTTTAGTCAAGTAAAGAGGAAGCTGCTCTCACAACTTGAGGTAGATCAACTCCACATTACATCCCGGACTCAAGAAGAAGACCCAGAACAACTAGATGTGCAGCCAACACCTGAGGCTGGAACTTCACTGCCACCCCCTCCATTACAGAGCACAGCAGCTGATATGAGGCATAAGATCATGGATAAACTAGCTACAGTCAACCCTTGAGACTGATTACCAAGGCTCGTTGGAGAAGTGCCATCAGATAGTATGCTAGAAGATGCTAATAGAGCCTTAATAAAAATTCCTACTACCACCATAACTCAATCCACAGTACTGGTATACGCTACAGCCTCTGTAATCCTGGAGATGCTTGGCTACACGATCAAGAAGAACAGCAGTACATACCCCCTCCCCCCAAAAAAAATAAGATTGGAGGATAAGATCAAGGCAACCCGGAGAGAAGTTAGTCAGCTGGTGGAACTACAGAAGGGTGTAGAGATTAAGGATAAGACTCAGCTACTGAAAAAATACAAGGGCCTGACTCCATCTGAAGCCCTAGAGACTGCTAAACAAAGGCTCACAGCACTGGCTACCAGGCTAAGGAAATACACTAGAGAAGCAGAGGCCAAAAAGATAAATGCCTTGTTCTCCAAAGAACCATCCAAGGTGTACTCCCAATTGCAGTGCAACAATACAATAACAGCAGAGCCACCAACAGCAGAAACTGAACAGTACTAGAAGAACATCTGGTAGCAAAAGAAGACTCATAACACCAGTGCAAAATGGCTGCAGGACCTGAGAACAAACCACATCAATCTCCCAGAACAGGAACCAGTCACCATCACAGTAGCAGACATCCAACAGCAGTTCAAGAACATGAAGAGCTGGACAGCACCTGGACCGGACATGATCCACACCTACTGGCTAAAGAAACTAACAGCAGTGCATGAACGCCTAGCAGCACAGATGAACCAGCTGCTAGCAGCAGGCTCCCACCCAGACTGGCTAACACAAGGAAGGACAGTGCTGATCAGGAAAGACCCCCACAAGGGAACAGCACCGTCCAACTACCGGCCAATAACCTGCCTCCCCACAACATGGAAAATCCTATCAGGAATCATAGCCTCCAAGCTACAGGACCACATTGGCCAATACCTGAGCAGAGCTCAGAAGGACATTGGGAACAACACTAGAGGCTCAAAACACCAGTTGCTCATAGATAGAGCAGTCGCCCAAGACTCAAAGTCTAGACAGACCAATCTGAGCACAGCCTGGATTGACTACAGGAAAGCCTACGACTCAATGCCTCACACATGGATCTGTGAATGTCTGGCGCTGTACAAAGTCAACAGGACACTGAGAACCTTCCTCAAGAACTCAATGGGACTGTGGAAGACAACACTGGAAGTCAACTCAAGACAGCTTACACAATTGGCCATCAAGTGTGGCATATACCAAGGTGGTGCGCTGTCTCCGCTGCTGTTCTACGTTGGTTTGAAACCCCTCAGCCAGATAATCACAAGGACTGGATACGGATACAAGTTCAAGAGTGGAACTACCATTAGCCACCTCCTCTACATGGATGACATCAAGCTGTATGCTAAGAATGAACGAGACATCGACTCGCTAATCCACCTGACATGGATCTACAGTGAGGATATTGGGATGTCATTTGGACTGGAGAAGTGTGGCCGGATGGTAGTAAAGAGAGGGAAGGTAGTCAAGACTGATGGGGTGGAACTCCCAGCAGGCCACAAAGCAGACATACAGACCAGCTACAAGTACCTTGGCATCCCACAGTCACATGGGAACCACGATGAGGAGGCAAGGAAGACAGCAACATCCAAGTACCACCAAAGGATAAGACAGGTCCTGAAGAGCCAGCTCAATGGGAAGAACAAGATCCACACCATCAACAGGTACGCCCTGCCAGTCATCAGATACCCTGCCAGTATAGTGAGCTGGCCAAAGGAGGACATGGAGGCTGCCGATGTGAAGACCCGGAAGCTCCTCACAATGTACGGAGGTTTCCACCCCAAATCCAACACCCAGAGACTGTACACCAGCCGGAAAGAAGGCGGGCGGGGTTTGGTGAGTGTCAAAGCCACTATCCTGGATGAAACCCAGAGCATCCAGGAGTACATCAGTAAGATGGCACCCAAAGATGAGCTGCTGAGAGAATGCCTGAGGCAGCAGCAGACATGAGAGGAAGATCAAGCAGAAGAAGTGCCATGGCAAGACAAGACCCTGCATGGGATGTACCATTGACAGATAGCTGAGGTGGCTGACATTGGGAAATCCTACCAGTGGCTGGAAAGGGCTGGACTAAAAGACAGCACTGAGGCACTGATCATAGCAGCACAAGAACAGGCACTTAGCACCAGATCCATTGAAGCAGGGATCTACCACACTAGACAGGACCCAAGGTGCAGACTGTGCAGAGAGGCCTCAGAGACAGTCCAACACATAGTGGCAGGATGTAAGATGCAGGCAGGAACAGCATACACTGAACGGCACAACCAAGCAGCTGGCATTGTGTACAGGAACATCTGCACAGTGTATGGGCTAGACCCTCCCAAGACCAGATGGGAGATTCCACAGAAGGTCGTGGAGAATAACAGGGCTAAGATTCTGTGGGACTTCCAGATCCAGACAGACAGGCAGGTACTGGCCAATCAACCAGACATCGTGGTAATAGACAAGGACCAGAAGACAGCGGTGGTGATAGATGTAGCAGTGCCAAGTGACAGCAACATCAGGAAGAAGGAGTATGAGAAGCTGGAGAAGTACCAGGGCCTGAAAGAGGAACTAGAGCGGATGTGGAAAGTGAAGGCCAAAGTGGTCCCAGTGGTGGTAGGAGCACTTGGGGCTGTGACTCCTAAGCTGGGAGAGTGGCTCCAACAGATCCCAGGAACAACATCAGAGCTCTCTGTCCAGAAGAGTGCAGTGCTAGGAACAGCTAAGATACTGCACAGAACCCTCAAACTCACAGGCCTCTGGTAGAGGACCTGAGGTTGAGGAAGACACATACCACCCAGGGGAGTCAGCTGAGGTAGGAATTATCAGGCGGTGCTGGTGGTTCTGGTTATTGGGAGATGGGAAGGCATTAAATGTATAAGCAGTGGGCATTTTTGTGGGACTGGTCTGGAGGGCAGAGGGGGCAGGAAGTACACAGGGTGGAGGATGGGAGGGGGAGGGGGTGTGACACACCTGCTGGGATTCATTTGCTATGGGGCATAGATCCTAGCAACAGAACCATGGGGTTGGGGGTGGACGTTCCCAAATTTGTCCAACAGAACACAGACTCCTGGGACTGAGCTGGGAAACCTTGTCAGAGTCCAATATTGCAGCCTGTCCCTATTAGGCACAGGCTGCTGTGAGATGCATGGGGACATTTACCAGCACAGCCCAGGAAAGACAACCCCTCATCCAGCTACTGGCAATGAGATGAGTGTTGGTATTCCCACCCGGGAGTCGTTCCTGTGCCCTGCTTGGGGATTTATCTCCGGTGTCAGCCTCTGGCTTGTAGGCGAGTGATGAATATGTAGACTCTGACCCCTCTGTCTGTTGGGTGAGGTGAAGGAATCTCTTTTTCCTCTCACCTTAATGCTCCTGAGTGCTGTGATTGGGTGGGGGTGGGACTCTGCTGACAGTCCACCTTCCAGAGCTTCCAACTGATTCTGCCCCCCCCCCCCCGCCACCGGCTGTGAATAATAGAGTTGTCACTGGGCAAAAGGTACTAAGTGGTGGGCTTTTGCTTTTTCAGGGGCTAGTGACATTTGAGATGGTGGCTGTGTATTTCACCGGGGAAGAGTGGGCTCTGCTTAACCCTGCAGAGAAAGCCCTCTACAGGGAAGCAATGCTGGAGACCTATGAGAATGTGACCTCACTGGGTAAGGATTCATGTCCTTTTGGTTACCAGACAGAAAACTGAAGAGTTAAGGTTCACAACCACACCACAATGGAACCTCAGCTCTGCTTTGTTTTAGCAACACAACGAGAGACCAGTGACACATTCACTGGCACGCTGCCCTTCCTGCTCCATAACACTGTGGGAGCAGAGCATGGGACCAGCGAAGCACAAAGTCTTAATACCTTCTCTTTGCTAAGGCAAAATTTGCAGCTAGATCCTGTGTAGAGAACAGACGCTACCTAAACCTGGCCTGTGTACAAACATTGATCCTATTTCACACAATCCACCATAGCCTTTTGTGTTTTACCACCCCTTTACCCTTGCAGTGAGGATTCCTTCTGAGTCCTTGCCTTCACTTAACCCTCACTGAAAGACAAGAAGCAAATTAAAAACTTAAGGAAACAGCTGAAGCTATTGCAGAACCATTAGCAGTTATTTTTAAGTTCTCCTGGAGAAGGGATGAGGTCCTGATATATGAAAAAAGGCACCCAGGAGAGCACCCCCCAATAAATGTTGTACTGCAAAGAAAAGGCGAGCAGCGTCTTATTCAGAGGGACAAGGCAATATGCCACATTTATTGTAAAGAAGGAAGGATATCAAAAAGCAGTCAGATGCTTGCACACGCGTGCACATGTGCACACACACCCCCACACACAAGAAATTCTGCAAGCTTGTGTGATGTAATTACTAGTCCTTTTATGTGTTGCTTGAGCCAGCCTACTGGCCAACTAGGCTGGGCACAAGGAGGTAGCCAGGCCTTTGTTGGTCACGATCCGATGCTCCATGATGACAGTTACAGAATGAGACCCAAAGTTTTCATATTCTTACCCATCTTTTATACTTGCTGGCCCTCATGTAAGTCTATGGGATTTGTGGTGTCATGTAGCCTCAGGGTTCCTGTGAGATCATTGGTCACCAGCCACTTGCAGATTTGATTGTATTTTGCTCTTTTCTTTCTGGGATGGCTCTTTCTGTTTGCTTTAATCAGAGATGTCTGCATTGTTTGGCCAGTTAGATGGTACTTGTGCTTCATCAGGGCAGGCTGGCAGTTGAGACTGGTCCTTACACACACACAAACCCTTCATTCACACACCTTGTTCATACATCTAAATGAACATACACAGCATACACATAAAGCAGGTTTCATCAAGTATCCAAAATGGAGTACAATGATTAAGTAGGTGTTCCAAACTGACAATATGGAATCTTGTTGGGCTTTGATTATAATGTCTATTATGCATGGTTACAAAATTATTTTACTTATGACAGTAAAGGACATATACGCAACATTAACTAACATATACTTCAAAGGTAAATGTAACTCGTTCTCTATCTGTGCTACTACAGTCCCAGGAGACTGGGGAAAAACAAATTTAGTACCTATCTTTACAATAGGAATCAAAAGGACCTTTCAAATTAAAGATCAGTCAATCTTTAATCATTTGTTTCAGTCTTTTTTTCCCCCCAAGTATTAAATGAACGATTTGTAAACATCTAAATAATACGTGTCATAATTTATAGGCTTAAAGCCAGCATGGATTTCTCAAGAACAAACTAAGCCAAATCAACTTAACTTCCTTGTTTGAATGGGTTACTAGCTTAGCCTGGTGGGATGGAAGGGTACAGCAGATGTGATATGTATTGACTCCAGCAAGGCTTTTGACATAGTCCCGCCTAATGCTCACATAAGCAAACTGGAGAAGTAAAATCTTGATAAGGTCACAACTAACAGAAAGACTACTCAGAGTAGCTATTGAAGCCTTACTATTAGGTGTGGAGGGTTAATTTTCTGCAGTCCTGTAGGGATACGTTCTGGGTCCAGCACTATACAGTGTTTTCATTAATGAGTTGGATAATGGAGATGAAAATATGCTTTTCAAATTTGCAGAGGCCAGCAAGCAGAAAGGTGTTGAAAGTATTTTGATGGACAGGATTAGAGTTTAAAGTGACCTTCACAAACTGGAGGGTTGGTTTGAATGACCAAGATTTAATTCAAGTGCTAATTAATTCACTTTGAAAGGAAAAAAAAATATCAAATGCACACCTGCAAAATGGAGAACAACAGGCTAGGTAGCAGGCAGTAGTCCAGAAAAGGTTGTGGGCATTAAGACTGATCACAAACTGAATATGAGTCAATGGTGCAATGGAACTGCAAAAAAGGATTACATCTTTCTGGGGTCTATTAATAGGAATTTGATCTGTAAGACACTGGAGGTTATTGTCTTGTTGTACTCAGCAGTGGTGAGGCCTCAGCTGGAGCCAGGTTCTGGGTGTCACACTTAAGACATGGAGAAATTCAAGATAGTCTAAGGAGAGCAATAAAAAATGATGAAAAGACTAGAGACCCTAATTCAAAATGACAGCCAAAAAAAAAAAAACAACTGGTATGTTTTAGTCTTGAGAACAGAAGACTGAGTGGAGGACCTGAAAATAGTCTTAATGTATGCTAAGGACATGTCTTAAGAACACAGCTTCCAGAGGGATAAACTGTGTTATTTGATTTCCACAAAGCAGAAAATTTATTAAAGCATAAGCTTTTGTGGGTGACAGCCCACTTCCTCAGATGCATAAGGTAAAACTTCAGCATATTAGGTGTATATATACATACAGACACACTTGAAGGGTGAAGTCAGAAAGGTGAGTTCAGTTTGAACAGTGTAGCTGTGGTGCATTAACAGCTATGAATGAGAAGGTGAGAATGTTCAAAGAGGGAAAACTATCTTTTGTAATGAGCTAGCTTAAGACGACAGTGCCTAATTGTTCATGTCTACCAAAGGTAGGAGAATAAGTAATCATAGAAATACAGGATTGGAAGAAACCTCAAACATCATCTGTTCCATTCTTCTGTGCTGAGGAAAAAGTATTATCTCTAGAACACCTCCCTAGCCTGTTCTTAAAAATCTCCAATGTTGGCGATTTTACAGCTGTCCTAGGTAACTTGTTCCAATGCTTAACTATGCTTAAAGGTAGGAAGTTCTTACTAATCTTCAATTTCATTCAGTAGGGATGGTCCAGGATATTGCAGGAAACTGCCATTTCTGTGAAACCCCTGTCTGTTTGTATCCATCTTTTTTTTGTTCTAGTTTTAGATTGTTTCATCTTTGGGGCAGAGAGGGATTTTGTTCTGCATTTGTAGAGTGCCCAGCAGAATGGGATCCTATCCAAAACAAATGCTGTTAGATGCGATGGGTAATAAGGAATTATAATGGGAGGCTCTGGGCAGTGAGAGGGAGAGTGCTTTGAAATCTGGAAGATGCAGGTCTGAGGGAAGGTGCTCCTGTGACCTGGGAAGACTGGGGACAGTGGGAAGGGGGGGAGATGCCATGGAATGGTTGCTCTAGTGCGTTAGGGTGCTGTGAAGGGCTGGAAGGCTTGGAACTCAGGGATCTGGAAGGATTGATGCTGGTTGGACTTAAGGGAGCCCAGGTGCTTGGTAGCAGACACTTCAGGAAATAGAAATGCTTGGAATGGGAGGGAGCAAAGAGACACATTTCTGGCAGGAGCTTTTGGGAATCAGAATCAAGGAAAAATTGAGCCCATGGGATGCTGGGGTGGAAATGGCTGAGGAGCATGAAATTAGGGAGAACTAAGAGTAAGGATGAGTTGGGAGGAGAGAACACAGAGTGGTTGCGCCTCAGGTCTCAGGAGGTGGGGAAGGATGGGTGCAATCAGAGGGAAGGGATTGGGGGTCATAGTGATTGCAGGGCTAGCTGCTTCTTTGTGTTCTTTCTCGTCTCTCTGAGCAGTCTCCTTCCCCCACCCCTCCAGCTGTCATCCCTTGCGCCTTTCCCTCTTCTGCAGTGTCTTAAGGCCTCTCTCTCTCTCAGTAAGATGTAATTCCAAGGGCTTGTCCCCTCTCACTAGAGTCTTCCCTTCCTGGGACTTGGAGTTAGTTGGTCTGGATTTTAGGAGTGCCTTTGATCAGAAGTATCTGGTTCTGTGTGTTCCCAGTAGATAAAAGAACAATCCACCCCCTCATTAGCAGTGTCTTCCACACCTTTGAGCACCTGAGGAGCTGGCCCTTGGATTTTACTTGTTTAAAGTGGGCTGGGGTTAAGTTATCAAACCACCTCCTTTTGTGTGACAAACAAATGCCCCATTAATTCACCTGGTCTCACTTGTCTTCTTTCCTCTGAGCAGGGTTTCCAGTTTCCAGACCTGAGGTCATCTCCCGGCTGGAAGAAGGGGAGTAGCTGTTGTCCCCAGATCTCAAGGGCTTAGAGGAAAGAGAGATCCTGAGAGGCCGTTGCACAGGTGAGGGATCATTAAACTGTTAATGCCTGAGGTAAAGATCTGGTATTCCTGGCAAAGAACTTGTGAGCTCCCTGAGTTCAGAATTGTCCTCAGCAGGTGTCATATGATGAGGGAAGGTATTGCTCATGGTGTCTTACCTCTCCAAAATAACTCCTGGCAGTTGCACTTTCCCTGAACACTCTTTTCCCTGAGTGTTCAGATGGGAACTTGGTGCAGAACCAATCCTCTCCTCCCTCCCTTTAGGAAGGAGTCTGGAGAGATTCAGTCTCTGATATCCCCCACCCCCACCCCCATCTCCAGCTGTTCTTTTGCTTTTATTCTCCCTCTTCTCATTCTTGTTTCTATGTTTTTTCTGTCTCTGGCCCAGCAGGTGATGGGATGGTGAGTGATGCCAGGGAGCAGAATCCTCAAAAGGATGAGGAGGAAGTGGAACGAGGTGGGGTGTTATTGCAAAGACGCAAAAGGCATGTGTCCAGAAGCTGTGAGCAGGGAAGTGCCCATGAAAGTCAGTACAGGCCAGGAAAGCATCAGGGAAAGCAACCAATGCAGGAAGTTGCTAAATCTATTAATTATGGGGGAGTTTGCAAAGGCCTCAAGAAAACCATGGTCCAGCAGAGAATCCCCATGGAAGACAGGAATGACACGTGCATTCAGAGTGGGGAAACCTTCACACAGCACTAATCCCTTAGTAAACATCAGAGGATCCACAGAGGAGAGAAACCCTATGAATGCCCTGAGTGTGGCAAAATCGTCACTGAGAGCTCAACCCTGACTAGACACCAGAGGATTCATACAGGGGAGAAACCCTATAAATGCTGCGAGTGTGGGAGAAGTTTCACTGATCGCTCGACCCTTACTAAACATCAGAGAACCCACATGGGGGAAAAACCCTACGAATGCTCTAAATGTGGAAAAACCTTTGCTCACAGTTCCCATCTTGTTAGACATCAGAGGATCCACACAGGAGAGAGATCCTATGAATGTTGTGAATGCAGGAAAACCTTCACTGGCCATGCAAGCCTTGTTACCCATCAGAGAATACACACAGGGGAGAAACCTTATGAATGCTGTGAATGCAGGAGGACTTTCCTGCAACGCCAACACCTTGTTAGACATAAGAGGACCCACACAGGGGCAAAACCGTATGAATGTTGTGAATGTGGGAAAACTTTTGCTCGGAGCTCACACCTTGTTAGGCATCAGAGGACTCATACAGGGGAAAAACCATATGAGTGCTGTGAGTGTGGGAAAACCTTCCCACAGCACCCACATCTTGTTAGACATAAGAGGACCCATACTCGATAGTGACTCTAGGAATGGCTGTGTGTGTGTGAAAATCTTCACCAGCACTCATGCTTCATTAGATACCAGTAGATCCACACAGGAAAGGGACCCTGTGAATGTTCCAAATGTGGGAAATTCTTCCCTCAGAGTTCAGCCCTTAGATCAGCTAAAGATCATAAAAACCTTGTTGAGGGCTGAAAACAAATTGCTTTCCTTTTGCTATTTCTCCCATAGTGAGCTTTAAGGCAGCATTCATCACCACAGTCTTTCAGTCCACCTCCCCCAGTTCAGTTGTCCACATTTCCTTTTCACATTCCCTTTCCCTTCTGACCCCCATGAGAAATCTGTCTTTTTCATCAACAGCTTGGTGTCCCTCCAACAGGAGTGTCAATCTCCCTCAGGCTGAGGGACCAAGGAAGACAATATAAATGCTAGATTCAATTAAAGATGAGGCCAAGGGAGAAGAAGGTGAGTGACAGCTTCAGACAGGGCGGTTGCTTTCTGGTAGCTAGTTCTAGACACCTTGCAGGGTCCAGGGAAAAAGGCAAACAAGGACCGAGCCCTTGCAATATTGCTCTCGGGGGAAGATCTCTGGACATGAAGGAGCTGGCGCTTGGGAGTAGGGTTGAGGGTGCCAAGGAGCATAGGGTAGCTGAAGTTCCTACAGATTATTGAAACTAGCTGGGAAGTGCCAGCTTGGCTTGGAGTTATCAGCAACGGTGCATGGGTGGGACTGACCTCTTGGGGAACAGCACCAGGTGGTGGGGGCTAGGAACATTTCTTTTTTTTTTTTTTACTATTGCTAATAGACATAAGAGCATCTGCTGAGCCAGAGTTTCTCAGAGATCCTGTGTCTTTCCAAAATAAAAATTGAAAGCTGTTAAATGAAATGACCACATGATGATGCCACAGTCAAAGGAAAGAAAAGCCCCATCATTGCTCAGTTCTCATGGCCTCTTAAGAGGGAGTTTTTTTGCCTCCATTTATTTCTAGGGTTTGGAAAATATAAGAGCCAACAACTTCAAAGCACTCACACATTGGGGTTGTGGGTGGTCTAACCTTATCTTGAAAGAAATAATGGTTTTATTGGGGAGTCATTGAAGACAACTTCCCAAAGACAAGTCTATTCTAATCACCAATTTTAGGGAAGAAGATGGGGCAGCAGGAATCACCCTAATCTGTTGAAGAATGTGTCAGGTCTCCTTTAGTTTTCCATCAGCTCTTCCCTATGAGATTTGCATGCCCCTATCCCAGAGCTTCATCCCTCCCACCAACAGTCTTTGGAATACAGACTCCTGGTGGCTCAGACAGTTCAGGGCTTGTCTCTCCAGTTTGCTACAAAGAAGGAGAGAGGCTGGAGGGTTAAAGGACACAAATGGTGCTAGATGGGAATGGACAAGCCTCTCCTTCTACTGTTGAAAAACACCTAAAGCTCCTCCATAAAATGTTCTCGGAGGGGGTGGATTCAAACTGTGACTTTCTCCAAACAGGTGTTTATGTAAACACATCCATCGCATGACTGCCATACTCAAGTGCTACTTGCATGTTGATTTTGACATGGAACAGCTACAGTTATTTAGTTCTGTTATCACCCACCTGCAGCTGGAGGGAGGAAAAACACAGTTCCTTTTTGCCTAGCATCTACAAAGCAGTAGTATGTGAGGTGTTGCTGGGGTTGTGAGGTCAAGTCTACATATTCATAAATCAGATGGCTTCCCCCATCCTCTTCCTCATGGGCTATAGAATTCCAGCTGAGGGAATGATGAGGCAAACAGGCCCGATGTAATCCCTTGAACTCTTACCTTGTTTACAAAGTGCAGGGCACAATGCAAGACTATGGGGCTCTGCTTCTGCCCACCTCCCTATGCCAGAACCCTCAAGAAGAACCCAGTGGCTGGTCCATTCTCTGATCACTTCCTCTCTCTGCTCCACAAACCACTTTCCTGAACTCCCCTACGTTGTGACACTCAAATGCTTTGTTGTTTTCTGGCTGTTAATGTGTACTTCATGCTTCCACTCTCAGGGCCAGATTCTGACAGGGGCTATAGAGGCTGAGGCCCCAACCTAAAGTGAGGCTTTAGGCTCTAGCCCCTAAAACCCTTACTTGATTCAACCTGCCCCACTCAGTGCTGGCCAGGTTTGGGGAAGCATTGACAACACTCCTGCCTTGCCAGTCCTGGGGGATGGAGTTGGGTTGTCTATTCGGTGTCCCCCTCCAATTCCCTAGTTTTGAACCTTTGACCCCCACACCCATTTTTCATTAGTTGTCCCTGAAATCAGTTGGCCCCAGGCCTAGGGCCACCTCCCCTTAAGCTAGGGGAGGGGTGTTAGTGGTGGGTGGGCGTGTGCCCACCCACCACCAGGCAACCAAATAGGCCTGGGGGATGGGGCAGAAGCTGGGCTCCATGCTGCTGCCCCACCTCTGGGCCAGCTGATCTACCCCCTAAGAGTGGGCCAGCACCTGTTTGATCTGCTCAGGGGGGGCCGGGCTGGCAGGCACAGCATGTGGCTTCCATTCAAATGTGGCCTTTCAAGATACATTGGCCCTGGGGACAGGGGGTGGGGCTACATGGGGGACCATAAAATGTGCCAGCCAGCCTCACCCCTGGGAGCAGACTAGCTGGAACGGGCCTGGGGTGAGAGTGCCTTCTGTCCTTAGCCTCCCTCTGTTCCCTCCCCAGCCCCGCTCCCATGCGATGGCCTACCCTTAGGTTGTCATGCTCTAAAAATCCCTGATTCAGTCCTAGGATTCACCAGACCCTGTCAACCATCTGACTATAGGGGGGTGTGATTGTTTCTGGCAGCACAGCTGTGCCTTTGCTGGGTGCCAATTCCTGATCTCCAGCATCACAGCAGTAGAAGAGAGTGTGGGTTTCTGCACCTAGTTGGTTCTGAATTTTCTTCTCTCCCTCTTTCTCAGGAAGGGGAACAAAACACAGCTCTTTCAAACTGGAGTCAAAATGATGCTGTAAGGATGACTTTCTGAGTGCTGGTTACAGTCCTGTGCAGCTCTACCTGCGGAGCTAACAAAGGGCTTCTGCTATTTCCTCCAGTTTAGGCAAGCCACCACCCCAGATGGGTGGAGTTTATGAGGAGGGGCAAAGCCCTGTAACAGAGGTTCTGTAGCATAGGAGTTCTCACGTGTGTGTAACATGCAAAAGGCCCCTAGTCTGCAACGGGCAAAAACATGCGTTCTTGGTGGTTTTGTGTTTTGGTTTTTTTGTTTTGTTTTATTCCTGCAGCCCTTGCTGTCCAGGAAAATTCTCCTTCCTCTGCCGCTGGCTGGTATCTAGGATTCCTCATGATAGAGGGCTGCAGCTTTAGCCAAGAACGCCCATTGGCATTGGCTTATGCAAACTGGAAGTGTTAGGCCAGTCACCACCAAGAAGCATGTGCATTGGCTTCCTCTGTTCTTGGAGGCTGGCATTTGCAGGCAGGCTCTTCTACTGTCCCCTTTGCATTTTGTGTCAAAGGAACAGGGGTTAAAGTATAATTTGGCGGGCCCCAGACCTTCCTAAATTTCTGGGCCCCCTTCCCACAGGTCCATGCCCCCATTCACCCAGCCCAGCTAGTGTCCCGCATATGCCTGCCCCCAGCCCAGCTAGTGGCTCCCACATGTGTGACCCCCCATCCCAGCTACTACCCCCAACACACCTTCCCTTCCTCCCAGCTACCCTTCATCCTAGCTAATGCCCCCCAAACTCCTGTCCCCAACCCCAGCTACTGCTCCTCCCACACTTACCCCCACCACCCAAGCTACTGCCCCCCATGTCCTCCTCTCAGCCCCCATCCTGATCTCTACTTCTCACCCCATCCCATGCATGCTTTTCTCACAGGCTGCCTGAACCCTCCAGGCCCCCTTACCCATGCCACCAAGGTGTCCGAGGTGCCGGACTGGGGGCAGGGAGGCTGCAGGTGGTGCTGGCCACCTGGCCAAAGGGGGCCTGGGCCCAAGACTAGGTCCAGGCTGCGCATGCTGCTGGGCCCAGTAGAAAGGGTTAGGGCTGCAGCAGGATCTGAGGAAAGGCAGGGAGGGGTGGCTGGGCTTGCCCCAGCCCACAGCCCCTTCCCTGAGTTGGCCATAGGGGAGTGTGCCAGAATGCTCTGTTGTGGTGCATTCTTTCTATTTTAGGGGGCCCTGGAACATAGCGTTCCAGTGTGTTCCCCGATTTTTAGGTGCACTGGAACGCTGCCCCCTAAAAATAGAGGTGTGTTCCAATACGTTCCAGATAACTTTAACCTCTGTAAAGAAGGAAGTGTGGAAGCAATGGGCAAAAGAATCAAGTCAGGATGAGGTTGAAATGGGACTCCAGAATGGAAGGGCGAGCAGGCAGGTGGCACCTCTTGGCAAGTAGATCTCACTGTTCACCTTCACCACCACCATGACTAGGCTGCTGTCTCCTCCAGTCATCATCTCAGTCCAGGAATGAAGGCAGGAACGGGGCAAGAAAGAAATGCAAACCAAGGAAGTCAGGTTAAAGCTAATCGTACCTCAATTGCAATGACTTCTTTCATGTGTGACAGGGTTGATAAAGTCATTCCTAACAGAAAAGCAGTTGACCAAAAAGTGTCCAAGTAGCTTATAGGGGAGTTTGTTAGACTGCAGCTCACAGGTTCAATACTGGGTATTAGCTCTGAGGTTTTCAGAGCTGGGCTGTTTTCTGGGTGTGCAGTTCTGCCCTTTGCTTGTGAACATGGGAGATTCAGCTTGTCCGCAAAAAAAAAAAAAAAAAAAAACCCAGCCAGCATGAAGTTCTGCTAGGTGGCCAGCCTGCTCATTCGCTCTCTGGTTGCTCGTTCTCAAGATGTGCAGGAAAAACGATGCAGTGCTTCAAGCTGACTTTGAAAGAGCAACCCATTGACCACCTATGGGCTATGATGCTACCTGCTGAGCTATTGAAAACTTCAAAGCTGCTTGCTGGCTGCTGTTCTTGCCACTTCCTCCAAAATTTAACCAGTTGCCCATGGTAGGGCAAGTGTCACCCATGTTGGTGGAATTTCTGGGGCAGGGCAATATAGCATCAGGTGATGGTGTGGTTATTACACTTCCCTCCTATGTAAAAAGTTGCTGTGTTCAAATTGGGCAGCACATGCTGGCTTGTTCTTTCTGGATGTCTTTGCTGTCCAGGAAAATGCTTCTCCTTCTACACTTGGGCTGTATCTGAGATTCCTGTGGCCCACTGCATGGCAGTGACTTCAGCTGAGAATGACCCTTGGCATGAGCCAGGTGGAGGCATTAGGCTTGTCATCATTAGAGACTTGTGCCTTTACTTCCTCTGTAGCTGGAGGTTGGGAGCCTTACTCTTCCTGGGGGCCTCTTTGTGTTACTTGCTGAGTAAGGCTGGAATGGGGTGAAGTAAAACAAGTCAGACTGAGATAGGCTGCATAAGAAGCAAAGCATCTCAAGGCAGCTAAGTGGGGTTAGTAGAGAGCCACCAATTTTTCTGCTGAAGTTGGCTACTGGGAGGAAGAATCCTGTGCCTGCTTCTTGGTGTCCTGGGGAGGAATAATTGGAGCACAGGAGAAGAAGGGAGGAAGTGGGAAGCTAAGCAAAGAAAGCTTGGAGTTTGAGTAGGCATGTCCCAGCACTCCTTTCAGACCAGGCTGGGTGCACTGGGGTGGTGAAGAGACTGCCTGTGATCTGTGGGCATACTTGGCTCAGAGAGAGCTGCTCCTTCTTTGTGAGCAATCCGAAAGTCTTACTCCCAGGTGTGAAGGGGACAGCATGTCTTGCTTTCAGCTAATGGGGTCCATGAAGCTCCTGCCTGCTTCTCCGAGAGCTATTTTCTGTTTCTCCCCTATGGGGAAGAAGAGAGGCCAAATGTGGCGCAAGAAGAACAAAAGGAGGTAAAAAAGTGCAGATAGAAACACCAAAGATTTTCTTCTTCTTAACATGATTTATTAAAATTTCACATTGGAAAAGCCCCAGCACAGGGTTTGCTCCATTCATCAACTACTCAGTGTGCTAAACTAGATAATTCAGCTAAAGGGTATGTCTACACTTAGAGCAGAATTCAAATTGATTGATATCAGTTCAAATTCTATTAAGTGTATGGACACACTGGCTAGTCTCAATTCAAACTGAGGAACTCCTCAGTTCAAATTGATGAAAGCTGACTTTGAATTGGTCAAACCTCGTTTGACTTTGAAGTCATGGTCAATTCGAACTATGGAATTCAAATTGACCCAGTGTGGCCATGTCAATTCGAATTCACTGTTAGTTTGAATTAGCCACAGTTTGATTTTTCCCTATACAATAGTGCCCCCTACCAAAATTGAACTAGCAAGTCCTGTTCAGGGACATGCCAATTCCAATTGGATTTTCTAGTGTGGCCATGTCAGTTCAAAATGACTGAATTTGAATTAATAATTATTAGTTCGAATTGACTAATTCAAGTTCAGGAATTCAAACTGAAACTCTAAGTGTAGACATAGCCAAAGAGACTGATAGTTTCCTTGTTACTCTCCCTCCCCAATGGCAATTTTAGCATTTTGAAAGGAGGGTTCAGGGAGCAAAGATTGAGGGGAGTGAGGGATGCCCAGAGTCGTGGGTTCAATGATCAAAGTAGCAAATGGACTCTACTTTCCCCATGCTTGAGGGATCCTGGCATGGGGAACGGGGGGGCTGGAGGGGAAGAAAGGAGTGTAGATTTGTGGATTCTGACCTGCACTCTGGAGAGGCGGTAATAAGTTAAGGGGGTGTTTTTCTGACTCCTCCCCTCTTCCAAGTCCTCTGGCCTGGAATTCTATATTCCAGGCTGTGATGGAGACCCCAGACAAGTCTCTTGGATCCCCTCTGTCCACAGCCAGTCAGGTCTCTGCTACGGTGGAGTCTCCTCCCGTCCAGCACCTCAGGTCTCCGCGCTCTGTGCAGCTAGCCCCCAACTCCAGGCTCAGAGGGTCCGATCCTTGCTCTGTCCGGTCTCCCCTGGAGGGGTTTCCCTCCAGGAGGGTCTCAGCCGTCCCAGCGACTCTCAGCCAGTGTGGCAATCAGAGGGTTTATTAGCAAACCAGTTCATACAGCAGCAAGGACAGTTGGTATCAGCATCCTCTGAAGAACCACAAGTGAAACTCCCCAGGGGATTAGGGCTACACCCCAGGGCAGGGTCCTGTCTCTTGGACCCCCATTTCCCTACTAACCGCTCCTTCCCCCGGTCCTTTGTTCCCCTGCTTGCTCTGCCCACCTCTCCACCCCCTGGCCCAACCAGCTGAATCCAGTGTGACCAGCGGGGGGGGTCCCAGGTACAGGCTCACTAAACACTACCCCCTGCCCCCTAGTGGCTCTATCTCATATCACCCACTTGTGTTCCATCACCTGAATAGAAAAGAAAGAGGGTCAACACCCATGTCTTCCCTTATTAACCTAGCAGAGGGTTCCCACTTCTCCACACAGGCATGGCCAAACTGTGGCTCAGGAGCCTCATGCGGCTCTTGAATGAAAAAGTGTGGCTCACGGAAGAGTGTGAGGAAATCAATTTAGTAGGTAAAAGTATGTTGCTATATGCTTCAGTGTGGCTCTTGAAAGTTTAATAATCAACTTGCGTGGCTCTTGCGAGATCCATGTTTTGTCACCTCTGCAATATTGTAGAGGGCAATGTGAGCAGATAGAGAGACTTGGTTATTGAAAATTAGTGCTCTAGGTGAGGCTTGAACTCACAACCTCAGCATATCTATGATCAGTACTGTCCTATTGACTGTGCACTAACCAATTGTGCTACTGGAGCATACTTTTAGAAGTCATCTCACAGCTCCCTAAGTTCACCCAGGGAGGGACTTGATGAACATTTCAAATGTGTTTACTTTAAACTACTTAGCTGTTTTTCATTATTGATTATTTATTTGTCTCTGACTCAATTCTGTCCATCAGCAGTTTAATTTAGGTTAATACCCCACAGCAGGAGTTCCAAAGTTTAACAACCACTGGGGAATCACCACCAGATACAGAGCTGACAGGGAGAAGGCATACCTTCAAGCATCCTGGAAGAAAGTGGCTGCCTATCTGAGTTCTCTTGACTCATTTGCTTTGCATTAAGTAAGCAGATAGAAAGTGTTTTCTCAGCAACTGTAATATCTCTGAAGATGACTTCCAGGGTTGTGTCTAAATTAGGAAAAGTTATTTACACCTAATAAGTCTGAGGTTAATTTAAACTAACCTCAAACATATTAGTTTGAATTAACAACATAGAGTAGTTCAAACTAATGTTAGTTTGAACTAGTACACTTTGTTAGTTCAAACTAACTGCTCTTAGTTCAAACTTACAAAGTTTGAACTAAGGTTTAGTCCTGGTCTCCAGCATACTTAGTTCAAACTAACACTCAAAACTAAGCTCTTAGTTCAAGCTAACTGGTACTCATTACTAGTTGGAACTAAGGACTTCCTTAGTTTGAACTAAGGAAAGCCTGAAGTGGATAGGTAAAAAGTTAGTTCAAATTAAGCCCCCTTAATTTGAACTAACTTGCTACTGAAGACATAGCCCAGGACAGTGGTTACCAACTGGGGGAGGGGGGTGGGGTCCATGGACGTCTTCCAGGGGCTCCATGGTGCTTCTCCCCCAAGTGCCAGAACCCAGCTGCATCCCCGATGCTCTGCCAGGGCAGGATCCCAGGGGGTGGGCAGAGGGCTGGCTGCTCACCAGCTGTTGATGCTGGCAGTGGTGTAGCTTCCTGCCCCTGCAGGGGCTGCCTTCCCCTGCTCCCCTACAGGGATAGGCTGGGGGCCTTGGCCATGGCAGACCCACTTTTGGCAGGACAATGGGGCCACAGCAGGAGCAGCTTGCTGATATGACCTGCTTCTCCTGCCTAGGAGCTGCTGCAGTGCCATTCCCATGCCAGAGAGCAGAGGCTGCCATGGCTATGGGCCCCTGCTGGGGGGGGAGGACTCCAGTCCCCAGAAGGAGGGTGGTTCAGACCAGATTTTTACCTCTTGTGGTCAACATTCTGCCCTCAGTGTGCTGCCACTGTGCAGCGGTGCTCAGATGTTCCCCAAGACTCTTTTTACCTTCCACAGTGGTCCCCAGTCTTAAAAAGGTTGGGAACTGCTGGCCTAGAAGATGACATGCCTCACTGGAGATTGGAAGAGTGTTTAGAGCCTGTTGGTGGCTGCTTGCTGTGTTGTGTATCTGATGCCTTCTTTGTAACATCTAGCAGGAGTGTCAAACTTATTTGCTTTCGTGGGCCAGATTTGACTTAAATATACTTCAAACGGGCCATACATACCATAAATCAGAATACTATGGCCTACACTTTTGCAACGTTGAAACTGTACTCCATTGCTATGTCTACACTTATAAAATTAATTCAAAGTAGTTAATTCAAAATAGCTACTTCAAATTTAAATCAAAGTTATTATTTTGCATTTGCACTACTTTGGAGTTATTATTTTGAATTAGGATCCAGTAAATCCTCTCTAATTCAAATTAAAGTGGGATTTGTTAATTCACAAATAGGAGAAGGCAGGCAAAAGCATAGGGAATGTAGTTTGAATTAAGCCCATTCCATGACTTATAAAGTCTTAATTCAAACTAATAACTTTGAAGTAAGTGATACTTCAAAGTAAAAGAAGGTTTTATTATATAGAATTAGCGGTTCCTTATTTTGAATTAAGGAACCGCTTAATTCAATACTATAAAATACCTCCTTGGCCAACGAATGTTATTATGAATTAAGCCTCCTTAATTTGAAATACCTTCTAAGTGTAGACATAGCACATGATATCACACTCTCTGTCTAAAAGAGAGAGAGGGTGAGCTCGTGGTATCACAGAGCACTGTCCTGCATAGCCAGAGCTCTGCAATGCCACAGGACCTGACATTCTCATGGTATCACAAAGCACTGGGTATGTAAGAATGTAGTTTGGCACCATGAGACCACACTTTCTGTCAGAGGCGTCGCTGGCGCTGGGCACCTGGGGCACATGCCCCGAATCCCAGCGCCGGTGACCCAGATCTCCAGCCCAATTGGGCCAGAGATCCATGGCCCAGCCGCCGGCGGCCACGGCGGCCCTGTCCCTAGCCGGGAATCCGGGGTCTGGCCGCCTGCGGTGGCTTCCAGCCCAAGGGGCTGCCATCAGCGCACGCTGCTGGACCCCAGATTGCCTGCCACGGCTGTGGGCGGCTGGGCCGCAGATCCCTGGCTGGGGCCAGGGCTGGAAGTGGCCACAGGAGGCTGACCCCGCATCCCTGGCCAGGGATGGGCTGCCACAGCCGCAGGCGGCCGGGCCCAGCACCCCTGGCTGGGGACAGGGATGCTGCCACCACTGGCGGCCAGGCCCCTGATCCCTGGCCAGGGACGGGGCCGGAAGCTGCCGCAGGCGGCTGGGCCCCAGATCCCTGTCCGGGGAAGGGGCCAGCATGGATGACGGTGGCTGGGCCCCAGATATCCGACCCAATTGGGCCAGAGATCTGGGGCACCAGTGCTCAGGTTCGGGGCACATGCCCAGGGGTGCCCAGTGCCAGCAACAGCTCTGATGTCAACCTATTCAAGTGAAAATGGTGAGTTATTTACCCATAACCATCCTTTGAGATGGGCTGCTCTCATGCATTCAATTACAGGTGTCTACATGCTGCAGCACACGGTAGCTCGGAAAGTCTTTAGCGTTAGCTTGTCAGGTCAGGGCACATGGCCAACGCCCCCTCCATGCTGCGACCACAGCTAGATAGGTGACTATGACCCTGACCCTCCCAGTCCCATATACGTTTGCCAACTCCATTAACGGGGATGGTGGGAGGGGCCTGAATGTATGTGAGCAGCCCATCTTGAAGAAGCACAGTTACTGGTAAGTAACCCACCATTCTCCTTCAAGCGCTGCTCACATCTTTCAGTTATAGTTGACTGCCAGCTGTGCCCTTGGATGGTGGGAGGAGTTAGAGTCTACTCATGTTGAGTACAGCTCTGCCCAGCGCGGCATCGTCTCTAGCACATTGGGCGATAGTGTAGTGCATTGTAAAAGTGTGAATCGATGACCACATGGCGGCCCTGCAGATCTCTTGGACAGGGATCTTAGTAAGGAAGGCCGTAGAGGATGCTTTGGCCTTGGTAGAGTGGGCTCTAAGAGTTCCAGGAAGGGGTGTGTTCGATCTTCCATAGCAGTCTTTAATGCAGGTTACAATCCAATTAGAAATACACTGTGAGGATACTGGTAAACCTCTCTTACATTTGGCGATCACCACAAACAGTTGGGGGGTCTTGCAGAATGTCCGGGTGCGCTCAATGTAAGTTAAGAGCACTCACCTCACGTCTAGTGTATGCCACTTCCTCTGGTTCTCCAAAACCTGGAAATCTGGGTAAAAAACTGGCAAGCAAATTTCCTGGTTAAGGTGGAAAGGGGTGGCCACCTTAGGGAGGAAGGATGGGTGGTGATGCAAAAACACTTCGTCCGGGTAGAACCTCATGTATGAGGGTTCCAAGAAAAGGGCTTTGAACTCCAAAACCCTTCTGGCTGAGGTGATTGCTACTAAGAAGGCCACCTTCCAGGACAGGACTAGGAGGGTGGCTGAGTCCAAAGATTCATAGGGTGGCTCTGTCATTGCCCAGAGGACAACATTCAGGTCCCACGGCAGGGTGGGGTTACAGGTTGGGGAAAAAAAAAAAGTCTTTCCACCCCTTTTAGGAATCTCATGGAAGCGGGATGTGAGAAGACTGATTGCCCATCCACCATCTTGTGGAGGGCTGAGATAGCCACTAAGTGGACTCTCAGTGAGGAAGGAGAGAAGCCTTTTTTCTCTGAGGTATAGCAGATAGTCGAGGATGAAGTGTATCATAGCTGATATAGGGTCTACACCTTTGTCCCCCGCCCAACTGGAGAAGCGCTTCCACTTGGGTGTGTTCGTGGACATGGTGGACGGTCTTCTGCTATCAACCAGGACCTTCTTCACCCTGTCTGAGTAGAGCCTCTCCTGCTTGCTGAGCCAGGGAACATCCAGGCCATCAGGTGTAGGTGGCCTGGATCTGGGTGCCGGAGGTCCATCCGCTGTGGGAGGCGGAGTGGGGTTTCTATGGACATTTCCTGTAGGAGCACAAACCAGTGCTATCTGGACCTGTCTGGAGCTATTAGTATTATGTTCGCTCCATCCCTGACAATTTTCAAGAGGACTCTCTGTATCATCTGAACCAGCAGGAAGCCATACATCAGGGGCTCCAACCAGTCAATGAGGAAGGTGTTGGTGAAAGACCTTTCCTCCCAGCCCCTGAGGGAACAGAACTGGGGACACTTGTGATTCTTCCATGTCATGAACAGATCTATCTGTGGGGAGCCCCATTTGTCTATCAGGAGGAAGAACACCTTGTCGTGAAGGGACCACTTATGGTTCACTAGTGGTTTTGTGCTCAGTGAATCTGATAGCCCATTGTCCACCCCAGTAGGTGGGAGGCCATTTGGATGAAATTGTGAAGTATGGCAATTCCCAAAGTTTGCGCACCTCCTCGCAAAGTGGTGGGGAACACCCCCCCCCCTTGCTGATTCATGAGAGAACATGGCTGTGGTGGTGTCCATCAGGATCTGGACTGACCTGCCCCATATCTTGTCTTGGAAGGTCATACAAACTAGTCTGATGGCCCTTAGTTCCTTTACATTTATGTGGAGAGGAGTGTCTGTCTGGGACCAGCACCCTTGGGTGGAGAGTCTCCCAGAGATGTAGGCCCCCCACCCCACATTCAAAGCATCCGTTATCAGGGTCATTAAGGGCCTGAGGTCTTTGAAGGGGATCCCTCCCAACCTGAAGTGTGCCCAGAGTGTCCTGGGGAACAGACAATACCTTGTTTAGGGAGTCCCTCCATTTGTGAAACACTGTGGAGAGCCAGATCTGGAAAGGCCTCATTCTCAGGTGTGCCATCTGGATTACTGAGGTGGAGGCAGCCATGTGGCCAAGGAGCTGCAGGCACCGGTGGGCTGTGGTCACGGGGGACACTTGCGGCTCCATAATGATGGTGCAAATGGACAGAAATCTGGAGAGGGGTAGGAATGCTGAATACTTGCAGGCATCTAGGCACGCCCCTTTGAACTCTATGGTTTGAGATGGGCAGAGTTTTAACTTTTCTTGGTTTATGTGGAGGCCCAGATAGTCATAGAGCCTCACTACCACTCTGACATGGAGCTGTACCTGGTAACTTGATTTTCTGACTATTAACCAGTCATCTAGATTGGGTAAATTGTTATGCCCCAACTGCACAGGAATGCTGCAACTGGTGCCATGCACTTCATGAACATCCTGGGGGCCAGAAAGAGCCCCAAGTGGAGAGAGGTGAACTAGAAGTGGTTGTTTGCTACCCTGAATCTCTGGAACCGCCTGTGGTGGGGCCACATGGCTATGTGAAAGTAAACATCTTTTAGATCGAGGGCCGTGAACCAATCCCCGGGAGCCAGAGATGGGAGGATCTGTGGCAAGGAAACCATGCAGAACTTTATTTTTCTTATATGCTTATTTAAAGCTCTGAGATCTAGGATGGGTTGAAGGTCCCCGCTGGGTTTCGGGACCAGGAAGTGTCAGGAGTAAAACCCCTTTCCCCACTCCCGCCTGGGAACCTTTTCTATAGCTCCGATGGAGAGGAGTTTCTTGCATTCGCTCTCAAGAAGATGGGACAGTTCCTGGTTTCCAAGGGTTGGACGAGAGGGTGGTTTTCTGGCCCGAGGAATCAAAAGAAATTGAATATGATACCCCTTCACAACTGTCTCAAAAACCCACTGGTCGGATGTGATGTTGGCCCAGTGGTGTGTGAAGCGGTATAGGCAGTTGAGGACTGGTTGGGTCGTAGGTTAGCTGCCTGCACGGTAACCGTCAAAAATACTGTTTCTTACTGAACAGGCGTTTGAGTCCCTGTCTATGTCTGCCCAACTGTGGAGCATTGGGCTTCTCACTCTTCCCTGAATGGGCCTTGTCCTTGGCCTTGTCCCCAAGATGTCATTGAGGAAAGGTGAGAGACCTGGGGAAAGAGTTCTGCAGCTGAATTTGTTGTTTTAACTGCCGAAATTGTTGTTGGAGGAGTTGATGAGGCTTTAGAGAGTGTCTGTTAGGTTTTGGGGTGTAAATCCCCAGCTACCAGAACATGGCTCTCAAGTCTTTCATGCCATGAAGCTTTGCGTCCGTTGACTTGGCGAAGAGGTCAGGGCCTTTGAACAGGACGTCCTGAATGGTGAGTTGCAGCTGCGGTGGTAGGTCCAAGCCCTGTAGCCAGGCCGAGTGCTGCATCACCACTGCCAGTGCCATCATACAAGTGGCTGTGTCTACTGCATCCCAGATGGCATGAGAGCATCTCTGGGAGCCGTTTCCCCTTCTTCAAGCATTGTGTCAAAGTCCATAAGGTGATCCTTTGGGATAATGCTACGGAAGCCTTGCATGGCATTCCAGAGCAGAGGCGGCTTTTGGGGTAGGAAAGGCAGGTGGTGGCCTAGGCCCCCCAGCTGTGGGGGGCCCCACCGCCCCCTCGCTGAATGCAAGGAAGCCGCACCACTCGGCTCCCTGCTTTAACTTAAGAAGAGCAGCCTCGCTGCATGCCTGCGGGCTGGTCCTGCCCCCAGGGAGGAACAGTCAGCCCAGGGGCAGGGCTTTCCTCCCCAGCCCTCCCCTGGACTGTTCCACTCTAGAGATGGGAAGGGCTGGGCCAGAGGAGGGGCAGAAGAGCTCAGCCCAGCTTCTCGCCTGGCTTGCTCCACCCCTCTGCCTCCCCATCAAGCAACAAACTTCCCCTTGCTGGGCGGGGGGGGGGGGGAGTGGTAGGGGCATCACTGGCAATAAGCAAACAGGTCCTGTGCCCTGAATCTCAGAGGCTGTCTTCTGAGTCTTTTTCCCCTGGCCAGTGCACACGCAGGGAGAGGAGACTGTAGAGCGCAGACAGAACTCACTTAGCTGCTGCTGCCCCTCCTCCTCCTCCTCCAGGCTGCTCCAGCATGTGCCTGGCAGAGTCTGAGGGAGGGAGATTCAAACCTCCGCTTTCTGCAGCTGCAGCAGCAACAGTTTCCTCTCTGGCACATAAAGATCAGGTAGGTGCCTTGTGGGGGGTAGCTGGTGGGGGATTGGAGGGGTCCTGGACAGGCAGGGGGGAAGAGGTAGGGTGAGGTGGATTGGGGGG
>VOCP01029907.1:0-26319 GCA_007922195.1 Podocnemis expansa | reverse complement strand
ATTATTCATCAGAAAATCTGACCAAGGATCATGGTGGATTTTCCATCACTGAGAACTTCTAAACCAAAGTTGGATATTCCCTCACAGCTATTATTTAGGAAATTTTCTGTTTTGTGCTTGACAGGAGGTCAGACAAGATGGTGTCATTGGTGTCTTCTGGCCTGAGAATAAGTGAATGAGTCCTTCTAGCACATATATGAGTCAGATAGAAGGAATTTGCCTGAAATCTGTTGTCTGAGCCTTAAAGAAGGTTTTTGTTTGTTTGTTTGTTTGGGTTTTTTTTTTTTTTTTGACATTGCTGAAAAATTCTCATGTGATTATTGGGCCTTTAAAGTGTACACTAGGTGTATTTTCACACTGCTGAGGTATATCATGAAACACAGCCCGGAAGAATATTTCAAATGTGAAAAATACTGATGCAACCCCATAAAATCACGACCCTGAAGAATGTATGTACAACAGTCACCATTAATAAATTAACTGTCACCTGAGCTAAATAACAAAGGATCCCACAGATTCCTGGGTTTAGCATATGTTTCCCAGTGTCTCACTGTGCCAGCCACGAGGCAGAGACTCCTGCACATGGCAGCTATACTTACACAACCACTGACAGGAACCAGAATTATTGTGTCACATTGGAGAATATGCATATTTCTCAGCTTCATCATTGTTCCTCTGCAGCAATCCCTAAATCCCAAGACAATAGATATGGAGGGCACTGAACTTCAGCTGAGGAAGAGATCTGGGAAGTGTTGGATGGCTTGGAGGTTTTGGAAGCCACTGTAGAATGTGAAAAATAGAGAAGACTTTGTTTCTAAAACTGTGTAGCCTTAGTTATTCAGAAGCCCTGGGGAAAGTCAAGGAAGTTCCACCCCAATGCTGATTGTGGAGTCCACATCCTTGATTTCCCTTCCAGTCTCGTCAGGGGTCCCAATCAACTCACTCTGAACCTTGCTGCATTCCCTCCAACACCTTGTCACTGGGTCCCTTGCCACCTCCACCCAAGCCCTACTGCTGGCCTCCTGATGGAACTACTGCCATGTTCTCCCAGGCCCTTACTTCCCCCATCCTTACTACAAGACCCCTGCCACCTCCCTCATGGGTCTCATAAAAGGCCACTTGCTGCCTCCCCCTCAGAGCTCGCTCCCAACACCCCAACCACCTCATCTGCTGCATGTCTCTGGAGATTGCCTCCAACACCTCCAAGCTTCCCTAATTCTCAATTTAGAGTGAAATTCTGCCATTGATGGGGGTTACACCTTTGATCTCAAGAGAACCATGATTTCATCCTTAAGGTGGACATTTTGTTTCCATCCTATGATTATCACAGCTCTAGTCCCTGAAACAGTGAGCACTATTCTGTTAGGGTGCTGATAGAATCTGAAAGAAGACTGCCAATTTTATGTGGCATCCCAAGATTGGGTAATGATTTTAATTTCAGTGGTGCCACTCTTAATATGTAGTGATTGTTCTTCAAGCAGATTGTGGGAGCAGAAACCAGGCACTAAATAAAACCATGTATGAACATTTCTGTGATGAAATTTCTCGTATCACACCTACACATTTCAGTGGCTTTCCCTACACTTCTTAAGATGGTCATAAAACTGCAGGCTTGAGAACCTTCAGAAAACCAGAGGATAAACCACCCAGATCAAATAAAGATAGATAGTAAGACAGAGGGAGAAAGACATAGTAAGAGCCAAGGAAATGATCTTAAGAAGAAATATGTGTCCAAACTATTTACAATATATCATTAGTTTCAATTTCACCTGCTAAATTCTTTCCTATTTTTGGCTCCACTAAACATTTCAAATAGCTGGACTGGGGAGTACCTGCCCAGATTGTTCTTCACTTGAACCATGTCTAAGTTTTTAGCACTAACTTTATTAGAGAAATAGACAACTTACCAAAATCCCAGGCACCAGATGGAAAGCTGCTTACTGTTAACTCAAAATGTGTATAAACATAATGTTGACACTTACACGACTGGACATTTGCTTATATTATTTTCCCTGTGGAATCCCTGAGGACTCTTGGTTTGGCTAGGACTACAGGACAGTTCCTTGAGCTCTGTGCATAACCTTAATTAACAAAAAGACCCTTGAGAATTTCAGCCTAAGAGCCTCTCCCCGGAGTAAAAAAAAAAAGATTCACTAGTTACAGAGACTGAGATAGGGCAAAGTGAGTCTTACAGACTTGCAAGGGTAGTCTTCCACTGTGAAACCCCAGGGAAAGAAAAGAACCAAGTGTTATATGTACTACAGTATCTATCAGCATTTCTGTGCTGGTGACCATCGCCATTGAATCCCTGAGAGCATGTCATGAACATGGACAGGTTCTGGTGCATCCTTGTTTTAAATGTGGGATTTCCACCACAAGTAGCAATGGCTCCAGCTGGTAGCCTTTCTCTGGCAGAGGCTATTCAGATTTTCAGAGTTTAGTCATAATTCCCTCATGGTGCAACATGCTGCCTTCGTGAAACACATATTCATTAGCTTCCTTCAGGCTGTGTCTACACCTAAACCCTTAGTTCAGACTTGCTTAGTCCAAATTAAGTAGTTGGAAGTTAGTTCAAACTAACCATGGTTTTTAGTTCAAACCAAATTCTTAGTTTGAACTAGCCATACTTTTTTTAGATTGAACTACCTTTTTAGTTTTAAGCATTGAAGGGTGGCTAATTCGAACTAAAAACAAACAAACAAACAAACAAACAAACAAACAAACAAACAAAAACAACAACAAAAAAACACCTATAGTTCTAAGTAACTATTAGTTTGAACTGATTTACTTCCAACTAGCATGTCAACATTGGGCTAATATGATCTAAATATGTAAATTAGTTCAAATTAAGCCATTAGTTCTCTATAACCAGCCAAACTAATCAGTTAAAAATTTTTAGTTCAAACTAGGCCAAGCCTGCTGGAGACAGTGTTCAAATTAGTTTGAATTAAGGTTCCTTAATTGTAACTAGTTTGCTAGTGTAGACATAGCCTTAGTGATCAGCACCTGCCCTGAAGGCTGTGGACTCATGTTCGTTGTCTCTTTATCCCATCTGAATTAATTGTTCAGGCTCTCATTGCAGTAGGGTGGACACTGGGAGATGATCAGAGATGACTTTGTTACCCATACACTAGGGGACCCCTCCTTTACCCAAATCCAAAGGGCCCAAGGCGTAATTTGTAAAGACACCCCCTACCCTTTCTGTATTCTTATGGCTCTGGGGAAATGGCAGTGTCCCTTTCCAATTTACACTCTAGGGTTCAGGATGACTCCTGTTGAGGCAATGGGGCCCCAGACATAACCTGACTAATTGAAGTGCTCACCATTTGGCAGTTCATAGGTCTCTGAGCATAAATCTCTGCGGCTGTGTGTGATCTGCTAACAGTGAAGGAGATTTAAACAGTAATATTCTTATAGACTATGCCTACACGGGCAATTTAGGTCAAATTAAGGAAGCTTAACTCTGACTAAATTAGTCCCTCTCTACACTAGTCTTTCATTAAGTCAGATTAAGAAATTCCTTATTTCAACTTCATGAAAGCATGGTATGAACTAATAAGAATCACCTGTTAGTTCAAACTAAGCCTTAATTTGACTCCTTAGATCAAACTGAGGACAGTGTAGTCCTGGATTAACCCTTAATTTGACTTTATTAAAGTCAAATTAAGGGTAGATAGGTCGCATTAATAAAGTGGTCTAATTTGACTTAACTTTAAGTTGACTTATTCCACTTTCTTAATTCTACTTAGTAAGGTCAAGTTCAGTTCAAATTAAAGTCAAACTTCTTTGAGTTAACAAACAACCTGTCTTTTTTCTAGTGTAGACATAACAGTATTATCTTGTTACTTGATGAATGGAGAGGTATTATCCACGGTAAAAAATAACGCTGCTTACATTCACTTCTAAAATAGACAGCATCCATTTTCACTTTTCTGTGATTTTCTCCCTGTCAGCTGCTGAGGGCTGACATTGGCTATGCAAGGTTGATATTAGAGTCTACTGACCTCTGCTTCAGAGTCAGTGGAACTCCCACTGTTATAATTATGTTGGAGGCCTGACATTACTGAATATGCAATTTATTCAATACCATGAAGTAAGTAGGCCCTTATGTAGAAGCAATGTACAAATACAGATTACTAACTACTCCATTATGCAGGGTTGGCTCTGCCCATGAGCCAATGAGGCTCTGGTGCAGGGCATGGATTAGCGGCACTGGGAGGTGGGGCGAGCTGGCCCAGAAGCTGGACTATGCACTCCCAACCCTCCCCTGGATCAGCCCCTTTGCCCCTGAGGGTGTAGCAGGACAGCCAGTGTGACAGACTCTGCTCTCCTATCACACCTCTTGGCTGGTGTTCCCTTCCCCAGTGGTGGTACAACTGGCTCAGGGGAGAGGTGAAAGACTGAATGCAGAAGGAGAGCAGAGATCACTCCTGGGAGTGATGCAAGTTGGCTCAGAGCAGAGTCTGGGTTCTTGGTTCCAACCCTGCCTCCAGGTGACCAAACCAAAATCTGGCTAGGGATGCCACAACCCCTTGAGCTGGCCTGCCACTGTGATCTGGATCCTACAGACTTTGCCCCACACACTCTCCATTACTGCCTCAGCTAGTCCAACAAGAGTCCTAAACCTTGTTCTCCGCTTCCAGCCTTTTCAACACATCTTCTAATATACCCAATCTGTCTTGTGGGAACTTTATTTAACCAAAAGATTTATGATGTTCTTTGTCTTATTTTCATTGGCCTCTCAACATACGTGCTACCATTTCCAACCATCCATAATATATGGTTGTGGGGAATCACATATCATTCACCCCCCCCACCAAAAAAAAAAAAAGTTTTCCCGACCTCATAACTTTTGTTCTTCAGGCTGTGTAACTCATCTCCATTCTAATACACAGGAGGGATCTAATGTGAGGGCCCTGGTCTCTGAAACCCTTGTGGAAAGAGCAATGACGATCAGGAAGGCCCCGTTACAGGACAAGTGGAGAAGAAAGTAGCCATCAGGGTTGCAAATGACAACTCATAAGCCTTGACAGAATAAGAGTGATCTCCCAGGTTATGACTGACTAGCACACATGATGTGTTGACAAGATGGACCAGGGGTCAGTAACCATTGCTGGCGCTGTGGCAGCCTTGCCCACCACACCCTCAGTGGGTGCCAGAAGCAGGGCCAAAAGGGAGCAGGACCATGCTTCAGGGGCAGGGCTGGCTCCTGCCCCCACAGTGGAAAGAGGCCTCTGGGGGTCAGGGTGGACCAACACCACTACCCCTACAGTGGTGGGCAACCTCTGGGGTTGGGGTTGGCACCAGCCCCCAGAAGCGGTGGGCAGCCCCCAGGGTCAGGGCTGACCTGCACTCCTTTCCCCACAGTGGTGCGGCCTCCAGAGGTCAGGGCCAGGCAGCACTGGCCCACGGCAGTGCAGCCTCCAGGAGTTGAGGTTAGGGCCAGCCAGCATCTGCTCCCTGAAGCGGTGGCTCTAGGCTGGAAAACCCACCCTGCTCCCATCTAGCCCTGCCCAGCAGCTGGGTGGTGCCAGCAGGGGCCAGGAGCCACAGGCCACTGCTTCATTGTCCCTGCTGGCCATGTTTCTCAGTAGAGAAGTGCAGCCAGAGGGGTCCTGGAGGAGCAGGGGGGCCTGAGCAGTGCCACATGCTACCCAGGCTTGGCCCCTGTGCCACTTTTGGCACAGGTGCCAGGGGTTGCCGACCCCTGGGCTGAACTCTTGAGAAAATGGCTGGGGTTTGAGTTGATGGAAAAAGACGTGTCATTGACTACATAGAATGCCAAAATCAGAGTCAATTGGACTCCAAACCATAATATTGATTACCGCTAGTATTTTACTTTCATAAGTATCCCACTATGAATTGTGCAGATGACTATAGCAGGAAAATACCTTTGTTTTACCACAAAAGAGCCAATGACTGCATACAACAGACTACAGTGGAAAGGAGTCTGAGTGCCATAACAGAACACAAGCTAAATACGAGTCAGCAGTGCAATGCTATTGCAAAGAAAACAGTCATCATCCTGGGATTTATTAACAGGACCATTTTAAGTAAGTCAGGAAAAGTAAATTTTCCTCTGTATTGCAGTGCTGATTAGGTCTCAACTGAAGTATTGTATCCAGTTCTGGGCTCCTCACATCAGGAAAGATATGGACAAACTGAAGAAGTCCAGAGAAGTGCAACATACATGATTAAAGGTCTGGAACACCTGACTTACAAAGGAAGTTTTTTTTTTTTGTTTTGTTTTTTTTTTGTAAGACTAGGAAAGAGGAGACAGAGAGGGGACACGATAACAGTTTTCAAGGACCCAAAATCTTGTTACAAGGAGGAAGGAGAAAATTATTCTCCTGAACTGCTGATGATTGGACAAGAAATTCCACTAATAATGGTTTATTTTGGACTTTAGGAAAACATTCATAACTGCCAGGTTATGGCCACACATATACTATTATTTTGAAATAAGTAATTTTGAAATGAGTTATTTTCAAATAAAGTCCTTATTTGGAAATAAATTAATTCAAATTAAGAAAATGGTACTTTGAATTAAGGGAAAAGCTCAAAGCAAGATAGCTTGTCCAAACACACGACTCGCTATTTTGCTTTAGGAGAGGGGCACCATGGGAAGTGTGGCAACATGGCCCCCTCTCTGTGCCATGCCCCCACCCAATATAAGCTAAAAGGAAGGTACCCTGGGAAGGAGAAGGGCAAAAGTGTTATTTTGAAATAATGGCTATTTCAAAATAACATGTCTGAACAGTGTTATTTCAAAATAACCATTTTGAAATAACAGCTGTTTCAATTTAAAGAATGTGTACATTATTTCAAAATGATGGCTCTTATTTCGAAATGATGGAGCATGTCATTTTGAAATAAGAATACGTCGTGTGGACCTAATCTCTTTTATTTCAAAATAGCCAGTGTTATTTCAAAATAAACGAGACGTGTGGACATACCCTCAGACTGGTAAACCACTGGAATAAGTTGCCTAGGGAAGTTCTGGAATTTTCTTTACTAGAAGCATCATTTTCCACAAACCCCCGGGCAAGAATTTTGGTTAGCTGTCACAAGAACAAGCTTTCCTTGTTACTGACTCTGCTTCCCATGAGGATACTAAACACTTTCATTCCCAGATGGTCCACAGGGTATTTACCATTAGAAGTGAGATGGGCCTTCATATGTCCCAGGTGTATGCCCAGGACTACCTGTACTTTCTTCATGAAAAGGGATGCTGCTACAATATGCAGTTTATAGCCTTTGACTGGATCACTGATTAAGCAGTAGGTGTCTCTATTTTGTGTCAGTTTACTTTTCATGTTGAGACTATTCAACAAAAGTTTACTTGAAAACAAAAGGTCACTGGGAAGATGGCCCAACAGCTTTATCATCCTGCTCTGAGCTGTAAAATTTACATGCTTCACAAACCACAGTTCTCACTGTCTTGCTCCATGGCTTAATGGTGTCTGGAGTGTCCTTAAAAAACAGGCCAGCAGAAATTTTTGTGGCAAGATTATTCTCGCTGCAATTGAGCACTGACTCTATAATGGCCCTGTAAGGGTAACAGTTGTTGCTTTCACTTATGAGGCAGTCCCCCAGTGTGACATCCCTCTGACTGAAAATAGACACCACAGGGTAATTCCAAAGACCTACCTCAGCATCCCTGGCGAGTGCGATTCTATCTCCTTTTCCCATCCTGAAACAGAGGTACAGAAGCCTGCTGTTTAAGTCCATGTAAGCTTTGCCATTCCAAATTATAAGGAAGTCCAGAGTGTAGCCTCTGTATTGACTAATAGCAGCAGCACCTTGATGTAAATGCTTTTCCTGATGCCGGTCTGTGTAGGGGCTATTTCAAACAAGTCTAGTTTGCACTGGCTACACTCTTCAGAGCTGCAGTGTATGAAACTCATGCTGATTAAAAAATATCTCTTTTGGAAGATGTTGAGCATCTCCTGCCCTTTCACTTGGTCTTTTGCTTCTGACTAGATTTGTGCGTCACAGTCTTTCTTTTAAAGGGTCTCAACAGACCCATGCGTCATGGGTCTGGCAGGTTTCTCCTTCTTTTCTTCCTTTTAATGTACATCAGCCCTGATCTTTCCTGTTTGGAGGTTTCACCATCTTCTCCAGAAGAGTATGCGAGACATTGCCTACCACCTTCTATCTGTGTTTGCACAGTGTTTTTTATGTGAGGTTTAGTAATCTCTAGCCCCATCCACAAAATTCATGTAGCTTTTCGAAGGAGGCTACCAAATATCGCACCCACTCCTGCTCCATGCATCATGGGGTACCCATGATAACCAGGAAGGTTGTAACAAACCTGGGCTTTGTCATAGTTGCTGTAGATGGTGGGGGCACCATCATTTTTTTTAGGTTCACCATGACTTCCTTCCTTCCTTCCTTCCTTCCTTTGTTTGTTTGTTTGTTTTTCCCTTTTGGAAGCCACACTCTCTCAAAGACTGCAGGTGCAGTTTGACAATCACCTTGCCAAAGTGAAATTAGATGTGTCTGTTCTGGTCAGTCTTTACTTCAGTAGTGATGGGGTTTATGTGGTGCTTACTGTTGGGAATGTAATGTGGTTTATCATGGGTGATGGTGACAAAGCCATTGTTCCTTCCTTGGATGGGGATGCAAGATAGTTGCTAGACTATGGCTGTGTTCACACAGCACTTAACCTGCTATTTGGTTTCCTGCTTTTTTCTTATTTCGAAATAACATTTTGTTAATTCAAATTATGTTATTTCGAAATAAGGTGTTATTTCGAAACAAGTTGTTTTGACACAACTTGTTTTGAAATAACCATGTGTATGTGAACACAGCCTATGTTCCTTCTTTGGGTGGGAACATTGGATAGTTGCTAGACTATCTAGCACACTTGTCACAGGGTCCCACCCCAGCCAGCCACCTGGCATCTGGTCCTGCCCCCCTGGGGTATGACTTCTGGGTTAAGATGGCAACTTCCCCAGAAGTGGGTGATGTGATCCTTCCGAGAACACCTCCCTGCCAATAGGAGTGGGGTTTGTCCTGAGAGCAGGATTGGAGCACGAAGTGCATGTAGCAGAGCAACCCTCTCCAGTAGAGGACCGTGTGATGCTCTATCAATAGGAACAGAGTTTAAGTCACCCCAACAGGGCAGGCAGCATGGCTCCTGGAAGTCTTGGACCTTTAAAGTGGAAGCCTCCTTCTCATCTCAAGATTGCTAGGTTCACAGCCTGTGGAGAACATCTAGAGGAGAACATGGGTGCCTTCCCCACCCCTGTGAGGCCTTTGGAACTTGTTTTGGCTCCAACCTTTCCAGGCCATTGGAGAAAATACTGCAACAGTGACAGTTCAGAGGAGGAGGAGGCCAAGATGTCGACAAATTCTGTGGATCCCAAAACCATTGATTTTTATTCCTCACAATAGAGGGATGGTGCACCTTTTTTTTTTTTTTTTGGACGTTCTTTCCCCCAGGTCAGCACTATAGTTCAGGACCCGTTCTTTTGAACCCCCAAAGTTGATCTTTTCACAGTTTGCTATGATCAGGGTAGTCCCCTTCACTTTCATGCAGACCTTCCCCCCACTCCAGCTTTTACCCGTACATTTTAAGACTGGCTGACACAAACTCAATGATGTGCTGATCTGGCAGGATTTTGTTTGTGAGATCCCCTAAATAATCCCTCAAAGGTGATTCCAGTTACTTGCCCTTTCCACAAATATCACCAAGTCAGTGTTGTGGTACAGGCACAGCTCTTGCAACCTGTCTAGCATATTCTACAGTTCCAAATGGTCATATGTGGTCATGAAACAGGCAACAAAAATATTAGTATTGCTGGGGACTGAGTAATAGTCATTATGCTCTTTCATCATCGATAAACCTGCAGGATGAAACAGCATAACTGGGGGAAAAAGGAAGTGAAAGAGTTTGTTGGGGTCTCTCACAGTGCTGGTCTTGGTCAGGTTTATTGCTTGGTTGATTTTACCCCATACAGAATTTAAGAACAGTTTAGTAACTTGATTCCTAGCGGGGTTCAAAGTGATTTTGGGTTGGTGTAAATGTACCCTGTCTTTCTGATAGAAGTCTTCAAAATACTTATCATGTTTTTTGTTTGTTTGTTTGTTTGTTTTTTCTTCTGTGTGCACCAACAGAGACACCCCAAAGCCTTTTGTTTCTGACACAGGTGTAATTATATGTACTCTGAGAAGAGTTTGCCAGATTTTTCTTTAAAATGACAGATTTTGTAGATTTTTGCTACCATGTACCCCTTCACTACAGCCACATTCAACTCCACTGTGCATAAAGTCCCAAGGAGGTTCCGTTCCTCGTCACTGTGGGAGAATGTCTCCTGCTGCTCAGTCTGCACACAGCTTCAAAATAGCAGGAACATGAGCTTGCCACCCACTCTCACAGGCAACAATGGGAAAAAGAGCCCTTGCAGGGGTACACTTTAACTTTTGTGATGCCAAAAGAATTTGTGAGAGGTCCAAATTTGTCACCAATAATACTGGGATACCCAATAGCGTATTATTTAGTTTTGTTTACAACATGCTACAGGCGGCTAAAATAGAAATAGTGTATTTCTTCAGCAGGGCTAGGTTTGTAATACAGATGGACTGTGTTAGTCTACCTCCAAAAAGAGCATCCCTCAGGACCAGAGGCTGCGGCAGTTGTGATTTGCTTAAGAAATTTGCAAGCTCCCTATCCTTATTTCCCACTCATATCCACAGAAATTCCTGATTGCATACCCTTGACTTTTCAGAAAGTTGGTCTACAACTGCATATTATAATAAAGAAACCCCCCAAAGACCCCCATCATAGGATTTAGTGCCTCTTCACAATAACAGATGATGGAGCCATGGACAAAAAATGACTGTTAAACTCAAAGGCCATGCACATCCCGTCAATGATGGTGTAACTATACAGAAAATAGGATCCTATTTGTAACTCCCCACACTGTAATGCATGGAGTATATCTATGTTTTCTTGAACAGTAGCAACAGCCACTGAATAGACAGGGTTGAATATCTATTTTTCTAACTGCAATAGTCATTGGGAAGGAGAAGGGCTATCATGTTAGAATCATAGAATCATAACGTTGGAAGGGACCTCATGAGATCACTAGTCCAAACCCCTGCCAAAAAAAGCAGGACCACTCCAAATAGATTATCCCAGGCAGAGTTTTGTCCAGTTGGGCCTTAAAGATCTCTAAAGACGGAGATTCCACCACCTCCCGAGGTAGCCCATTCCAATGCTTTACCACTCACCTAGTAAGAAAGTTTTTCCTAATATCCAACCTTGACCTCCCCAGCTGCAACTTGAAACCATCGCTCCTCGTTCTGTCCTCTGTTACTACTGAGAACAGCCAAGTTCCATCCTCCTTGGAAAATCCCCTCCGGTAGTTGAAGGTTGCTATCAAATCCCCCCCTCAGTCTTCTCTTCTGCCGACTAAATAAGTCTAGTTCCTTCAATCTTTCCTCATAGGTCTTGTACTCCAGCCCCTTGATAATTTTTGCTGCCCACCGCTGGACTCTCTCTAATTTGTCCATGTCCTTTTTGTAGTGGGCAGCCCAAAACTGGACACAGTATTTCAGATGCGGTGTCACCAGTGCCGAATAGTGGGGAATGATCACATCCCTCGATCTGCAGCCAACGCTTCTTCTGATGCAGCCCAGGATGCCATTGGCCTTTTTGGCAGCAAGAGCACACCGCTCACTTATATTCAGTTTCCCATCCACCTTGACCCCCAGTTCCCTTTCTATGGTGCTGCTACTTAGCTGATGGCTCCCGAGCCTGTAGCAGTGCATGGTTTTTTTCTGTCCCAAGTACAGGACTTTCTACTTGTCCTTGTTGAACCTCATGACATTTCTATTGACCCCTACTCTACGGGTATGTCCACACAAGGTTTTTATTTTGGAACAACAATGGTTATTTCAAAATAAAAACCTGCATGTCCACACAATATTTTCTTGTTTCGAAATGAGGGAGCCCCTGGTTTCAAAACAAGAGCCATCCTTTAGAAACCGCTTAAACCACTTTGGTTTTGAAACTATGGCTATTTCAAAACCAGTTCATGTTTGTAGATCATAGAATGATCGGGTTGGAAGGGACCTCATAGGTCATCTAGTCCAGCCCCCTGCCAGAGGCAGGACCACTCCCACTACACCATCCCAGTCATGGTTTTGTCCAGCTGGGCCTTAAACACCTCCAAAGACGGAGACTCCACCACCTCCCTCGGCAGCTCATTCCAATGCTTCACCACTCTCCTAGTAAAAAAGATTTTTCTAATATCCAGCCTTGACCTCCCTAACCACAACTTGAGACAATTGCTCCTCGTTCTGTCCTCTGGAGCATACCTTCAAATAGTTGAAGGTTGCTATCAAATCCCCCCTCAATCTTCTCTTCTGCAGACTAAATAAGCCTAATGCTTTCAGCCTTTCCTCATAGGGCTTGTGCTCCAGCCCTTTAATCAGTTTGGTTGCCCTCCTCTGAACTCTCTCTAGCATGTCCCTGTCCTTTTAATAGTGGGGAGCCCAAAACTGAACACAGTATTCTGGATGTGGCCTCACCAGTGCAGACTAGAGGGGAATGATCACATCCCTTGAGCTGCTGGTAATACTTCTTTAGATGCAGCCCAGTATGCCATTGGCCTTTTTGGCACCAAAAGCAAACTGCTAACTCATATCCAGCTTCCCATCCACCATGACCCCCAGGTCCTTTTCTATACTGCTGCTACTTAGCTGAATGTTCCCCAGCCTGTAGCAGTGCATGGAGTTTTTCCGTCCCAAGTGCAAGATTTTACACTTGTCCTTGTTGAACCTCATGAGATTTCTATTGGCCCACTGTTCCAATTTATCTAGGTCTCCCTGAATCCTGTCCTTGCCCTCCAATGTGTCTACTGTTCCCCCCAGCTTGGTGTCATCCGCAAACTTCCTCAGTGTGCAATCTATCCCATCATCCAGATCATTAATGAAGATATCGAATAGAACTGGCGCAGGACCAACCCCTGGGGCACACTGCTCATTACTGGTTGCCAACTAGACACGGAGCCATTGATTCCTACTCACTGAAATCATTGATCTAGCCAGTTTTCTGTCCACCTTACAGTCCAGACATCAGACCCATACTTCCATAACTTGCCAATGAGAATGCAGTGGGAAACCCTTTCAACAGCCTTGCTAAAGTCAAGGTATATCACATCGATGGCTTTTCCCACATCCACAAATCCAGTCATCTCATCATAGAAGATGATGAGGTTGGTCAGGCACAATTTACCCTTGGTGAATCCATGCTGACCATTCCTGATCACTCTGTTTTTCTCCAAGTGTTTCAGGATGGATTCTTTGAGAACCTGATACATGATTTTTCCAGGGATTGAGGTGAGGCTGACAAGTCTGTTATTCCTTGGATCCTCCTTCTTGCTTTTCTTGAAGATAGGCACTATATTTGCTTTTCTCCAGTCCTCTGGCACCGCCCTCATTCACGATGAGTTTTCAAAGATGATGGACAGCGGTATTGCAATCTCATCAGCCAACTCCCTCCACACCCTCGGGTGCAGGTTGTCTGGCTCCATGGACTTGTGCACATCCAGCTTCTTTAGGTAGTCCCTAACCTGACCTTCTGTCATCAAGGGCCTCTCTTCTTCTCTCTAATCTGCCATGCCCGGTGTAGTGGGCTGGGAGCTGTAGCTGCCTGTGAAAACTGAAGTAAAAAAAAACTATGAGCACTTCAGCTTTTTACTCATCCTCCATCACAAGGCTAACTGCCCCATTCAGTAAGGGGCCTATGCCATCCTTGATCCTCTTCTTGTTATTAACATACGTGTAGAAGCCCTTCCTGTTATCCTTCACATCCCTTGCTATAAGCAACACCAATTGTCCTTTGGCCTTTCTGATTTTATCCCTGCAGTCCCGAGTAATATCTTTATATGCCTCCTTAGTCATCTTTCCAAGCTTCCACTTCCTGTAACCTGCCTTTTTATGCTTTCATTCAGTGCAGAGTTCTCTGTTAAGCCTTACTGGGCGCCTTCCACATTTGATGTTCTTCCTGCTCATCGGAATGGTATCTTCCTGTGCCCTTAGCAGGGTTTCTTTAAAATACAGCCAGCTCTCTTGGCTGCCTTTTCCCTTCAGATCAGCCTCCCAAGGGATCCTGCCCATCAGTTCCCTGAGGGAGCCAAAATCTGCTTTTCTGAAATCCAGGGTCTTCGTTTGGCTCCTTTCCTTTTTTCCATTAATCAGCAACTTGAACTCTATCATCTCATGGTCACTGCTGCCCAGGCTGCTATTCACTTCTACTTCCCTGATCAATTCTTCTCAATCTGTGAGCAGCAAGTCGAGAGGTTCAAGGCCCCTAGCTGGTTTCTCCAGCATTTGGACCCAGAGGTTGTCCTCAACTCTCTCCAAAAACTTCCTGGATTGCCTGTGCACTGCTGTATTGGCCTCCCAGGACATTTTGGGGTAGCTGAAGTCTGCCATGAGAACCAAGGCCTATGATCTGGAAACTTCTGCCAGTTGTCCATAGAATGCCTCATCCACCTCCTCCTGGTCTGGCGGTCTACATCTGACACCCACCACGACATCCCCCTTGTTGCCCTCCCCTCTAAACTTAACCCACAGACTTTCTACTGGCTCGTTTCTACTTCCATAATGGAGCCCTGAACAGTCATAGAGCTCTTTTACATATAGTGCTACTCCTCCCCCTCTTCTTCCCTGCCTGTCTTTCCTAAACAGTCTATACTCATCCATGGCAGAGCTCCAGTCATTCAAGCTATCCCACCACGTCTCTGTTATTCCAATTATATCATAACTCTTTGTCTGTGCCAGCACTACCAATTTGTTGTGCCTGTTTCCCAGGCTTCTCGCATTCATGTACAGGCAGCTAAGATATCAGGCTGATTTCCCTATTTTCCCTTGTTGATTTTCAATTTTATTGCATCTACCTCTTTACATTTTCTCCTGAAATTGTCCTCCCACACTTGCCCCAGGTATTAAAGCTTCATTGGGACCGCTAACACAATTATTGTTACCCCCCGCCATGTTCCAAACACCCTCTCTTTTATCCCTGTTATTACAGTCCCCATTCCCCCCAAGTTCCACCCTTTCCCCAAGGTCTTCCACATTGTCACTTACCTGTAGGCTTTGGCCTCCTTCCCCCTTCAAACCAAGTTTAAAGCCCTCCTCTCTAGGTCAGCCAGTGGAAGCCCAAATATGCTCGTCCCCTTCATCGACAGATGGAGTCCATCTCTACCTAGCAGTCCTTCTTCCTAGAACAGCACTCCATGGTCAAGGAAGCCAAAGCCCTCCTGACGATACCATCTTCACAGCCAGGCATTCACCTTCAGGATGCATCTGTCTCTGCTCTGGCCCCTACCCTTGACTGGAAGGATTGAGGACAATACCAGATGTGCTTGAAACTCCTTCACCCACGCTCCCAGAGCCCTGTAGTCACCTTTGATCTGCTAGGATCACCGCTCACAGTATCATTAGTTCCGACATGGATGAAAAGCATGGGGTAGTAGTCAGAGGAGGGGGTGATTCTTGACAATCCCTCCATAACGTCTCGGATGCGGGCACCTGGACAGCAGCATACCTCCTGAGAGGCCTTGTCAGGGAGACAGATGGGTGCCTCCGTCCCTCTCAGAAGTGAGTCCCCAATCACCACAATCCTACATTTCCTTTGGCTGTCTTGGCTATGATCCTCCCAGCCTCGGGGGTGCATGGTGTCTCCTCTTCCACCTTATCCAGCATCTCTAGCGCTGTGTAATGGTTCTTCACCACAATGGATGATGGGAAGTGAGCAGGGGTGAAGCACTGTCTGCTGCCAGAGGTAACCAGCTCCAGTGTCCTCCCTCTTCCATAGGCATCCCATCCTTCTCCAGTGGTGTGGCAATAGTCTTTGGTACCTGGATAGCATCCTCCTCCTTTCACGTCTCCTCATGGATGCTATCGAGGAACTTCTCCAGGGCATGAATACTCCTGAGCCTAGACACCTCCTCCTGTAACTCTCCGACCTGCCACCTGAGAGATTCCACCAGGAGACACCTGTGACATTGATTCATCTCCCCAGCCTGATTTTTGGAGACAGGGAAATGCAGGCCACAGTCCCTGCAAGTCCACACCAGGATCTGGGTAGAGATATCCATGCTCAGGATGTCTGTCTGGCTACAGGCACAGGTGGAGGAGACAGAAGGGGCACTGGTGCAATCAGTGTGATAGCTCTTCATTATTGTGGCCTCACCAACTCCTCCCCAAACTACCTTTCAAACTCCCCTGTTTTCAGTCCCTCTGTTAGCAACCTCCCTCTAGTCAGTCAGCCACTGGCTTTTAAGGCCTTCTCTGCCTAGGTCAGCCCTTGTCCCTCATTAAACACACAGGGGAAGGATGATCCCAAGGCTGATTGAAGCTGGTGATCAAAGGTGAGCAGGGAAAAATGATCATAAATTCAAGGGGGTGTAAAATATAGGATCAGGTCATAAAGTAACAGCAAATCAGAGCAGGTTTTTTTTTTCTTTTTGTTTTTGTTTTTGTTTTTTTGTTTTTTTTTTTTTTGCTGTTACTTTATGACCTGATCCTATGTTTTACACCCCCTTGAATTTAGTTTCATTCCTTTCTGTAAGTTCACCCATCTTTGAAGCATCTGAGGAAGTGGGATCTTCTCCCACAGAACCTCATGCAAAAAATAAATCTGTTAGTCTTTAAGTACCACACAACTCCTTTTTTTTTTCTTTTAACTGGACTAGACTAACACGGCTATCACTTTTGAAATTAACAGTGATCCTAACAGCCCTCAGACAATCACACATTCAAAGTCCCAATTCTTACAGTAGCTAACAACTAACAGAAATCACCTGTAAAGAAAGACACAAACACACAGTTAGTAATTCACTCACCCAAGCTCCGCTCTATCCCTTGCTTCTTCAGCTAGGTTTTACCTTCACCTCCTTCTCAGGGCTTCACCAGCTCCTTACCTCTCAAACTCCCCTGTTTTCAGTCCCCCTGTTCGCAAGCTCCCCCCAATGTCTAAAAAACATAAATATGAACATGGCTATGCAGACAGATGCCAGGGTTAGGTACTGCAAGGGATCTATACACAATTTCACTCCACAAATTTACCAAAACCTCTGTCTGCAGTATCTGACTTACCCATCATTTTCATCATCTTGTCTCCATAGAGCAGTGGTTCTCAACATTTTCTTTGCTGTGGCACTTGTTGCTACAGCTAATTCATTTGGGGTGCACCACCATATAGTTTCCAAATGAACTAATGAATATCCATGAGCCAGTGAGGCAATCCAGAGCTCTTTGAGTAGTTTGAAAAAAATTGTGGCACACCTGTGTGCCATGGCACACTGGATGGGAAACACTGCTATAGAGCATATAGGCCTGTCTCAAAATGTTGACATCCTGCTTGCAGTAAGATATAAGTCAAGAAAGTTTGCTTTCTCTTGGGGCATCATGCTGTCAACACTGTAGTGCTCCACGCCAGACACAGACCCCACGTAATTTTGGTTTACTAAAGTATTGGTGTAGGAAGTACCCTTTGGAGCCTTCAAACCCCATAGTCTGTGGGATCCTTCTAAGCTTCATGGCCAGAAAGTTTAAAGAGTCTACAAAAAGGGAAGCCCAGGGTCTTAACTTCCATGCACATCAGTTTACTGAGGACAGTTATCAACTCCACACCCATCTTTTCCTTCAGTAACTACCTAACAATGAAGCATTGGTAAGCATCATTACCTTCAGAATTATGTGCTATGAATGTGTACCCCCTCTTTTTTAAAAAAAAAAAATAAAGGTTTTAACAAAGTTAGAAAAGTACTCATCACACTCAAATTCTAAAGTTTCCCCCCCCCCCCCAGTTTTAGAGACAAAGATAAAATATAATTGGGAATGTGCAACCCTGTCTCCCGCATGCACTCAAAGTTGTAAAAACAAACACAGAAGTCCAAACAAACAAAACAAAACAAAAAAACTTCTCTGACTTTTAAGGCTTCTAATGCTGTCCATAAAACACAAGTGACCATCTAATTCACCGGTGATCAAAGAATGAAACTGCCTAAACCACCGCCCTGCACAATTATGCTCTTTGTCCACAACATTCAACTTGGTTTTTGAAAGCACTTTCTAGATGGCCATCTAAACACTCTTTGGCCTGTCAATACAGTCTCCAATCAATGTAGTCTCCAATCATTCTTTCGTGCAGAACCCTGAAGAATATAGCATCCACCAGCTTTCTGAATGAAATGTTATATTTGCCTTTCAGATTTCCGAATGAAATGAATGAAGCTGTATATTCATCTATCATCTTTCCAAATGAAGTGCTATATTCGTCTATCAGCCTTCCAAATGAAGCATCATATTTTACCCACATCTCTCTAGAATACTGAATGACCATGTCAAATATATCGAGGCAGGGACATCAATTGTAGAAATTCTCTGATACCTCAGCGTACCAAGCAGTTTTTAAACAAGATGGGGTCTTCCATTTTAAAGGACAAGACTTCCAGGGTCAGTGCTGCTTGCTGGCAAACCCTTGAGGCCAAGCGATGGGGCCAGGATTCGCCCATTCCAGATGGTGCACCTTGCCCCATTGGGGTGATGTAAACCCTGTTCATATTGGAAGATGAGTCAGATGACACACTTCTGGGGCAGGTTGCTCTGCCATGTGCCTTTCTTGGTCCAGTCCCACTCTCAGGACAAAACCCACTTCTGTTGGAGAAGGAGGTGTGCTCGCAGAGGTCACATCATGCGCTTCTTTTCATTCTGTCATCTTGACCCAGATAACATACCCGAGGGGCCAGGACCAGATTTCAGGTGACCAGCTGGGGTGGGACATCTGGTGAGTAGTGGATAGGATGGGACCAGATGTCAGGTGACCCCCTGACTTGGTGAGGAGGAATCAGATCCCTGTGGAGTAGGAGGGTGCTATCTTCCTCCTCACTGTCGGGGAGCCATGACCAGAGCGGGCTGTCAGACTGTTTGAGCACTGAAAATCCTGCAAGGGCCCTCAGTCAGACCCTCTGAAGTAGGAGGACTCTATCTTCCTCCCCACCAAATTTCCTGGACATTGGAGGTATTATCTCTGACCACTTGGCAGTATTCCCCACCAAATCCACCTGAAGGGAGGTCCATTGCAATGTAAAAGAGTTGCCAACTCTGAAAGCATTTTCCTCAGTGAACATGTCTGAAAGGAGTCTAGAGAGAACAAATGATTTTTTTCAATAAGTTTGTAGGGTTTCATGGAGCTGTTGATCAACTCACCTTATTCAGCAAAATATGCTGAATGGTGTATTATGAGTAACCAGGAGCAGTATGAAAAGCTGACTAAACTTTTCAAGAAGCATTTCTCCTGTTTCTCTTGAGCAGTTTCTCTCATTCATATCCGCTTACAACAGCAGTGCTCAAGCCATGAGAATTGCATGATATGTAAAGGGAGGCATGAGCTGTGCTGGTTTTTTTGTTAGTTTATTTTAATGTCAGCATTGGCTACCTGGACATATGCAGAAAGGCTATAAGGTCTATGTACACCAGGGATCAGGGGATAAGTGAGATGGCTATAGCACCAGCAGCCATTTGGTGACATTAGGAGCTGCCTTTTGATGTGGTGCTGTAGGGGTTTACACTAGCTCCATCCAGGCTTTTCCTAGAACCTAGAACATTTCAGACATTGGAATCCACAAAGGCCTTATGAACTTTCTGGGATATCTCTTTCAGCACAACTGAGGCAGAAGAATTTAAAGAGACTGTTGTCATCACCTTGCAAGAAATCAAAAAGCTTCTGGAGTCCAGGATGAAACTATGATGCATGTGGGCTCTTTGCTGGTGTCATGCCCTTGAAGGAAAAACACATAGCTTTCAGACCCAAAGGTTGTTTGTTTGTTTGTTTTTTTAAGTGAATAATAGCCAATCCCTTTAGCTGTCTAGCTGTTGCACAAAATGTGACAGGTTAGGTCACTTTGCAGCATTATTGTTGAAAGGCAATCACTGAATACCATGGATGAAAGAGGCTATGTGGAAAACTCTTCTGAGACTATAAGTAACTGGCATTAGAAAAGGGAATCTGAATAGTACAGAAATCAATAGTATAAAGATTTATCTCTTTTTTTTTTTTTAATTTCTGTGTTATATATCAATGTTCGCTTTTCTTCTCTATTTCAGCTTTGCCTCTGTGACTTTTCTATTAAATAGACTTTGTGTTTATTTTTACCCTATTCTATGTCCATTGGATGTTCAAAATGAACTGATAATTGAGAGCAGCTTTCATGTCTTTGAGGTGGAGGAATTAGAGGGAAGAGCTCAAAGAATCTGCAGGTTAAGAATTCAAAAGACAAATTAGGAGAGGCCCAGAATGGTATGAAAGAATGCTGTGTAATAAATCTGTTGCTGTAAGAAAATTCAGGCCTAAGGGATTTCAGACTGTTGCCTTTCTGTGCCCCTCTTGTTTCAGACACCAAGCATCCTTGACACATACCATCCTGCCTTTTCATACCAGTCAAAGCTGCCTTAATCCTGTTGTTATTATCTTGCTATGTGAGATTCCTTTCCACTCTGACCTTGTTCCCTTTTATGGAAGAATTGTAGCCTGTACCAATAAGAAAATGTCAGCTCTTATTACTGTTGCCTTATGTAGATGCATATATGTAATATTGCTGTTAAGCTATAAAAGTTTCTGTAATACATCACAGGGGCAGAGACCAGAACCTAACTGCTCTCTTGCCACTGCAGTGATTAATCCTATTATAATCTGTGATAAACTGTTAGCTTTTGATTCTGCACTCAAGTTGGGTCAACTGTTGGGTTTTTTCTTTGACAATGGGAAAGGATTGTTTGGACACTGGTGGATGATAGATTTGGGGACCTTGTGATAACAGAGAATGGTATATGACTCAGAGATGGTGGAGTAAGGAGCGGTGAGAATTAACGTTCATGCTGATGGAAAACTGTCTGAGAACTAATAAGAAGCCATCAGCTCTGAATTCCTGGAAATGGTGGGGAACAAATAAACCAACCAACCAACCAACCAACCAACCAACCAACTAACAAACAGGTGGCATGATAGTTATGGACTGGGGATGACGGGTGACAGTGAGAGAACAGGTGATTTTCAGAGAGAAGGAAGTCAGCAACAAAGATAGCAGTACTTATTGAAGAAATGATAATACATTAGGTGTGAGGAACTTCTCAGACTTTGAAATGCAAGGAGTCTGACATTGTTGAAATGGCAGAGGAGCTAAATGATGTCTTTGTTTCAGTCTTTACTGAAAAGGTAAGTGGTAGTTGGAGGCCTCTTGTAGGAAAGGGCAGTAAAGGTGGGATGTGATAACAAGCTAAAATAAGGAAAGAATGACATAAGATTTATTTAGATGAATTAGTAAATTCATGAATTAACAAACCAGGAAGTATAATCTAGGTTTAGATATTATAAGAAGGAATTGATTCTGGGTCCAGTTAAGCACATGATCTAGATGATGGTGTGACTTTCCCCTCCTAGATTCTGGTCTGCTGTGGATCTGTGACTTCCCAATCTCTACTCCCAAACTTTGATTTATCCCACTTACCTAGGTGACCACTCAATCCTGAGTTAGTTCACACCAACCTGTATGTAATCAGCCTCAGGCAGTGAGCACATGCTTTGCCTCCAGTTAGGGGATGATCCTCAAGTGTGCAACCCCAGCCCCTGGATAACGCACTGTGAACTTCCATAGTACAGTGACTGGAACCCTTCCCCAGCTATTGGTAGGCTCATGGACTCTAGCAAAAAAAAACAAAAAAAAAAAACAAGGAGTCGTGTGGCACTTAAGGACTAACAGATTTATTTTTTGCACGAGCTTTGGTGGAAGAAAATCCCACTTCATCAGATGGACTCTAGTCTGTCTGTTAATCAATGAAATGAGAATGCTCAACTCTGCTCATTCACACCAACTAAAGTACACACAGCTTTAGATAAAACAAATATTAGTTAACTGATTAGAATATATTTTATGTGAATATACAGCAAATCAATGCACAACACTTAATAAAGCAGGTATGAGTTACCTCAAGCATGTAAATTATATTAGATGTATTCTAACAATCATAATTGGCCAAGATCACACACAAGATCTTGTGAAATGATGAGTTAGCATTAAGATTTTGTCTACACTTTGATTGTTGAATCAATGTAACATAAATCAGTCTAATTGAATCAATATAAAAACATCATTAAATTGATTTAAGTTAAATCAGTTTAACATGCCCCCACTAGAAACCCAAATCGAAATAGCATGTGCATAGACAAGACTTAATAGCTTGATTTAAGAGAGGGGCACCATGGGAGGTGTGGCAAGATGGCCCCCAAGAAGGGCCATGCCCCCACCCAACATGTAGAAGGAGGCATCCTGGGAGGATGAAGGGCCAAAAGTGTTAAATCAAAAGAACAGTTAAATAGAAATAAAGTCTCTACACTGCTTTATTTTTTATAACGGTTTTGATTTAACTGTCATTTCAATATAAAACCAGGTTTTATTATTTCAAAATAATTGTTCCCTATTGAGAAAATAGGGAGCTCCACATTTCAAAAAAATTGAAGCTAGTATAGACATGCAGTACTTTAAATCAAAATAATCTTGATTATTTTGATTTAAATTTTAAGTGTAGTCATACCCTCAGTCTCTGCAAAGCCCTTGGCAGGGTCCAATCCTTCTTGCAGATGTTTCAAGACTGAGAATCTCTGGTGAAAAGTCCCTAGCAGTTCAACATTTCTGTATTTCTGATTTCCAATATCTCCAGCCCCCACCTCATTCTAGGTGAACGTGCTACAGCCATTTATTCAGCCCATTGTCAATTTTTTCTTCTCTGTTTTTTTGCTTCCAAGACTGACATGATGCTCAAAGGCCATCCTGATTGCCTCCATTCCCACTGAGCCATGGGACATGCCTGGGCACATGCATTGCATCGATACACATGCATGAAGCTGCAGGAGACATGACATCCTAATAATAATGAAAAACATGATATAAGCATTCACAAAGGATCCCTTGCATGGCATACTTGGCATCAAAACATAGAATAACTTTGCACAAGTGAACAGGGAGGTTACACACATCATAGCCCATTGTGCATCACTGAACAGTTAGCATATTGATTCTAATTATGAAGTTTGAAGATGATACGAAACAGGAAGGGTTGCTAGTGCTTTGGAAGAGAGGATCACAATTCAAAATATTTTGGACAAAACAATGAATTGGTCTGAGGTAAATAGGGTGCTATTAAATAAAGACAAATACAAAGTTTTCCACTAAGCAAAGAAAAATCCTCTGCACACACAAAATGGGCAATTACTGCCTAGAAAAGAGTTCTCCAGAAAGGGAGGTGTGAGTTGTAATGGCCCACAAGCTAAATATGAGAAAACAGGGTAAAACTGTTGAAAAAAAACCAAACAAAAATAGACAAAACAAATGAGCAAGCAAACAAAACCTCTATTCTAGGATGTATTAACAGGCATATTGTAAGACACAAGAAGTAATTCTGTCTCTACACCACACTGATCAGGCATCAACCAGAGTAGTGTGTCTGGTTTTCAGCTACTCATTTTGGGAAAAATAGGAGACTGTTGAGAGAAGAGTGACAAGAATGATTAAAGGTCTGCAACACTTCACTTATGAGGGAAGATTGAAAGAACTAGGTTTGTTTAATCTGGAAAAGAGAAGACTGAGAGGTAAATGATAACAGTTTAAACCAACATAAATTGATGTTAAAAAAAGAGGTGGGAAAAAGAATATTTTCCTTAAATGCTGATGATAGGGCTATGAGCTATGGGCTTGTGTTACAGCAAGGAAGGTTTAGGTTGGACGTTGGGGGGAGGAGGGAATCCTACCTGTCAGCAAGAATAACCAGTGGAATAAGCTGTGGGGTGGAGGGGTTGGAATCTTCATCACCGGGAATTATTAGAAGCAGGTAAGACAGGTACCTGTTAGTGAATTTTTAGGATGGTAATTGGTACTGCAATGATTACAGGGTACTGGACTAAATGATCTCCAGTGCTCTCTTCCAGTTTCTATGTTTCTATGTTCTCAGTCAATTGGAACAGAGCACTGTTGATTAACAAAGAGACATCCTTTCTGGGTCTTGCCAAGTGGGTTTAATGTCAGTGGCCCCAGGTGATCACATTCTACAAATATATTTTCCTACTTTGTCTCGAAGCTCTTTAGTATTGACTCCATAAATAATAGGGTTCAGCATTGCGGGGATAACAACATAGATGTTGGCCATAATTATGTGAACATGGGCACTGATGCCCTGACCAAACCTGTGTGTCAGGGAGGTAAAGATGGAGGAAGAATGAGCAATCGTTATCACGCAGATGTGGGCCGTGCAGGTATTAAGGGCTTTTTGGCAGGCTTTTTTGGAGGAGATCCTGAGGACGGCCCTGCGGATCAATGCATAGGACAGAACAACGAGTGTCAGATCTAATCCACTGATGAAAAGAACAACAAATAGCAAGTCCTGTCTTTGGACATGCTATTTCACTTTGAGCTTTTCCCTTAATTCAAATTATCATTTTCTTAATTAGAATTTATTTATTTTGAAATAAGACCCCCACTCACACTAAACTCTTCCGAGTACTGAGGGCTCTGGGGAAAGGCAACTCCCCTTTCCAGTTTACACTCTAGGGTTCAAGATGACTCCTGTCGAAGAATAGGACCCCCAGATGTAACCTGGATAGCTAGAGTACTAGCTATTTCCCAGTCTATAGGTCTCCAGGTGTAATTTTGTGAGGCTCTGAATGATCTTTTAATCAGAGGTTAAAGTAAGCCGGAGCACAGCAGAATGGCATTTTGGGGCCCCTATTTTTAGGTGCTCAGTGTGTCTAGGCCCCTAAAAATAGAAAATGGAGTCAGAATACTATGTTCTGGGGCCCACCATTTAAAAATAGCAAGCCCCAGAACACAGCATTCTGGCTTCATTTTCTATTTTTAGGGGCCCTGACACTGAGCCTCTAAAAATTGCAGACCCTGGAATGGCACTCTGGCATGTTCTGGCTGGCAGAGAGATCTCCCAGACCTGGTTTAGGATCCGGCCTGACCTGCTTTGACTAAGCACGCTCAGAGCCTCTGAGCATGCTCAGTCAGAGCAGGCTCAGGCCGGAGCCTCAGCCCGAGTGGGGGCTGCTCTGCAGTGAGATGATGGCCAGATAAGGGGGCCCTGGGAGGGGTTCAGAATAGTATTCTCCCCAGGACTTGAAACTAGGGGTGGTGTAGGAGGAGGTTTAGGGGAGGTGCTCACTAATTTGGTATAACACTATTACTGCCAGACAACTGGGGGGGTGTTGGGAAATTCAGGAGGTGCACGGGTAAGTGTGAGGGGGTGTTAGGAAAATCCCTGGTTTGGGGACAGGCAAACCAGCCCGGTGGGGAAAGGGCACAGAGGAGGGTTTTGACCCAGGGCAGTGGGGAATATGGCATGACATGACAGGGGGGTAAAGAAGTTTTGGGGACCAGCAATGAAACAGGGGGTCGAGCATTTGCTGGGGTGGATAGTTGGTGAGTGGGAGCCACAATATGGGGTGGAGGTAGGCATGTGGGGAGTGGTAGCTGGTGTGAGGGCAGGTGTTCGGGGGCAGTAGCTGAGGTGGGTGGCAGTCATTTGGGAGGCAGTAGCTGGGCGGTGTGTGGGGGGCTGCTCTGGCATAAGGGAGGGCCCACACCGGTGTGAGAAGGGGCAGCCAATTTAGAAGGGTTCCAGAGCCCGCCACATTATGCTTTATCCCCTGCTTTTAACATTGAAGGAGATGTAAACAGTAACATTTTTACATTCTCCTGTTAAGGACACCAAAGATTTTATCCAGACTAAAAACTTACGCTGCTTACATTCAGTTTCAAAATATACAGCATCCATTTAAGTTTTCTGTGATTTTCCCTCTGTCAGCTGCTCAGGACTGACAGTGGCTATGGAAGGTTGATAGTAGAGGCTACTGCTCTCTGCTCAAGAATGACTGGAGTTCCCACTGTTATAATTGTTTTTGGAAGCCTAATATTACTGAATCTGCAAATTAAGTAGGCCCTTGTGTAGAAGCAATATGCAAAAACAGACTGCTCACCACACTGCCGTAATGTGGATATTGAACACCTTGTCCCACACATTCTCAATTCCTCCCCGAACCAGTCCAGTGAGAGTCCTGAACCCTAGTCTTCACTTTCAGCCTCTCCACAAAATCTTTAATATCCCAAATGCAGTCCTGTGGGATCTTAATTTAACTTAAAGCTTTGAGATGTTCCTTATCTTCTTTTCATTGGCCTTTCAACATTCATGCTATCATTTCCAGCCATCTTTAAAGTATGGCTGTGGGAAATTATATATCATTCAGCCCAG
>ML682300.1:416516-455160 GCA_007922195.1 Podocnemis expansa | reverse complement strand
CATGGCCTTGCTCCTCAGGAGGGAAGCAGGGCCCTGTTGCTGCACTATGCAACTCTCATTGCTCCAGGCCATGCTGGGGGCGGGGCCAATGGGGACCCTGAGCCATGCCCCATGCCCCTCTCACCCAATATGGTCATTTGGGACAGAGAGTGATAGCAGCAAGGACATGAGGCTGCCCTTAGTGGCCACCAGAGGGCGCTGCTGGGGTGAGGCGAACATGCCCTGCACTGCCTAGCCTGGACGTTAAGGGCGCTACATGGGGGGGGGCACCAGACCTGCCCTAAATGAGCACCACAGTGACTGCCGCACACCAGCCACGGATGCACCTGCGGTTCCCTGCCCAAATGCTGTGCCTAGGTCACAATGGACAGACCCTGCCTGGCTTCATTCTTTCCACTTGAGATCACTGCTCGGGCTCATGGGGGGGCGGATAGCCCCCAACAAATTCTGTGTGTGGGGGGGTCCTGTGTAGCAATGGTGCTGAGGGCACATGGGACATTTCCCCAGGAGGCCACCAGAGGGCGCTGCGTCCCACATACAGTGCACTGTTGCCTGGCCACTGGGGAACACATCCCAATGCGGGGGAGGACGGGACCTAGCACCACTGCAAGGCGACCATCAGGCATGACTATCTATGCCGATGTGTGCGCGAGGTGGGGGCACTATGCCGCGGAAACAGTTTGACCTGGCCACAGGTGGTGGGAAATCACTGACACAACAGAGAGAAAGTAAACCCTATCTAGGGCATGGCCACTCCCCTCACAGGAGCAGAGCTGTGTCATTGCCTCCACTGGTGGGGCCAGAGGCCATTGCTGCTCGCAGCCATCAGCAGGGAGACACCATGCGCTGGCTTAGCTAGACACCAGAGATGCCTGCCCAAATTGCATGAGTGATGGTGAAGACAGGCAGGGGAGTGTGTGGCATACACCTAGTTTCTGGCCTGCACTGGCTTTGTCTCCCTAGGAATAGTTCCCGGAGGGGATGGCCCAGCCTAGTGCCCATTAGAAAGATCACTGCTTCACTGGCAGTAGTTGAGGGCCACACAGGCTGTTGCCGTAAGTGCCCACCAGACAGCACTGCTTGGGGGTTGGCAGTACATACTGTGAACTGCCCCAACTGGCCACCACTAGGCAGTGCTGCAATGGCTCCTCTAGATGGGGGGGGGAGTAAAGTCTGGTAACAGCACCTGCCCACTGTACTAGAGGTTCTAAAGGGGCAGCCATGTTAGTCTAATAAAGCAAAAAAAGCAAGGCATCTTGTGGCACTTACAGACTAACTATTTTTTTATTGCATGAGCTTTCGTGGGAGAATATTCCACTTCATCAGACACTTTGAAGAAGGAGCTCCCTCTTCAAAGTGTCTCACGAAGTGGGATATTCTCCCATGAAAGCTCATGTGATAAATAAATGTGTTACTCTTTAAGTGCCACAAGACTCCTTGCTTTTTTTGTACTAGATGTGTTACTGTACAAATGGGTGGTGGTGATGAATACAGGGCAGAGACTTAATAAGGCAGCAGGAGTTACAGCTGAGGGGGTGGGCTGCACAGGACACGTGCAGAATGGTGTTTTGGGGCATTTACATAAAAGCATTGCCTTAAGTCAGCTAAGGGCCATCCCCATGGGGGCACGGGGGCCTGTCCCTGCAATTCTGTGAGCCCTGGGCTGTCCTCCTATGAGCAGTGCAGCACCAGCTTGTCCTCCCCCACCTACATCAGGGGCAGTAGGATGGAATCCAGCCTCTGCTCTAGGCCATCCCTCTCTGCCGCCCACAGTCACCCTCAGGGGTGGAGCAGCTAGCTCAGGAAAGGTGCAGGCGCATGGGAGGAGGCAGCAAACCCTTGTCGTCCCCCCATCCCCCCTGGTGCCACTGCCCAGCACCATAATCTTTCGTGTGCATAACTAGAGCCAAGATTCTGACTATATGGGATTTTCCTCCACAAAAACCTCATAGCATTGTTTTGCTGGCACACTGGATGCTGCCCTGAGTAGCTGTAGCCCAAAGGGGGTGCTATAACAGGATCTGGATTGCGCAGTGACAATGTAACCACAAGTGATAGGATAAAAGATTATTTTATTAAATAAGGTAGAATGCTTACGTCCCTTTCAGCTACCAGGGACCCCTGGAAATGGTAGCGGGCAGGCTCCTGGGCTTTATCTCCAAGGCACCTGCTGCAGCTTCCCGGTCCCTCGGTGATGTCCAAAATGCATTAGACTTTCCTACCATTATACAGCATCACAGGGAGAAGAATAACTACTAGCTAACTATTGAATGTACACGTCAGCATACAGACTCTGCTAACAGGCATGCTTTGTAAGGTTATAGGATGGTCACTCAGATAAACAAGTAGATATGTTTATAGAAACAGCAATAAATTGTGGGGTGTTCACTTCAGAGGGGTGCCTGCCTCAGGGCAAGGTCACTCCTGGTCTGAGTGAGACTATTAACAAGGCAAAAAATTGCACACATTTACAAATACATGGTGCCTTGGTCTGAGTGGAACCACAGGCAGGTGATAAATCATTCATGTTCTGGGCCCATGATTTGGTCCAAGTGGGGGTGCCATTGTCTTTCATGTACAATCTTCTTCCTCTTATTTTCCCTACAGTGGCGTCTATGAGTGCACGAAATGCACGGGGGCTTCTGTGTGTTGCACACATACGGTTCACAGGCCTGTCTGGCTACCAGGGTCACTGTGGCATTGATCCTGATGAGTGAGGGGGTAATGGGGGATTTTCTGAAGTGGCCACAAGGCAGCATTGCTGGGGGGGGGGGGTTAGGGGGCTGATACTTAGAATATACGTTTTGCCTTACCAGGTCCCCACCGATGAGTACACTTAAGGCAGTCTTTTCCAGAGCATGGGGGGGGGAGGTAAAAGCAGGGTTTCTTTTCCAAATGATGGATATACACCCAGCCTAGTTCCCCACTGCACCTCCTCTTCTCTCACCCCCGCACTGCTGTTCCTTTTCTCTGCTGAGACTAGCACTGTGTCACAGGATGTGCTCTAGCTGAGAGAGATGGTTAATTGAATTGATCTAAGCAGGATCAGCCCCATCCCCATCATTTCTCTAGGCCAGGGAAAGGGACAGGTCCTAACAGAGTGGCTCCACTCAGCAGGCAGCAGCAGCTGCTTAAGAAGCCAGGAGAGGCAGAGAACCAGAATTCAGGCACCTTCATTAATTTTAAGCAAGGGGGCTAGAAGAACAGCTTGGAACAGTGACTGTAGAGGGGGCAGTGGCTGGGCTGAGGAACCCTTTATGATATAATTTAACATTGATATTTCAAACTTACAATCATTGATATGAAATAGGACACCTCACGAACCATTAAATTGGTTATAATGTGCTCTGTATGATGATGTCATTCAAGGGTGTACATGTCACATCTTCACTGTGCATGGGAACGCCAGGGGGCATTAGGGGCATTCTCTCCCATGAGCACTCCACCTGGTCTGACAGCTTGTGATGGTGGGGAACAACATACAAACCTCTTCCCAAACTGGCCATTGAGTCAGTGGTTTTGCTCCAATGGCACCATCAGGGACACTGAATGCTAGGCCCTTAGTGGCCACCACAGGGTACTACTCCTGAGCGTGTGCTCTATCTGTATTTTAACTTGTGCTATTTCTGGGCCCGACTCCAGCCTGAATGGGCCCAGGGACAGCTTGCTTAGTGGTCCATAAGAAAACTCTCACTCACAATAGGCCCAGAAAAACCTGATGAGTCACCAGCACTGGCTCTTGTGACTCTATGCTCCATTGTATTCCTATCAATTTCCATAGCAGCATGCAACAGGCAAAGGGAAACAGTGATATAGTAATACGGCTGTTCCTTTGGGGTTAGGAGAACCCTTTCAGTAAAAATCAGAGAGTCTCAACTAACTTACCTCCTTACTAGACACACTGCCTGACTGGGAGCCAGAAACTGAAATACAGTTAATGGAGCTGAGTATATTTTTGCTTTAGCATCTTGATAACCAATGTGAGGGGACATGGAAGTCTGACTTCAGTGTCACCCATGAGTACAAGGAGAATCTGAAGCTTCCCTTGTCTTGACATTTTCAAGCAGCTACCCTAGGCACAGACGGGGCATGTTGCTCACATCTTGTATTTTGACTGTCCAGGCTGTGGAGATGTACTTCTGCCACCATCTCCTCAGTCTGGGCCTCCTGGATGATTCCTCTACAAGAACAGCAAATAACCCAAACATGAACCATCAGTGGCCAAACTTTAACCAGTGCATGAGATCCTTCCCTCCCCACCTACCCTCCACTCTATACTAGCCCCAATGGATGAAGAAAACAAATGGAAAACTCAGCCAGGACTCTTGGCTCAGACCCCACCCTCATCCCTGTAGCACCAAGCACCCAACATTATTCTTGATCCTGCCTGTGTGTGTGGTACAGGCTCCTGAGACCAAGCCTCTAGGGATACAGGCCTAGAACACCTGACTCTATCCTGAACGGACATGATACGCAGAGAAGAAAGGAGACAGTGTGCATGTGCTGACTAACCTATGAGAGTGAGGTCCCTGCTTCAGTTCCCACATGCCTCAGTCATCTGTTGCAATAGAATGATTGTTCTTCCTATCCCTCTTGGATAACCCCATGAGAGGGGATGGGTAACGGTTATAAAGAGTGGTAGCCATCACCAGCTCACTGTGTGCCATGGGTTCATACCTGCTATTGTCCCCAGTCCTTTGCTTTGGCCAGTACATCTCACTCTCCACAGAAGTCACCTGAGCTCACCTTACACTCCATATTGTTCTGCTCTTTCCTGGAACTGCTGATCTGTTTGCCAGACAGTTCTTTCCTCAGCTCTGCGAGCAGAAGGGATGGGGCATCAGGGGAGCAGTTCACCTTGCATGAGAATATTGTGATATAGTTTTCTTTGGGGGGTCAGAGAGTAATAAATGAATCCCAGGTGGTAAGTGTTTTCATCACCTGTTCAGGCACCAAAAGGAACAGTTTCTCTCAATCACTGAATCTACAATACTGTCAGCAATGGAAGAATAAGTATTTGTTCAGCCATATTATTATTTATGTGGTCTATATTTGCAGTAGCTTAGGTGTCTCACCACACTAACTTAGACTTCGTGAAGCGCATCCTGTTTGAGTCACTATTTATTATAAATAGGATGTTTGTGCGAAAACTAAACTATGTGCAGATGTGGAAAGATCTCCATTATATCCTCTTGTTTCTGCTCTTGAAATAGAAGTGGGCTAAATAATTCTGTACAAAATATGCTATATTAACACAGAGAATATAGGATTTGACAATGGAATTCACTTTCCTATATGGTGGGATTTAACTCTGGTGTGATGGCCAAGATCCTGCTGTGGAGCTTCCTTTTTCCTATCCATCTTCAGCCATTTAGTAGGGAGCTGATAAAGTTCAGTGTCACCCATCCCTTGTCTCTCTGTACTTCCTGAATTACTTTTCTTGCTTGTTTTTTAGTAAACAGAACTTTTCTTAGATCCTGAGGTACATTATGCTTATATAATATCCTGACATTCTAGAACTGCTTTCATCTAAGATATATGCTCTGAAGTACTGATACAGGTTATCAGTGGAACTATCGAAATGACCAAGTCTGTTACTGCATCCTCCTCACTGGAGGTGAAGTTGCTTCCCAGTCATAATCCCCACCCTGATCTATGGTGCTAAAGCAGGTTTAAGACACAAGAACTGCATGGTTCTTCTTCGAGCAGTGTCTCCGACTGCTCCACCGTAGTTGTCTTCAGCGCCGTGCGCCAGCGATCGGAGATTTCTCACAGCAGTGCCCTGAAGGTATGGGGGGGATGCGCGCGATGAGGAGCGCCCAGTTGCTTCGTGCCCTTAGGGACTTGCGCGCAAGCGCCCCCTCCCACTCCTCAGTTCCCTCCTTTCCACTGTTGGCTCAGGAAAGATTCCTCGCAGCTCCGGTTCAACCAGAATCAGTGCCACTCCAGAAAATGAAACAGAAACAATAAGAAAGAAGAGAAAAGAAGAAAAGCATATCAGACCAAAAAAAACCAACAAAGGAAAACCAAAAGTCATGCCACCGCTGCTGGGATTCAAATGCTGCACCTCCTGCAGAGATGCGATACCGGCATCTGATGGCCACACTCAATGTATTAAATGCCTCGGTGAGGGACACTTATCTCACAAGTGTCCTCACTGCAAAAACCTCACTCTGAGAGCCAGAAAATAGACAAATGAAGCTAAAGCTGCTTCTTATGGAGGGCTCTCTTAAGCCAACTTCAGAGCCTGCTCGCTCCCTGGCTGCCTCAGAAAAGCCGCAAAAGCGGCACTCCTCCGAACCATCCTCTCTGACTGCAAAAAGAATCTAAAAGTCACAGAGCTGATGCTGCCCATGAGCCTTTAAGTGCCCCGGGCAATTCTACCCCTCTTAAGGGAAGCCGCTCCCCTAGTTCATCTAAAGAACAGGGGTGGGAGACTACGGCGGTCACTCAGCCTTCAGCGCCGCCAACTCTACAGCCGTGACGCCTCAGCACGGAGCTGGAACAGCGCCAGCAGTGGCAGGGGCTCTGACCCCCCCTTCCTTCCATCGGTGCTGTTCTTGGTGCAGACAACTTCTTCTGCACCGGTCCCTACCTTCTTTCAGCCAGCACAGAGCACCCGTCCAGCCTCACCCCCTCGCACCCACCCCAGCCTTCCATGCCGATAGAACATACTACCTCTGTGTTTTTCCCTGCTTCAGTGAATTTCCCTCAGGTGCTTCCTCAGCACTCGGTTCCGTCACAGTCGGCTCCAGCTCAAACCCCGCAACTCCCGCCTATGACACTAGAGGGAGTTCAAGCCTCAGGAACTACTTGGAAGCACAAGCAAAAAACCCACCACTGCAGTCAAACTCCTAACTCCTCTCCAAGTTTGCCTTTATTTGAGATGGACTCTTCACAGGAGCTGATGACATCCCTGTCATTTTTGTCTTCAGAAAGTGTATGCTCTGACACTCCCCAGCCCATAGTCCAACATCCACCTCCAGCTCTTGAATCTTCTATACCACCTCAGCAAATTCCATACCTGGGCTTCACCTGGGCATATCCCCCGTACTGTAATAATGCCTCAATGGCTATGCAGTGGATGCCTTGGGGACCCTGGCCTTACTACACCGCTGTACAGGCAGCTCCCCGTGTGCACCAGTTTACAAGCAATCCTCAGCAGGCGGCTCCACCACAGCAGCAACACTCTGATTCTCCTCTGGGACAAATATTAAATGATACATTAACTGACCACACTACCAAACTTACTAAGTCAGATGATAGTAAACAACTGGAACTGAGGGACACAGGGCCAGCAGTGCCTCATGAGCTGCAGCATGTGTGCTGGGCTCCAGAGGGCACCCAAACTGGCCCTACAGCATCTGCTACGGGCACAGAAGCTTCCCGTAACCATGCATGGTGATGCATGCATACACCTTTATGGGAATGGATGTAATCAGCACCTCCAAATCAAACTGTATTTCTAGAATTGATAGACAATCATGTAGTAAATAAAATACATGTTCTAGCAAGATGATACGCAGATGGAATATCCAAGCATCCTATCATAAAATTTTCCACCAATCAAAAGGTCAGTGCCGGTTACTGAAGACCAAACAAAGCTTTTATTGAAGTGAATAAGAGACATTTCCATTCACAAGAGAGGGAATGAGGCAGGAAGATTCATGACCTTTAACAAGCATTCAAATCTTACTTAAAAGCTGTGTTAACAATTTATTCAAAACGTAGCCACAGTAAATTGCCTCCACAGAATTCCCTCACAAATAACCTTGCTATTTAATTTTGTGGTCCTAATCCTGCTGCACTTCAAAATGCCATCTGTCCATCCTTCTCCCAATCAATCAGAATAGGAGAAAACCAACATCTCTCCTCACTCCATTGCCAAGTGGCTTTAGGAGACACCGCAATAAGAATGATGAGATTTCCACATCTCTCTCTCTCTTATATGTATAGCGAAAACAATGAGAGTGTTCTGGCACCTTAAAGACTAACAAATTTCTTGAGGCATAAGCTTTCGTGGACTCCACTGATGTCACTGACAGAGTGGGCTGGAGCCCATGGAAGCTTATGCCTGAAGAAATCTGATAGCCTGTATGGTGCCATAGCACTCTCATTGTTTTTGCTGTACACAAACTAACACAGCTAACCCTCTGGAACTTGTCAATATATTTATAATTATTCAGATTAATCCCACTATTTATAAAAGACAGATAAAGTTGTTTATCCCAGGAAGATTAGATGGCAAAGGCATTAAAAATTCAGCATCCACAGGTGGCTTTACACTTGTAATGCACACAAGGGTCACTGACTGAGAATAGCAGTGTCTGTGTTTCAAAACTAGATAACACAAAGGTGCTTCTCCAAGTTCCAAAGGGTCAGCCATGTTAGGTGAGTTCAGTAAAACAAAAAAGGAGTCCTGTGGCACTTAAAGACTAACACATTTATTTATTTAATAAATGTGTTAGTCTTTAAGTGCCACAGGAGTCTTTGTTTTCCTTTCTAGTGTCTCTGGCATGTACATTTTTCATATTATACTGTCAAAGTAATTTGTCTAGCAAGATTTTATCTGCACACTTGGACTTCAGAAACAGTCACCATTTATCTGTGCTACATTTCCATGTGCTGCAGAGACTTTAAGAATATAAATTAAAAGAGCAGTTCTCATGTATGAACTTTGGCATCAAAGGTTTTACAAAATGGCATTTGCTCCTGTGATTGCTGGGAGTGAACAGCGGGATCCTATTCTGCTTTTTCACATCTCCCTTGTCTCTCATCAGAAGCTAGAACTTAAAACCTCTTTGAGACAGACACCATTTTCTTACTGCATGTCTGTAGAGCACCTATCAGAAGGAGGTCCCAGTCCATGACTGGGACTCCTATTTGCTACTACAAGATAGATTATTTTTTAAATCCAAGTTCTGCAAACTCTCAGCAGGCATGACTTTATATAATATTAGCAGACTATTGAACTAATGGGACTACACACAAGCAAAATTAGAAATGCCAGCTATGGGATTAAAAAGAACAGGAGTCAAGCTGAATTTTTTTTGACATTTAAAAAAAATAAATGAGGTATTCTATTATAAAATCTTTAAAGGTTCACATTTTCAATTTTTTCACCATATTGGAGGGCTACAAACTTTTTTAAAAAATGAAAGCTGAGATTTTGACATCATAAAATGACTTAAGAGTTGTGGATTTTAAGAAAAACATTAAAAACTCATGCTAACATTGTGTGAGGGATGGCTACACGCTGAACCTCACTCTTGTATATATTTGCCAGCTCCAGGTCTAAGTGTGTACTTTCACAGTTATGGAAAGCTGGTGTAAATATCATCTCAGCTGTTGTACCCTGCTGCGCATCAGCCATCTACTTACATAGCTTTAAGCAGCAGTAATTACCACGTGTGAAGTTATAGGCCTCAGCTAATTTTGATTACTTTAGTTTATCATATTGTTAAGAACACTCACATCTTATGGTGGTGTCACTTGAATGGATTTCCTCAGATTTTCGAACACAAAGGCCAAGCGTATGAAGTTTCAGTCCAAAAGGAAAAATATTTCTGAAAGACATGAACAACTGAAAAGAGGGTTTTAAATGAAACGTCCTTCTCACTGTTAGTTATGGTTTTATCAGTAGCATTTATTTATTCATTGAGGACACAGACCACATTAAAGCCATACAGATCAATAAAAACTGTTCTAGTTATAACTAGATTACTGAATGCCTTTATGACTTACTAAAATGAATTGTTATTTATCTAACTCTGCTTATTAACAAATAAAACTGCTCTTGATCTGTTAAAGCTCCACAAACAAAACATTTCCATATTCTGCCTGTAAAGAATCCCATTGAATAGTTCAAACCTGTCTTTTAATGTGAAGTCAGACCTTCGGTGGAGCGGTTGTGGGAGCCGTAGGGAGGTAGTAGAAAAACCAGGAGCAGCAGTGAGTAGCTAGATAGAGCCACATGTAAAGGATAAAAATGGTTAATTTATTTGTCTTTTCTCTCCTCCATCACCTCTCGTTCTGTCTCAAGACTGCCAGTGCGGTATCCATCAAATGTCTTGTTGGACAAACTCTGCCCCTTCCCTCCTCTGAAGCTATGGAGTGAAACTTGTGAGATACTATGGTAGGGTTCAGGGAGCCAGCTGCACAGGTGCTTCATGGCATAACTTTAATTTCTGAAGTGAGCCTCTATGTAGTAAAATTGGGAAGATGGGGTGGAAGCAGGGGTAACGGGGGAGCAGGCTTTGTCTACATGGAGCCACTGGTAATAGCCTTCACACAGAGAGGTGGAGGGCCAGTGCAACCTCAAGGCCACAACTGTGCCACGCAGCACCATGCAACCAAGGATCCTCTTTGTTCTTCCCAGCCCACACAAAGCTTACATAAGACAACTGCAATTCACTGGGCTGGTGCAGAGGCATATGCATCCCATGTACTCCTCGTATCGCATGAGTGAAGTTAGGGTATATCTATTCTAATGACAGAATCAACTCGGCGTTCTGGGAGCAGTTCACAGCAAGTCTGAACTTGCTGCGCCGCTCCTGGAAGTCGGCCCCAGAAGTCCTTGGGGGCAGGGGCGTAGGGGAAGGCCGACAGCAAGGGATTGGAGGTTGGCTTTTCCCAGATGTGTACTGGCTGCTTACAAAGTCGCTGTCAGTTACGCAAGGAATTTTATGCTCCTTGTATAACTGGCAGTCGACTGCCACCCAAAAGCCCTCTAGTTCTGATTAGGGCTTAGCTGTGGACAGCACAGTAAAATTGTCTCTGGGACTGTCAGTAAGAGTCTGGATACTTCACCATGTCCACAGGCAGAAAAGGTCACCTGCACCTCAAGTTATCATGCCACTGAAAATTTTGACCTCATCTCCGGTTACTTGTCTGATGAAGAACATGTTTCCCCAAATTTAATGACACTTCTATGCAGCTGATGACAATGTTGTTCAATATTAGTTCAATGCTTTACGATGTGTATTTACTCTTCATGTAGACATTACACCCTAGTACGCTGTATCACTCAAATGCTATTCATTCACAGGCCTGCTGTGAGTGATGATGCATGCTCATTGTTAAACTGGAATTATGAACGAGACACAAAAAGGAATTAATAACTCTCTAGAGAATAATTGTATAGTCAAAAGGCACATATGAACTAAATGATTATAAAATGTTTCATCCCATTCAGAGTCCAGTCACAGCCTTTTTTGATGTAAAACATTAGTGACGGCTCTCATTCTTCCATAGTCATAGGAAAAGGAAGTTCATACAATACATTTGATAAAAGAAGTCTCACAGGTTTCCATCAGGCAGCCAACAGGGGCTAATAAAATTGTAAAAGACAGTTATTAACCTTCTGTAACTGTTGTTTTTCAAAACATGATGCTCACATCTATTTCAATTGTATGTGTGTGTGTGTGCGCCTCATGCACGACTACTGGAAGGATTTTTTCCCATAGTGATATCTTTAAGGCTGGCTGTAGAGCACCCTGGAGTTGCACTCCCACAGCACGCTGGGATTTCACCAACCCTTCACCCACTCAATTCCTTCTTGCCAGTAGATTTCAACAGAGGTGACAGTGGTGGGTCTGTGAATGGACATGAACAGCACATCTTGAGGAATAACAGTTACAGAAGATAACTAAATGTCTTTTCTTCTTTTTCAAATGCTTGCTCATGTTGACTCCAGTTAGGTGGTTCACAAGCAATCCCATGGATGCTGGGGTCAGACTCAGAGCTCAACTGGACACTGATTACAGAACCGCTCTGCTAACTGCTGTGTCATCTTTCATTTGCTGAATGATGGCACAGTGTATCATGAAGTTGTGGAAGACCATGTTGCTGCTGTTCAAATGCCCTGAATCAGGACTTGAAGTAAGAAAGCTGTCAACGTTGCCTCTGCCCTTGTGACATGGGCTGACAGGGGCAGGAGGAGAATGCAACTTTGCCAGGACATAATACATCTTAATGCATGATGTAATACATGATCAAATCATGTGTGAGTAGATGGGGAGGCCCTTCATCCTACCTGCCACTGCTACAAAGAGCTCAGATGTTTCTCTGAATGGTTTTGTTCTCTGATCATAGAAAGCTCACATCCTCCTGAAGTCTAGTAAGTGAAGCTCTGTTCCCAAGCTATGGCATGTGATTTGGGGTAGAAGGCCAGGAGAAAAAGTCTCCTGGTTTGAAACAAACTGGGAGACCGCACTTGGAAGGAAGGGTGGATGTGGGTGTAGACAAACCTTATCTTTGAAAAACATGGTATTAGTGGGCTCCACTATCAGTGCTTTAAGCTCCAAAACGCCTCTGGCTGATGTAATGTCCCTTAGGAAGGCTATCTTCCACAACAAATACAGGAGGCAGCAAGTTAACAGTAGGTCAAATGGTGGCCTCACTGGTGCTGACAGCACTAAGTTAAGGTCCCACTGGGGAACAGGTTGGGTGAGTTTATGGGAATAATCTGTCAAGGTCCTTGAGGAAGTGACCTACTGTATGATTCGTGACGACTGAATGCACATTCATCCATGAGTGAAAAACTGAGATTGCAGCTAATGGACCTTAATGGATGGTACTGAGAGACCATGCTACTTAAGATGTAACAAGTCCAAAATGAGACATATGGATTGATCTCTCTGGATAACTGCCTTTTTGCACAGACCAGATCAAGAATCTTTTCCATTGTGCCATTTCCGTGGATGTAGTGGAGGAACCCCTGCTTCCCTGGAGATTCTTCCTAACCTGCTCTGAGCATTCCATGTCTTGCAGATTCAGCCACGGAGCTTCCACACTGCTAGGTGCTGGTCACTTCCCAAACATCCTGCTCCAGGCCATGTGACCTGTAATCAAACACATGTGAAATGACAAATGCCGCAAGACTGGAAAGATGGTATTACTGTGGCACTGCAAAAACAGGGTGAGATTACTGTCACGGGATGCACATCCATGCACCCTAGAGTGACTTGTCTGTTCATTTTTGTACTATAAATGTGTGGGTGGATGCAAAATGTGCCATGCAAGGTTTCCTAATCCATGCTCTGACTTATTGTTGTGGTATCATGTTCCCTGCAGTGTCATCTACATGCACAGATGTGAAGCATGTTTCCAGGGTTTTTATAATCAGAGCTGTTTCTCAATCAGCTGACAAAGCAAGGTATATTAAAAATATCAAATGAAGCCTAAGGTGATTGGGACATGTACGCTTTACGGAAGATGAGAGACATGCTACCTGTGGGAAGAAACAAAAAGGAAGGCAGGCCAAGGTCTAGCAGGCAGAGGACAGTGACAGAGCATATAAATGAGCTGGCCTCACCTGGGAAGACATACCCCATGCAGCAATCAGCTGTGATCAGTGGATGAACTGGACTGCTTGATTTACAGCAGCAGCACAGGAAGAACTAAGGTCTAATGGTCTTGTATTAGAAGCACCTGAATAGCTGCGTATCTCCACTAAAAACTCAACTAACATGAGACAAGGAGGCTAAACGAAAAGCAAACCTACGATAACTAAAATTTGTGTATGGGAGTTTCCAATGTGTCTGATATTCTTTGGTAATGAAGATACAGACACTTTCAAATAAAACTTTCCCATAAACTTGAGCAAGCGGTTGGGTTAGATGACTCCTGAGAGGGCCATAACTAGGGCAGCGCGACTGGGGCAAAACCCCAAGTGCTGAATTTTAAAAGGCGATGGCCGCATGGCTGGCAGGTGCAAACCCTACCTGGCCCCAAATGCACATTCCTCCAGGTGCCAGGCTGGGGCTAGGGCTGTGGGAGATTTTAATCTCCCACCCTGCCCCAGAGCATGCTCAGGGGAAAGGTGGAGGAAAAGCCTGTGCCCAGTGGCCACACAGCCACCACAGCTCCGGCCTGGGGACTGCACCATGGCCAGGTAAGGGGGAAGGCCACAGGCGCCCTGGGGTGGTCGGTGACCACCACAGCTGGCAGGTGGGCGAGAAGGAAGAAGGGGCCAGATCTGGCTCCTTGTGGCCTTCTGGCAACGGCTTGGGCGGCGGGGAGCTGGATCCATCCCCAGCCACTGTGGGAAGGCAGCAGGGAGCCCCAGCCACACATCCCACCGCCTTCCAGTGGCAGCTCAGGATGGATGCAGCTCCCCGCCACCGGCACAGATCGGGCCCGGGCCAGATCAAGGCCTGGGTCATAGGAGGGTGCCCTTCAGGCTGCTCGTCCTTGGGCACAAAAACAACTAGTTCCACCACTGCCTCCTGACCTGAGGTCCTTTCCATACCTAACTTTCTATGATTTTATGATTTGTGACAATTCTGTTTCAGGCTGAATGGCAGATTTGGCAAATTCAATTCCAGATGAGTACCCATGATAGTCTGGTTCAGCAAAATGGACAAGGAGTCCTGTGGCATTTTTAAAGACTAACAGAATTATATATCATAACGTGATAAAAAAAATTGTTAGCCTTTAAAAGTGCCACAAAACACCATGTTTGAGATCTGGCAAAGTAAGTGTCACTGTCAATGCCTCCCATCCCTCTAGATGGTGCTGTGCAATCATTACATTAGAAACCTGAAAGAAATTTGCAGCATTTTTTTAAGAGCATATATATATCAAACTGCATTTCTAGTCTTCTTTTATAATATGGTAAATTGTCTTCTTTCACCATGGTCCAGTGGATCTAAGCCACACAGAAAAATGAGAAGTCTTTCAATTCACTATTAAGATGAGTCCATACCAACGATCTCAGCTATAACCAGCTCAAGGCCAGAATTCAGTCTCTATTCTCATCTTTTATTACTTCTCGGCTTATCAGATTTTAGTGATGTTATATGCAACTCCAGCAAATCTTCTATTAGTGTTTATTGCTGATCTCTTTCAAACTCATCTATCCAAGGTTTTGGGTTTTTTTTTTGTTTTTTTGTTTTTTTTAAACCTTATTCAGTTAATATTAGGGTATTTAGAGAACTTTTATGGTCTCTTCATTTTATGTCCAGTTTAATGCCAGTTGATTGATCATTATTTAAGATGAGTTTTGCACCTTACAGTATCACATTTTCATTGGTATAGACTATTTAGTACACACAGCTCACTGTTCATCAAATTCTACTGTTCAATTATCAAGTAGTACACGTTGCATATTTTCAAAGACTTATCGTGGTGAATGGAATACTCATGAGCATACAAAGGCACAATGCAATCGATGAACATCCCCATAAAAGCCAAACAAGCTCATACTTACTGAGCTGTGTAATTCAATCAAGTGTATCTTGCTCATTTTGCTAGGGAAAGCCACTTCCCACCCACATTGATTGTGTGTTTCTTCCATCCACTGACCTAGGGAACCAGGAGTTCTGAATTCCTTTTTCTTGTGGTTTCACTCCTTGAGTAACTGGTCCTGTGGTATCCCACAAATATAGAAAAAAACAAAACTAAACTAAACAAAAACCCACACAATTTAGTTTACAAAGCCCTTTTAGACATGGTAGTAAGGAGGAAAAGAGTGAAGAGACCCACTGGATTCAGCTTCACCCCAAAATCTTGAAATCACAGCAACTATGTACAGTAGTACTCGCTTGTCATTTGATTTCACTCTGTCCATATCGTCCAACAGTTATTCAGGTACGGGTAAACTCTCTTTTGTGATGGGATGGTTTCTTCTGAAGAATCTGAATTAAAGTTACTCCATGGTGAATAACACTGAGGGGTGAGGTACATTTCTAGAATAAAACTAACAGAAAACTCAAACAAATGCTAAGAACCATAGAAACTGAAGGGATTACGAGAGGTCATCGAGCAGAGTCCCCTGAACTCATGGCCGGACCAAGTAACCTCTTAAACCATCTCTGACACATGGATGCATGTTGTGAATCTTCAACAGCCTCTTTTTAAGAAATCTGAAGTGTAGAATTTTGTACGCTTGGGCTATTTGTTTCAACTTCTTTAAGGACTAACTGGACTGTTGGGAACATTTAAAAGTGATGCCATGGCACCATTCTCAGCAATCACGTCAGTGCTCCAGAAGATCACAGATCTAGACAAACCAACATACTGCATTAGAGTCTAAGCATCTGAATGTAATGAAATGCATAGACATTGCACATTCCATCCACACAATCACTACTTTTCTCATCTCTGTAACAAGGGTGACATTCAGGATTCAGCTCCACAAGACAGCTAATCCTAATGCAACCCAGACTTTTTTTTTTTTGGAATATCTTTTACCCCATCTGCTGACCATGGCTCATCTGCCTACTCCCTACATTTATAAATGATAAGGTCCTTTACAAAAGTGATCAGCCTACACTGTAAACTAAAAAAACAAACAATCCAACCAGAAGGGGGAAGGGGGGAGGAATTAAATGCATTCTCATGAAGTTCTCAGTATTTTTCCCCCCTCAGGTTATGCCAAGATAATCCGCACAGGTTATTGTTTTATTTCCTAAAGTGACATTTTGCTGAGGTTGCTCACAACTCACAACAAACGTTACACTACTTCTTTCAAAAGTTTACAACTGAACGTTGACTTAATATAGTTTTGAAACTTACTATGAAGAAGAAAAGTGCTGCTTTTCATAAAATCATAGAATATTTGGGTTGGAAGGGACCCTCAGGAGGTCATGTCCAACTCTTTGCTCACAGTAGGACAAATCCCAACCACATCATCCCAGCCAGAGCTTTGTCAAACCTCACATTAAAAACCAGTAAGGATGGAGACTCCACCGCTGCCCTAGGCAACCCATTCCAGTACTTCAACACTCTTCTATTGAAAATGCTTTTCCTTGTATCCAATTTAGCCCACTACCACTGCAACTTGAGACCATCACTCCTAGTTCAATCATCTAATACCACTGAGAACAGCGTAGCTCCACCCTCCTTAAAACCCCTTCAAGCAGTTAAAGTCTGCTATCAAATCCCCCTCTCATTTTTCTCTTCTGTACACTAAATAAGGCTTGTTCTCTAAGCCTCTCCTCATAAGACATGTGCTTTAGCCCCTAATAATTTTCACTGGACTCTCTCCAATTTGTCCATATCCTTCTTATAGTGGCGGCCCAGAACTGGACACAGTACTCCAAATGTAGCCTCACCGGTGCCCCATAGAGAGGAATATTTACTTCCTTTCATCTGCTCGTAGCACACTGTTGACTCACACCCCCTTCCTCCACACTGTAACCTCCTGCTCCTTTTCAACAGAACTGCTGCCGAGCCAATCAGTTACCACTCTGCAGCAGTGCATGGGATTCCTCCATTGTAAGTGCAGAAGTCTGCACTTGTCCTTGTTGAACCTCATCAGATTTCTTTTGGCCCAAACCCCCAATTTGTCTGGGTCACTCTGTATCCTATTCCTACCTTCCAGCATATCTACCATGCCCCCCATTTTAGTGTTATCTACAAACTTGCTGAGGCTGCAGTCTATCACATCTTTCAGTTAACTAGCGAAGCCCAAATCAGCCCCAGATTCAACTCTAAGAGCATTCAGCTTCATACCAGCTGCCAGCTAGACACTGAGCCATTGATCACTACCCGTTGAGCCTGATGATCTAGCCAGCTTTTCTATCCTTCCTATTCATCCAATCTACACTTCTGTAACGTGCTGGCTAGAATACCATCAGAGGCCATATCGAAAGTTTGCTAAACTCAAAATACAACACGTCCGACAGCCACACACCATGATAGGAGGCAATCAGGTTGGTCAGGCATGACTTACCCTTGCTGAATCTATGCTGACTGATCAACTTTTGCTCCTCCAAGTACTTCAAAATGAATTCCTTGAGGACCTGCTCTGTAAGTTTTCCATGATTCCCTGAGTGGTGTGTAGTTCTCTGCATCCTCCTCCTTCCTTTTTCAATAGATGAACACTACAGTTGTTTTTCTCCAATAGCATGGGACTTCCCTTGATTGATGCGAATTTTCTAAGATAATGGCCAATGGCTCTACAATCTTGTCAGGCAACCTCCCCGGCACACTGCATCCAGCCCCATGGACTTATGCATGTCCAGCTTTTCTAAATAATCCTGAACCTGTTCTTTTACCATGGAAGACGGATCGCCTCCTCCTCCCCATATAACTATCTTATTCCACTGTTGTCTACAATTCTATATACTCAGTTCAGATTAAGTTAGAGCCATTGTAAAAGAAATCTAGTTGTGCCAATATGGAATTGAGTTAACAAGTGGGGGAAAAAACACAAAAAACAAAATGCCCTACAAACCAGAAAATGAGATCAATATAAAATGCTGTCTATTAATAGCTCTTTTATAACAATCATAGGCTGAAATGTTCTGCAGCCTCTCTGTGTTTCTAGGAGTCAAATCACTGCAATGCCAGTTTTTAGATTTACTAAATAACTACCTTAGGGTTTTCTAGAGCGACTATTGTTGCAGCATCTGAGGCCCAGAACTCACAATATTTAGGCATCCTGTTGATTTTAGTGGATGTTAGGCAACTAAATATCATTAAGGCAACAGGCCCTAAGTACTTTATTCTTGATACTATTATCCCTTAGACTACTACTGCCTCAAAGAAAATGATACTTTAGATCTACACCCTGGACAGACTATGCCTGTTACTGAAAAAAATATTTTTTTGTATCATGGCAGAAGGCATCATGAAAGTGACAAATTCTTAACCTGTCCACCTGCTTCAAAACAAACCCCTTTCGACAAACAGGGGGCATAGGGGAGAGGGCATTCTTATACTGATGACGTCTATTCCACTGCCCAGAAGAGTAAGAAGGTGGCTCTGACACACCATCACAGGCTGATTAGCCCTTTAAGGCAAGCAGGGTTCACTCACCCTTGCCCTGGACCTACCTACCTCCTATCCCTTACCCTATTTGCTGACCACTGGTAAGGCTATATTTCACTGCCATGAAACAATCGTGGCTGGCCTGTATCAGCTGACTTGAAGTTGTGGAAGTTCGGGTTTGAGCTTCTGATCAAGCTATGGGAGCCAAGGTCTCCACCCTAAAACCAAACAGCTGCCACAACGGAACAGCCCAATAACCCAAATCAGGTGACATGGGCCAGCATAAGTATTTAGATGCAATATCGACCTCGCCTTAGTGATAATTAATGATCCCAGCAGAGTGGCGACTATCCCCAAACGTGTGGGCATCAGCGTGAGTGTGAACTCTGTCAGGAAGAGAGACCCAGGAGTGAGAACTAAGGGAGTACCTCTCTGGGAAGTCAGGCTTGAAGAGACCCACAGAGAGCAGATTAGGCTCCAGAGGGGCAGTCTTGAGACAGAGCCTATAAGGAGACACTTGAGGGAAACCTCTATGGCCAAGGAGCAGGGACAAAAGCTGTAGACTTTATGTAGTTCAAGAAGGGCAGAGGAATTGTCAGTTTAGATCTTTAGCAGAATTTACAGTTGGACCTTTCTTATCCCACAACGGGACTGGACATTTAAGTGGCCTGGCTGGAGGGTCTGGTCAGAGCCGTCCTTAGTATAGGGCAAGAGGGGCAGCCGCCCCGCAGGGCCAGCTGGAGGAAGGATCGGGCACAGTGCCATGCAGGACATAGCACCTGCAGGATCAGGCCCGCACTGCAACCGGAGGACGGAGAGGAACAGCAGCATTCCCCCTCCAGCCAAGCGCGCTGCTTTCGGCTCTTTGCTGGAGCAGTGGGGAGGTGGCGGGAGGCAGCGCGGAGCCTGTATCACTACCTCCCCTCCCCCCCCCGCTGTACTGCCTCCTGCCCCTTCCCTGCTGCTTGGGCACAGAGCCAAAAGCAGCACGTGTAGCAAGGAGGAGCTGACCGGCAGCACTGAATTGGGCTGCCACTTTTTGCCAGCTCGCCTGGTCCCCAGCATGGGACAGCTGGCGCAAGGGCCTGCCCCTCCCCTAGGCCAGCCCACCCGGCCCCCCAGTGCCAGGGGGAGTTAGCAAGGACCCTGCAGAGGACAATTCGCCCGGGACCCCGCACCCCTGTAATCCCTGGCTCTGGTCAGACAGAGACAGGCTTTTGTGGGGCCAAGGACGTGGGGATTTCATGTTGAGAGCAGCACAGCAGTAAGAACATCACCCTTGCACACCTCCTCCAGTGGCAGTGAAAGCAAAACTACACAGCAACGAAGGCATTTCAGAGTCTATGGGGCAAGAGCTACACAGCAGCAACAGCTGCATATAATTATCTACTGTATCCATTAAAGCAGGGGTAAGTTCCCACACAGTACTTTAGCACACTGAAATCGACGTGCAGGTTGGCACCCCTTCTGGGATAGAAACTATTCCAGCAGGACTACTTCTAGCATGATGGCCATTTCCAGAGTCCCTTTTTTGTGAGATTCATCCTGTCTGTAGCTCTGGGCACTAGCAAACAGGAAATTATAAAAAGGGAGTTTCTGATTCATGGGCCCTGGAATTACCTAACTCTTTGGACTCATCAGAAACCGGCCAAGACAAACAGTTTGTCTGGTGAGATAGCACACTCCACAGCCAAACTGGAGACAAAGGGCCTTACTCAGTAAGAAGAGCTTTCATAGTCATGCTGTGTCCATCCTTTGGCAAGTTCCTTTACTTTTGATTCATGATAAAGGACGAGATTTATCAAAGCACAGACTGGAAAGGGCATCTATGTCATCATATCAGCGTTACATTCTTGCTTTGACCAAGTAACAACAGTTCAACAGAGGACAGCTAGTCATTACACACTGAACGTCAGTGGGCCAACCACATCTCACATTGGTTTGTGTTAATCAAAAACCACTGGGCTGAATACACTCCTAGTGCCTGTGAGTACAACCTCGTCCAAGCCCATGCCAGATACCACAATCCCATGCAATATCCTTCAGGAGCATATAATATTAATTTATAGAGCTACTATAAGATGGGTGCAAAACCAGTTGGATAACAATCACTCGCAGAGAGTAGTTATCAACAGTTCCCGGTCATGCTGGAAGGGTATAATGAGTGGGGTACCACAGGGATCAGTTCTGGGGCTGGTTCTGTTCAATATTTTCATCAATGATTTAGACGATGGTGTAGAGAGTACACTTATAAAGTTTGCCAATGATCCCAAACTAGGAGGGGTTGTCGATGATACCAAACTGGAAAGGGGGTGCTCTGGAGAATAGGATCACAATTCAAAATGATCTGGACAAACTGGGAAAATGCTCCAATGTAAAAAGCATGCAATTCAATAAAGACAAGTCCAAAGTACTCCAGTTAGGAAAGAACAATCCACATATCCAAAAGGGGCAATGACTGCCTAGGAAGGAGTACTGCAGAAAGGGATCTGAATGTCATAGTGGACCACACACTAAATATGAGTCAACAGTGTAATGCTGTTCCTAAAAAAGCAAACACTGTCCTGGGATGTGTTAACAGGAATACTCTGTAAGCAAGACATGAGAAGTAATTCTTCTGCTCTACTCTGTGCTGATTAGGCCCTGGCTGGAGTACTGTGTCCTGTTCAGGGAGCCTCAATTCAGGAAAGATGAAGACAAATGGGAGAAAGTCTAGAGAAGAGCAACATGAATGATTAGAAGTCTGGAACTTGACTTATGAAGGAACATTGAAAGAGCTGGATTTGTTTAGTCTGGAAAAGTGGAGATTGAGAGGGGACATGATAACAGTTTTCAAGTACCTAAGAGGCTGTTGTGAGGAGGAGGCAGAATTTTTTTTTCCCCCTTAACAGCCAATGATAGGAAAAGAAGCAATAGACTTAAATTATAGCAAGGAAGGTTTAGGCTGGACATTAGGGAAAAATTCCTAACTATCAGAGTGATTACCCACTGGAATAAGTTGCCTACCCAGACTGTGGAATCTCCATCATTCAAGTGTTTAAGAGCATGTTAGACAAGCACGTGTCAGGGACGATTTAAGAGGGTCCTTGGTCCTGCCATGAGTGCAGGGGACTGGATTCGATGACCTTGCATGGTCCCTTCCAGTTTCTATGATCCTATGTACAATGCTAGCTAGAGATTGTATGCAGCTCCAAGTGGGAAGATAACCACAAATCCTTGGGAACCAAAACCAGTGGTAATGATGGTGAGGGCTTATTAAGATGAACTGCTTAGGTTGTAAGTACAAAGGGATAATGGTCTCTGCAAAGCTTATGTACTGTGTACTGGTTAAAACTGGGCTTTATTCAAGAGACCAAAAGACAAAGAAAGGCTTTTTGCCACAAAAAGGCTGCATGTCAACTGATCAGGGGCCTTCTTTCTAAGCCAACAAAGCAGCAAGAGCCTTCTGCCCAACAGAGAGATTGGAAGGATTTTGGTCGACTTGGGGCCCACAAAACTGGTGAGTGGTTACTGGTATGTTTAGTGTGTGCTGAAATCTAGTTATTTGTATTGTTTTCTCTGTAATGCTTTGGACTTAAGAATAGGCATGCTTACTTAGAAAGAACTGTCTGGCAATGCCATGCTCATAGCCATGGACAGAAGCGAAGCACAGGTGCTGGCCTTCAGGCAAACTGGCTTGCTGGGATCTGCCACTTACTTCCCCTGTCAGAAGTGAGAGAGACAAATGAGAGCAGGCGATCTGAGACCTGACTGGTCACTCCTGGGGTGGATACAGAAGGATGGAGATCAGTATAACTACCCTGAACTGTGATAGAGGCATGTAAGACTTTAATTTGTTTTGTCATTTCCAGGGATGGGAGACCATCTAGTGTCCTGGATGTTTTAAACTAGATTTACGAGAAGGGGGAAAAAAAAAAAAGTACTTTTTCTCACCTATGCACAGTTTATGTTATGCTTATGTAGAATTTTTCAGTATTTCTGGAAACAGAGTCATTTGAAATGAATTCAAAATAGATGTTCAGCTTCTAATGAAACTTCTGCACTCACACCCAAATATCACCAGGCTAAAAAGTGCACTTAGGTGATATGTTATTTATTTGCCAACTATATTAGCTCCAGAAATCCACAGTATCAGTCAACAACTTGGAATAAGAAAAAAGAAAATACAACTGTTTGGTTACAGGATATCTTAATACTTTATAATAAATTCTGCCTGTGGAATGAAGCTCACTGAGAAGCAAAGGAATACTTAATATTCCAGTTATACTACTGTGAAGAAAAGATAAGATTTATTTCTTCACCTTTCTGTTTTTTGTAACTCTTTCACCATATCTTTGCCAACACATCAAATGTTCATTTTGATAATGAGTATTAAACAGAAGTATGCAATGCCCATGCAGGACTTTAAACACTTTGCTTATTTTTAGTTTATTTAAAATCTAAAACTCTTGGTTAATGTGAATAAAGAATTCACATCCTGAAGTTACTGTATCTGATTCCATTAAAAAGAAGCTGCCTGTACTGTGCACGGCACACCTGGTTCTCACTTACACAGGGACAGTTGAGTGCAGAAGGTCAAGAGATCAAATTGGGATATTTCTGTTTTGGAGACATACAGTCATTCAGCAAAACAAGCAAGGAGTCCTGTGGCACGTAAAAGACTAACACATTTATTTATCGCATGAGTTTTCGTGGGAGGATTAAATCATGACTATGGATTCTTGTCCCGTTACAACAGGTGCTTTGACCTCACCCTCCTGTGTGCTATTTCCCAGTGTTTGAATCCTAACAACTGCTTTGATTTGCTACTTTGTGACCTGATCCCATGACTTACACTTCCCTGCATTTAGTTTCCTCCCATTCTGTAAGTTCCCCCATCTTCAAAGTGTCTGACAAACTGGGATTTTTCTCCCACAAAAGCTCATGCAATAAATAAATGTGTTAGTCTTTTACGTGCCACAGGACTCTTTGTTTTGCTTAATTAGACTAACACACTTGCCCCTTTGAAATTAGTCATTCAGATGTGTGGAAAGAATAAGAATGGGTATTCTCTCTGGAGAAAACCGTCACAGGGCTTTAAGAGCAGAGGTAGGTGAGTGAAAGCCTGATTCCAAGAATGTTACCCTGAAAACTGCCAAAAATATACAGGCAGGGTTGTGGATATTTTTTTTTCATCTTAAACAATTTAAAATGCCTGGGTTTAATATATAATGTTGGGATATATCTTGCATTTATTTCGGCACCAAGGAGAGACAAGCATGAAGCATTACCAAAGACCAAGAATTTTAGATTTTTGGATATACCGTATATACTCGGGCATAACCCAACCCCCCCCCAAGTCTGAGCCCAAAAGAGGGGCAAAAATTGGGGACCCAGGGATAAGCCGAGGTCCCCCTTTGGCCTTGGCCCCTAACCACCACACCCAGTGCTGCTGGCTTCCTCTGGAGTTCCCGACAGCTTCCCTAACCCCCAAAATCTCTGCTGCTGCTTTTCCCTTGCCCCCCCTGCTGTCCATTCCTCACTCCTGCCCCCTGCTCTGCCCTCTCCTTACTGCTGCCCTGTCACTTCTCAGTTTCCTGCTGTTGCCCCCTGCTCCTCCTGCTGCCTCCCTGCTCTGCCCTTTCCTCACTGCTGCCCCTCTGCTCACTTGTTTCCTGCTTGTTGCCCCCCCTGCTCCTCCTGCTGCCCCCCCCGCTCTGCCCTTTCCTCACTGCTGCCCCCTTCTCGCTTCTCAGTTTCCTGCTGTTACTCCCATGTTCCCCAACACCCTTTCAACCCCTTTCCCAGTCATCCCTGACCCCTGCTGCTGCTCTTCCCGGTCTCCCAAGCACCCCCTCCCCAAATCCGTGGGCCCTGTTGCTGCTTCCCTGGGCTCCCTGAAACCCCCGGGCCCTCTTGCCACTTTCCCCACACTCCCCAACCCCAGTCCCTGCTGCCACTTCCCTGGCCTCCCTGAATCCCCCCGCTCCCAATTTCCAGCCCTCCCCCTTCCCCCCCCCGAGGGCCCCTTACTCAGCTGCTCCAGACGTCGAGGTCCCCTCCTTACTCCAGCCCCAGCCCCGGCCAACTGCCCAAGATGGCCTCCTGGCAACACTGGGGCTCCAGCCTGCCGCATAGTCATGGAAACCGCTGGGCTGGGGCTGTCTACCTATTCTCCCGTGTATAAGCTGAGTGCCTGTTTTGAAGCCAATTTTCAGGCATAAAAATCTCAGTTTATACATGATGATATACGGTACTAGTTCTAGAGTGAGAGGGTTGGAAGCAGCATTTTTGGGTTCTGCTATTCCAGAATGGGCAACGAGACCACCTGTCCTAGAGCTAAGCAAGCCCTACTTCCCTTTCAGAAAAGTAGGGCAATATACTAGTGAGTGCATTTTAAAGTACAGTCCCCTGAGACCTTAGTTTTCCCGAATGTCTTCATTCAGCCCTAGTAGATGCTGCTGTTCTGTAATGTATAAAAACTAAGGTCAGAGGATTGTTCTTCATGTCACAAATCCCTCTGACATACTTGTTTTATCTGTGCACTGGTGATATTTAGTTAGATGTCACTAAGATGTTCTACATCAAAATTTGTTGAATGACCTAGCTCTCCCAAGCCAAATCTTTTGCAAGGCTTGAAAACTGAACTTCAACTTGTGAGCACTGTCTGATCCTGAAGCATGGGAATTTGATTTTGTCTTTAGAGTAAATGCCATCATCTGGCTGCTTAGAGGGCAAAGTAATAGATGTGGTGCAAGAACCTGAATAAAAGACAACAGAACATACAGAAAATATTTTGGTTTTGTACACCCACGCAGTTTGGGGACCCAGTTTCAACACTTAAGTACCATTTAATACATCTAACAAAGGCTATCAAACATAAATAATACCTATTCTGGAAGCAGAAGGAAACAATTTCAAATTAGTAAATTCTCAGGAGTAGTTCAAGATTCCCAGATTACCAAATCCTGAATACAATTTATTCCAAGACAGAAGTGATGTAGAGGAAGACACTAGCGAAAAGATCTTAACTGAAAAGGCAAATTGGAAGTCAGATCATGCCCTCCAAGCTGGTGTACATCGAAGGATGAGGCAGAAATCACAGAATCATAAAGAGGACACTGTGAGGTCATCTAGGTCACTCCACTGCACTTATAGCAGGAACAACCACTATCTACACCATCCCTCAGAGCCATAATGCTCTGTTTTGCCTCCTGGGGCGTGTTCCAATCGGAACGCGCCCCTTGCCAATTAGTGGCACTCAGAGCCAGTGCCGCAAAAACCCACCCTTTAATAGAGCGGCTCCATTGAGCTGCTCCGGCGCACCCCGTGGAAAGCCCTATTGGCCCCACCATGGTTACAGCTCTACCATCCCTGACTTACGTTTTGTCTCCTGTAAGAGAGATTCTAATCTAAGCATCTGATGAAGTGGGATATTCTCCCACAAAAGCTCATGCGATAAATAAATCTGTTAGTCTTTAAGTGTCACATGACTCCTTGCTTTTTTTTGCTTTACTAGGCTAACACGGCTGCCCCTTTGGATCTAGACAATTTATTCCATTGCTTAACATCCCTGAGATTTAGGAGGCTTTCCTCATCCCCAGCTGAAACCACCTTTTTTGCAGTTTAAGTCCACTGCTCCTTGTCTTACCCTCAGAGGTTCAAAAGAAAAACTTTTCTCCCTTCTCCTTGTAACAACTCTTTATACACTTGAAAACTTAGGTCCCGCATTAATCACTCCTATGTTCTCCAAATTAAACAAAGCATTTTTTTCAATCTTCCTTCATATATCATCTTTTCTAGTTAATAGTTTTTGTTGCTCTTCTCTGGACTTTCTCAAGTTTATCCATATTGTTCCTGAAATGTGGTGCTGTGAACTGGACACCATACTCCAGTTGAGGCCTACTCAGTGTGGAATAGAGTGAAAGAATTACTGCATGCCTTGCTTACGATACTCCTGCTATTACATCCCAGGCTGAAGTTTGCTTCTTTTGCAACAGTAGTACACTACTGACTCATATTTTGCCTGTGATCCACTCTTAGGCTCAGATCCTTCTCTATGGAATAATTGCCCATTTTTGTAAGTCTGCAATCGTGTTCATTCAAAGTGGAGCACTTTGAATTTATCCTTATTGAATTTCATCTTATTTTCTTCAGACCATTTTTCCAGATTGTTTTAAACTGGATCCTGTCCTCCAAAGCATTTGCAACTCTTCCAACTTGGTACCACCTGTAAAATTCTTCGGTGCACTCTCTCTGCCTTTATCTAAATTGGTGGTTCTCAACCTTTTGCAGGCTGTGACACACAGGGCAGTCCCTGGGAGGGTGCGGGCCCCTAGATGAATCACCCTCTGTGGGGCCCCCCCCCCACCTCGGTTGGCAAAAAGTGGCAGCCAGGTTTAGCGCTCGCAGTACCCTCCCCCGCCACGTGCACTGCCTCTGGCACAAACCCGAAGGCAGAGCGCATGGCAGGGGAGGGGACTGGGAGAGCTGAAGCCAGCTGCTGCTTTTGGCTGGCTCGCCCAGTCCCACCGGACAGGAACAGGGCAGCAGAGGGCCCTGGGTTATCATTCCACTTGCCCTATCCTAGGGACGGCCATAGCGATACACTTGGTGGCATATCACAACCCTATTGAACATACCAGCCCACCCCCTCCATGCCAAATCCAGCCATCTTCATGGCTTTCCACAGCACACTTACCACTGTGTGGGTAACACAGTAATGTGTCCTGACACAGTGGTTGAGAACCAGTGATCTAAATAGTTGATGAAGATACTGAATAGAACCGGACCCAGAACCGATCAGTGCAGGATTCCACTAGATAACACCTTTCCAACCTGACTTGTGAATCACAACTAACTCACTCTGGAAACAATTTTCTAACCAGTTATGCACCCACCTTTTAGTAGCTCCATCTAGGTTCTATTCCTCTCATTTGTTTTTGACAGGGCTGTTTGAGAGTACCAAGACCCTACTAAATTCAAGACATAGCGATTCCCACATCCACAAGGTTTATTACCCTGCCACCAGGGGTTTAAGTATAATTTAGCGGGCCCTGGAACCCTCCTAAATTTCTGGGCTCCCTTCACATGTCTGGGCCCCTTTCACCCACCCCAGCTACTGCCCCCAAAACACCTACCTCCCATCAGACCACTCTTTACCAATGTCTTCCTCGGCCCCAATCCCCATTCTCTAAGCTCGCTGCTCCCATGTCCTCCTTCCAGCTCTCCTAACCCCCATCCCCCCACCTCCCCCATCTTCATTTCAGCCCCCCAACCCCATCCACATGTCCCCAGACCACCATCCCAACCGCTTTTCCCCTCCACCCCCCCCCCCGAGCTGCTAGCTGCCTGACTATCCCCAAACCACTATCCCCCCAGGGCCTTCTTACCTGCGCCGCAGAGGAATCAGGTCAGGGGGAGGGAGGCTGTGGCACTGACCAGCTAGGCGAGAAGGGACAGGGGCCTGACACTGGGTCCATGCCACGTGCGCCACAAGGACCCAGCAGGAAAGGGCAGGGCTGCCGCAGGCTCCAGGAAAAGGGGCGAGGAGTGCTGGCAGGATGCACCGGAATGCTGCGTTCCAATGTGTTCCTCCATTTTAGGGGGCCCCATAATGCTGCCCTCCTCCCCTTAAAAATAGGGGGCCCCAGAATGCCATTCTGAGGCATTCCAGCTTACTTTAATCCCTGCCTGTCACAGAAACAGTGGGTTACTCACCAGTAACCATCCTTCGAGATGGGCTGCTCGGATCCATTCAGTAATAGGTGTCTCCGTGCAGGAGCGCCGGATTGGTCGGAAAACTTTTGTCTCAGCCTGTCAGGAGAGCAGCACGTTGTATGTCGGCCAGTGAACCCTAAGCTAGTGTGCAAGCGCACGCTTCCAGCAGTGTATGAAACCAAAAACCAGGGTTGTTAGGGTTTGGGGGTTTTTTTTCTTTTTTTTTTCTTTTTTTTGAGAGGTCCTCCAGGACACTAGCACCCACAAGGGGGCATGATGGCCTTAGATGGTGCTGATGGTTTGGTACCTATAGGCGCCTCAGTAGCGTACGAACTCACAGAGAGGGCCCGTCGTTTGGCCTGTAATCCCATGGGGTTCCAGCATCACAAGGATTGCCCAGATGACAGAGGTATATGAAGAAGGAAAGAAGAGGAGGTGGGGAACAATGCAAACCGCCACTTGGCCAAAGGCTCATAGAGGTCCAGTAGTAGCAATACGATCTTGCGTGCCTAGGGCACCGTCGGTGAAGAACCATGCCACAGCTACGTTGCACCTACATGTGTAGCAGGGACAAGGGCAAGTAGAGACAGAACTGCCTCTGAAGTACAGTTGCCATAGGAAGGACGAGTCACCTTCCGAGCATGTAAGAAGTAAAGTTGCTTGCAAAGTGTCAAATGTGGCACTACCAAGGTACCCTGGGTTTAGAGAACCAGGTGTAGGGTTATTTCCAGCCGGATGAAAAGCAGTGGCAGTCCTCGTGGAGGGTATAAGCCTCTGAGATTCCATGTACTTTGGAAAAACAGAAGGCTCTGACCTGCCTTCCTCTATCTATATGGATAAGTACTCCCACTGCTGTTCCTTGCCAAAGATAAACGCACTGTTGACTCTGACCCTTTAGGTTACCTGATCCAGAAGTTCTGTGTCAGGTATGCTAGGTCTCTGCTTAGAGAGTGAAAAACAGGAGAAGGAGGGGAGAATGTGAGAAGGGCTTACCCTGCTTCTGGTAGGGTGGGCCCAAGGCGGGGACTCCCAAGATAGGGTGGCCAAGGTTGCCCACAAGGGTAAGAGGCTGTTTCAAAGCCTCAGATTCCGCTAGACGGGGAGGATATACGGTGACAGGGCTTGGACCGCCTTGCCTTGGCCCTCCTTGGAGGCTAAGGACCGACGTAATAATGTGAGACACGTCCCACTTGGCAGTTGGGGTAGTGGAGGTTCCCGTCTAGCACAGAGGTGCCAAAAGGCTCAGTGGAGCTGGCCTAGCCAGCGTGCCAATGGTATGCTAGCGAGGGGAAGGGTTTCCTCCCCGACCCAGGAATAAGCGTGCATCCTACCTGATGTAGGGTCTTTGGGTGGGCAGGAGTGGTTCTGCGTCCTTAGAGTGCTGTGTCTGCAAGTGTCGGAGCCTCTGCAGCAGTGGGTGGGGCTACTACGAGACGTGTTTCTTGTTCCTGTCCAGACCTGTCCTGTCGCTTACCAGTGCAGGGGTTGTCGGTCGAGGGGTACCTGAAAGAGGGGCTGGAGGGGCGGATCTACCATAAATGTTGGAGTAACATCTGGGATGTCTAGGAATGGACCTTGGTATAGATGTACCGACAGGCAGAGGGCTTGGATGATGTGGCACGTGTTCCCCCGAGGTTGGGGAGAGCACATGGCCAGAATTAGTGTGCCCGAGTTCGCAGTATCGAGAGAGGATGAGAGGGTCCCGATAAATCCCGATCCCCCCAAGAAGAGAGAAAGGACACCAACTGCCCACTCCGAGGGTGCACTGGAGTCTTATTGCATCCCAGATATCTAGAAAATGGGGTGGCAGCCAAATGGGCCAGCACCTTCCTTGCAGCTGCACTGAAGTCTTCCTGCATCCCGGATGTCCTGAGAGTGGGTGGGCGGCCAAATGGGCCCGCACCTTCCTTACAGGTGACAGCATAGAGAGGTCTCAGCACCATAGCAATAGGATGTCGGGGGGGGGGGGGAAGGTTCGTCTTTATCCCCACGGTGTGAGAGAAGCAGCATCGGAGGGGAAACGTGTTGCCTCAAGAGATTTACAGCGGAGGAAAGGGCCAGGGATGGAGGAGGCCGAAGTATTTGGCCTCACCTCTGGGGTCCTGCACAGTGGCCACCACTGATAAGGTTTCTGGAGGGAACAGGGTGTCCCCTACAAAAGGCAGGTCAAGGACCACCTGTTGTACAGTAGGGGGCACCCTAGCCTCCCTGAGCCAGGCTACTCAGCGGATAGTAACCGCTGAGGTCACAGTGCGGGCAGCTGTATCCACCGCGTCACGGGCCGAGAGGAGGTGGTCCTGGGAGATTATCTGACCTTCCTCTAGGAAAGCATCATACTCCTCTCTAGCCTCTGGTGGGAGCAAGCATCGGAATTTTGTGACCGACTCCCACATGTCCAGCAAATATCTGCTGGTCAGGGCTCGGTTATTTGCCACTTGTAGCTGGTAGGCCAAGGAGGAGTAAACCTTACAGCCCAAGAGGTCTAGTTCCCTGGCTTCCCTGGAAGACGGAAGGGGGTTGCTAGGGGGCTTGCCTGGGCCTAGCGCCATTTGTACCACGTCCCTCGGGGGAACGGGTGATCAGCGAGGGAAGGGAAGTCTGACTCAGGGACCTGGTACTTAACACTTGCCATGTCTGAAACCAGGGCAATAGAGCTTCGACTCTGCCACCGGGAGGACGTGAGGTCCCAGACGCTTAGGTGGAGCACAACTGTCGGGGTTCTGCCGAGGGAAAGGCCAGCCGGAAGAAGGTGTCCGGAGGGGGACCAAAGGGTTGCACCTCCATCCCTAAATGGGCTGTAGTCTGGCACAGCAAATCAAAGCGCGCCGATAGTTTCCCCGTATAGGAGCCCAGTGCTGGGAACAGAGCGGTACCAAGGGCTCATTGAGAGGGAGAGGGAATCTCCCAGGGAGACCATTCCTGTGGGCGGAAGCGGAATGGCAGCAGTGCCAAAGTGCAGCGCCAAGCTCACTTGGAGCCCCTCGATGGCTCCTCCTCCGGACTGAGAGTGGGGGAAGGAGTACAAGATTCCAGGGGTGGTACCAGCGGCGGCAAGGTGATGTGTTGCTGTGGGGATGGTCCTACAGTACCAGGGCCCAATGGAGTAGCTGTATGGTGAGGGAGAGTGACGCCCACGCTGGACCCAGGCCTCAGAAGTGAAGGCTGGTTTGCCCCTTCTAGCTGGGATTGGAGCAGGTGGTGTGGGGAGCAAAAGGAGGGCTCGAGCGGCCTCCACTGCTTCAGGAGTTGTCAGCACGAGTGACTCTGAGTAGACCCACGGTGAGTCCTCGCCTGGGGAAGGGGGACTGCCTGGTTGAGAGGGCTCGTGCTCTGTCAGTACAAGGGTGTACTGAGCCTGCGGTGCCGAGGGTGACTGCGGCCGGTTCCGGGGTGAACTCGGCACCAGTGACGCCGGACTGTACCGGGCCAACAGCACCGGAGACGCAGGAGATTGGCGCTGGGGTGATGTGCGTGCCGGCAGTACCCAACTATGCCGAGGGCAACCTCAAATGGTGCTGAGCTGCCGGGGTTGTGCGGCATTGGCCACTGGTGGTACGGTGCCTTGGGGGCTCCAGGGCCGAGCTGGGTCTTGGCACCGGGCGGGAACCTGAAGCCTCGGGTGGAGAGTGCCAAGCCTGCTCTGAGGCTAGCGCAAGGCGCTGTTGTTCCCTCTCCTTGATGGTCCTAGGTTTAAAGGAGAGACATAGGGAACAGGCTGAGACCAGGTGGTCTGTGCCTAGGCACCGCAGGCACTTCCCGTGGGGATCGTCCCAGGGGAAGGCCTTGCTGCACTCGGAGCAGGGTTTGAACCCTGGCATATCCAGCAGTGAACGATCTTCCGGCCCAACAATGGAAGGCTCCTGTGGTGGAACTATGTCCACGAAGAGTCGCTCCCAGTCGGGTAAAAAGCTCTTGAAAGGACAGGCTGCTTGCGTTCGCAAGGAGTGGACATTCCAGATCCGATGCGCAAGGCGGAAGAAATGAAACTGAGGAGGGGGTCGGGAGGCGGCCGTATATATAGCCGTGGGTGGCGCCCGCCTACCCTCTCCCGACAGGCTGGGACGTAAGTTTTCCGGCCAATCCAGCACTCCAGCATGGTGACACCTATTATTGAATGCATCCAAGCAGCACACGAAGAAGAAACTATCAGCATGGAGAGAGCCTCTTTCTGTTCTAGTCAAGCAGCTAGATAGGCTCTCTCTGTAGTGGTCAAGAGAGTAGATAATAGATGAATTCAGTTCACATGCTGATCTGTGCATGGTCTGCAGAAAGATGTGCCCCTGCTGCACCTAGCAGCAAGCATTAAAAGATGACATTTAGAAAATGTGTCCTGATCTACAGACAGGAGTACTAATACAGTCCCCTTAATGTGCATTTTGTTGGAACACAATGAGCCAGACAGTTTCCAGGTGCTAGCCATTAGTGGCAGCACATCTGCAATCCTATGGGAGATTTTGGGTGGGTGGGGACGGGACACAATACTTACCTGAAATGTTTAAGTGCTGGGCTGGGCACACGGATTAACCAAAGTGTTTGTTTACGTACTTGTGTATTTCTCACCTTCTGAGATTATGATTAAAATTAACTCTGGAGTGTGATACTTGAAAAAGATAAGCTAAACTGCCACAAAGATTTGTGTTGTGTTTCTGCGAGTACGTTTTGGCAGAAGGCAAACTTGTTACTTTTCTAACCTGAGAGAAGCCATTGTTTAACCCTTCTGTTTTTTCAGCCAGAAAATATTACTACTTTTATCCTTACCAGGGCCAGCTCAAGGGGCTGTGGTGCCCTGAATCAACTGTTGCTTTTGTGTTTCGCAGGGGTGCACCAGATCCAGCCCTGTCTGTTGCTGGCAGGTGGCCTGGGCCCAATCCAGTCCTAGCTGCTGCCAACAGGCAGCCCCAATCCAGATGCAGCCCCTGCTGCTGCTGGCCAGTGGCAGGCAGCACATTGGATCTGGCCCTGGCCTGGATTTATAGTGCTGGTGCCCCTATGCTTTGGCACCCTAAGTCAGCATCACACTGCCTCACAAGCCAGCCTTGATGCTTACCTAAAGAGAGAGTTAAAAGCAGTACCTAACTGACTCTGGTAGACAAGCTAAAAGCAACAAGCCTGCATGCAGGCTGCATAATGACACACAGCAGTTTCCAAGAGGTTGTCTTTAGAAACAGGTGTGAAGATCACCGATGGATAGTAGTGAGGTCACCATTACTCTACTCTTCTTTCTCTGAATTGCCATATTGTGAAAACCCAAAGATGAGTTATTCTTGAAATTTCTGGTAGGCTGTTATGTCCACTCTATTTAACTTTCCTAAATAACCAGAAAAACAAGCTCATAGAAAAGCAGTAGTCAGTATTGTACTGATAATGATCTGAAGAAGAAAGGCTCCACCTGAAACCTATCCTTATAGGAACCTGCCATGTCAGATCACCATGGTCCATCTAATCCAGTGACTTGGATGGGAGCCACTACCACAGCACAAGCCATGTCAGTGTCTGATCCTATGTTAAATTCTACTAACCTTTTGGCTTCAATGATATTTTATGGCAGTTAGTTCCTCCGCATCATTACAAGGGTGTGTGGTTAATGGATCCGCCACCTGGCCCAGCCCAGTGCTACCTCAACTATCCTCAAGCATATGCAGGAAATGAAGACACCTGAAACCCACTCCCTTCCTGCACAACTGAACTGCACTGGCTCCCTTCCTCTGAGGTCTGTGGAACCTCTGTGGGAAGGGAAGACTTTGTTCTGCCTTTGTTTCATTGTCCCTCCTTTGATAGGTTATTACTATGGTGATTTTTAATATTAAACAATTCACACTGAATCTTGCTTTGAGACTTAAGTGTGTATCATACCTTTGACCATGAAAAACCTAATCTCCCAAGAACACCAGTGCAAACAGAATGGGGTCCTTACAGTGTTCAGATCATGAATGCTTTATGCAAAAATGGAATGTTCAAGCATGATTTTATTTTTATCTATGCTTATTAAAGTAGAAAACTGTCCTATCAGGAATGTTGTGTTCCACTTGCCATGAGAATTTGTTGAGTGTGCTCTCAGGGGATGGCACTGATCCAGATCAGGCCATACTCCTTGAGTTCCGAGTATAAGATAGAAGAGACTGTTTGATACTTTGTGCAAAACTAAAACAATGCCATTTATTTCTCTAAAGAACCTGACAGAAGGTGCATTTTAGCAAGATTCAGCACAGAAATTCTCAAGGAAAGAAAAATCCAGAAACACTTAATTGTGGACAGAAAAACTAGTTTTCATGGCCACTATCCAAATATGCCATTGACGAAGCTATTCTGAACTTCTACACACTTCCAGTTACTTTAGAAAATGTGCCCAATAATACTCGGAGAGGAAAACAAGCTGCAAAGCCATTTGGGAACAAATAAAAAAACAAAAGGGCAATTTTCACCACATTTGCCCAGGGTTCAGGAGCAAGGAACATATGATTCATAACCCACTATGAAACTAATATCCTTTGGCTGAAAGAACTGGATTATGTTGGATGATTATGTCATCAGCCTACCGCTTCATCCGTTTCCTCTGCCTCAGCATGGGGAGCTTACACTGACTCCCAGACATATTTTGGGGAGTAGGATGGTATCACTAATACTTTAGATCTAACTTACATCACTCGGAGTGTGAAAAAGACACTCCGGAGAAGGCAAATTACTGCACCCTAAATGCCGTCCTCACCACTCCTGTACTGTGGGAAGAAGCCTTCCACCCAACATAGTTTTCCCGCTTTCAGCGGAGGGGAACAATCATGCTGACAGGACAGCGATCTCACAGCATTGCACTGTCTTCACCAGCTACACTACAGCAGTTGTTTTAGTCCAGGCCTGGCTGAGCTCCAGTGCCGCTGTAAGGTGAGAAGGCAAACACCATTCTGAACTAGATGGACAGGGTGTCAAACTCATTCAATGTGGGGGTCACATTTGAAGGCAGGACTCCTGTCACGGGACATGTGGCTGCATGGGTTCCCCAAACCTTTCCCCCTCTATGTTCAGAACAAGAAAGTGTCATTTTGCAGTCCATTTTCTGATAACGAAAAAAACTGATCCTGATCTGGCCTGTGGGCCAAGAGTTTGACAACCCTGAGCTTAAGTCGAGAGAGGCACGGAGGAGTGAGTTGCAACAGTCAGATCAAAATGTGACTCAAGAAATAATAGGCGTAATCTGGGCAGGGCAGAAATGAACAATAGAGTAGAGGTAATGATGGTCAGATTTAGAGATATTGTTTGGCAGGAAAAAGAAAGGTCACGTTTTCATTATCTGCATAAATGATCATTTATGGAATCCTGTAATGCTCTTAGCTTCATGATATCTCATGGTTAATTATATGCTGTATAAAAATATTTTAATTCTATCAGTTTTAAACGTACTGCGTGTTTCATTGTATATCCCCTGGTCTTGAATAAGGGGAACGGGGGACTCTGTTGGCTCCACTACTATTAGACGATAAAGTACAGTTTCCTCTCAAATGGAGCAAAAGTGATCTGTCAAACAAGATGTAATCACCTGTTTAGGACACAGATATGGTCTTTACTTCACCCACCTCTCACTCTTACTTCTACACCTAGTCTGAAGTGAAGATATTGAGTTTGTCCAGCTAGGCCCAGAGCTGCAGATCCACCATGAGACAGTACTCTAGATGGCTAGGTGACCATAAGATCCTGAGGGATATATGAGGCCTTTACCAGAGCATAACACTGTAAATCTTTACACCACATGAACAAGTTGAGATGTTCACAATGGAATATGACCACACGCAGCATCTGTGTGCGCGCGCGCATGTGCGTGCAGAATCCCGCTGTACAGTGTGAAGAGACTGACATTTCATTTCACGCATCAGGCTCGATCACTGGAGAAACTTCATTACAGCAAATCAAATCAGGAGGCAGGTGGGAGAGTTACAGGAGGAGGTGTCTCGGCTTAGGAGTATCCACACCCTGGAGAAGTTCCTCGACAGCATCCATGAGGAGAAGTGCAAGATGGAGGGCACTGACCAGGTACCAGAGACTACTGCCACAACACTGGAGCTGGATGGGGAGCCTGTGGCAGGGGGAGGACACTGGCAGCTGGTTACCTCTGGCGGTAGGCAGTGCTCCACCCCTGCCCACAACCCACCCTCTGCTGTGGTGAAGAATCGTTATGCGGTGCTAGAGACGGTGAAGGAGGTGGAAGAGGAGAGGCCATGCACCCCCGAGGCTGGGAGGATCACAGCCACCACAGCTAGGAGGAAATGTAGAGTTGTGGTGGTTGGGGACTCACTTCTGAGGGGGACGGAGGCACCCATCTGTCGCCCTGACAAGGTCTCTCGAGAGGTATGCTGCCTGCCAGGTGCCCGCATCCGAGACGTTACGGAGGGATTGTCGAGAATCATCCGCCCCTCTGACTACTACCCCATGCTTCTCATCCATGTAGGAACCAATGATACTGCGAGAGGTGATCCTCGGCAGATCAAAGGTGACTTCAGGGCTCTGGGAGCGCGGGCGAAGGAGTTTGGAGCACAGGTGGTGTTCTCCTCGATTCTTCCGGTCAAGGGTAGAGGCCTGAGCAGAGACAGATGCATCCTGGAGATGAACGTTTGGCTGCGAAGATGGTGTCGTCAGGAGGGCTTTGGCTTCCTCGACCATGGGTTGCTGTTTCAGGAAGAAGGACTGCTAGGCAGAGATGGACTCCATCTTTCGAGGAAGGGGAAGAGCGTATTTGGACGCAGACTGGCTGACCTAGTGAGGAGGGCTTTAAACTAGGTCTGAAGGGGGAAGGAGACCAAAGCCCACAGGTAAGTGACTATGTGGGAGACCAGGGGGATGGGATGGAACTTGGGGGGTGCCGGGACTGTAACTACAGGGATAGAAGAGAGGATAATTGGAACATGCGGGGGGAATCAAATAACTTTCTTAGATGCTCTAATGAAGCCCTAATGCCTGAGGCAGGTGGGGGAGGTCAACACCAAAAGAAAATCCAGGGAGGTAGATACAATAGAATTGAATGTCAAAATGGGAAAGTAGGGCAATCAGCTGGGTATCTTAGGTGCCTATACACAAATGCAAGGAGCCTGGGAAACAAGCAGGAGGAATTGGTAGCACTAGCGCAGACAAAGAACTATGACATGATTGGGATAACAGAGACGTGGTGGAATAGTTTGCATGACTGGAGCTCTGCAATAGATGGGTATAAACTGTTCAGGAAGGACAGGCAGGGAAGGAAAGGGGGAGGAGTAGCACTATATGTAAAGGAGCTCTATGACTGCTCAGAGCTTCATTATGAAAGTGGAAACAAGCCAGTTGAAAGTCTGTGGATTAAGTTTAGAGGGGAGAGCAACAAGGGGGATGTTGTGGTAGGTGTCTGCTACAGACCACCAGATCAGAAGGAGGAAGTGGATGAGGCATTCTGTGTACAACTAACAGAAGTTTCTAGAGCACAGGCCCTGGTTCTCATGGGGGACTTCAATTACCCTGACATCTGCTGGAAGGCCAATACAGCAGTGCACAGGCAATCCAGGAAGTTTCTGGAGAGTGTTGAGGACAACTTCCTGGTACAAATGCCGGAGCAACCGACGAGGGGCCTTGCGCCTCTCGATCTGCTGCTCACAAATAGAGAAGAATTTATCAGGGAAGTAGAGGTCAATGGCAGCCTGGGTAGCAGTGACCATGAAATGATTGAGTTCAAGTTGATGATTAAAGGAAAGAAGGAAAGAAGCAAAACACAGACTCTGGACTTCAGAAAAGCAGATTTTGTCTCCCTCAGGGAACTGATGGGCAGGATCCCTTGGGAGGCTGATCTGAAGGGGAAAGGTGTCCAAGAGAGTTGGGTGCATTTTAAAGAAACCCTGCTAAGGGCACAGGAAGATACAATTCCGATAAGGAGAAAGCACAGCAAATGTGGAAGGCGCCCACTGTGGCTTAACAGAGAGCTCTGCACTGAGCTGAAGCATAAAAAGGACGCTTACAGGAAGTGGAAGCTAGGACAGATGACTAAGGAGGCATATAAAGACATTGCTCGGGACTGCAGGGATAAAATCAGAAAGGCCAAAGGACAAATGGAGTTGCGACTAGCAAGGGATGTGAAGGATAACAGGAAGGGGTTCTACAAGTATATCAATAACAAGAAGAGGATCAGGGATGGTGTAGGTCCCTTACTGAATGGGGCAGGCATCCTCGTGACAGAGGATGAGGAAAAAGCTGAAGTGCTCAATGCTTTTTTTACTTC